>CM056049.1:506179059-506665191 GCA_029574335.1 Rana kukunoris
TCTGGAGGAGGTGGACATCGCAGTCCTCACGTCCTCTGCGGCGCGTAAATTGGACGCGCCATTTCAGCTCGAGGAGATACAGGCCGCCTTAAAAATGATGCAGGGGGGTAAGACGCCGGGTCCGGATGGGTTCCCGGTTGAATTTTACAAGACTTATGGAGAAGATCTGGCCCCTAGGTTAATATCTTTGTTTGCGTCGGCCTCGGATCTGGGTGCACTCCCGGACTCTATGTGTGACGCGGTCATTGTGGTAATCCCCAAGGCCAGTAAAGATCCCACTTTGTGCTCCTCATACCGTCCTCCCCTCCTCAATGTCGACGCGAAGCTCTTCGCGAAGATCCTTGCCAATAGGCTTAACACTGTTATTACGGCCCTGGTCCACCCAGACCAGACGGGCTTCATGCCGGGTCGGGGGACCGACATTAACCTTCGTCGTTTACACACTCACCTCGCGGTGGCGGTCCCGGACGGCGCCGGCGTGGTGGCCTCGCTCGACGCTGAGAAGGCCTTCGACTCTGTCGAGTGGGGCTACCTCTGGGCGGTTTTGTCACGCTTCGGTTTTGGACCCCGGTTTTTGTCCTGGATACAAATGCTGTATGCTCGTCCAAGGGCGCGTATTCGCACCAATGGGACCCTGTCGCCCCCCTTCTCCTTGGAGCGGGGGACCAGGCGGGGGTGCCCACTTTCCCCGGCTCTATTTGCCTTGGCCCTGGAACCCCTGGCCGCGCATATTAGGCGCGACCCGGGGGTCCGGGGGATCAGGGTGGGATCCCTAGAGGAGAAATTATCACTTTACGCTGACGACGCCCTTCTGTACCTGGCGGATGCGTCTGCTTTACTCGGTGAAGCACTGTCCCATTTTGAGAAATTTGCATCATTTTCGGGGGTGAGAATCAACTGGGACAAGTCAGTGCTCCTTCCTCTCCACCCATCGCTGTCTCGCTCCGACTCACACACCTCCCTGCGCTGGGTGGATGAGTTCACGTATCTGGGGGTTAGAGTGGGCCTCGAGCCGAGGTCATACATGGAGAAAAAATGTTCTCCCGACGTTAGAACATCTGTCCGGACGTTGTGCGGTCTGGCGTGCCCTTCCCCTCTCGCCGGTCGAACGGGGTAACCTCATAAAGATGGTGATACTCCCCAAGTTACTCTATTTCTTTCGCCAGACCCCTGTTATTATCCCGAAGTCCTTCCGACGACTTGACAGCATAGTGACGGCGTTCATATGGACGAACAGCCCTCCCTGGGTTGCCAAACGCTTCCTCTATCTCCCCCTGTCCCAGGGGGGTCTGGCCTTCCCAAACTTCCTTGCCTACTACTGGGCGGCGGTCCTGGTGACAGTCCGTTGGTGGTTTTCCCAGACGCGTCAGAACCCAGCGGTGACCCTTGAGGCGGCTATCCTGGGCTCTTACGCTGCTTTATCTAACCTTGTGTTTCGGGGAGTAGGGCCCATCCATCGGTCACGGGTCCTATGGCTACTGTGGTTCGGGTGTGGCGGACCTCCAGGGTGCGTATGCTGAAGCCCAATACAATATCCCCACACACCCCGCTTTGGGGAAACCCTCTCCTTCCTCACCTGGACATGGTCCCCGACCCGGTGGTCTGGGCGAGGCGGGGCATCCTAACTCTCCGGCATATTATGCCGGACGGTGTGGTGTTGTAGCGATGGGCTAGGTCTCGGAAGGACAAGGTCCCCCCCTCCCTGGGATTTAGATATGCACAACTGAGACACGCGCTTGCGGCCCAATTCCCGGATCCGGTTGCGCTCGAGTCGGACTCGGTGTGAGCGCCTCCTGATTTCGGGTGTTATGGGGAAACCCCTCTCGTCCCTTTACCTGCGCTTTACGGTGGCGTATGACGCGGACACAGTGGGAGTCCTGGCCAAATGGAACGCTGACATTCCTGATCTGGACGAGGAGATCTGGGAGGAATGCGTCTCTTCTTTCCTCCCGTCCATGATCGCCTCTAGAGACCGATTTATCCAACTAAAATTCTTACACAGGGCCTATTACACCCCGCAGAGACTGGCTAAGATCTACCCTTCCAGGAGCTCCTTGTGCACTAGATGTTCGGGGGATACTGGGTCGTTCATTCATATGGTTTGGTCCTGTCCCAAATTGGAGCCGTACTGGAGAGAGGTGGCAGGTACTCTGTCAGACCGCTACGGGGTGGAACTCACGATGGACCCGAAGTTGTTCCTCCTTAGCTACCTGGGTGAGATTGAATGCGACAGATATACCAAACTGGGCATCACCTTTGCCCTGTTCTACGCCAGGAGGGAAATCCTACTCCGTTGGCGGGGCACTGACCTCCCAACTGTGTCCTCCTGGCTGGGAACAATCAACAGAGTCCTCCCATTATACAGATTAACGTATGAAAGCAGAAACTGCCCGGCAAAATTTGACAAGATCTGGTCAAACTGGATCGACACATCTAGCTGAGTGACTGACGGGTCCCCTGTGGCGCATCCTATCTGTACAGTGTGGTGGGCGGCTGTTCTCCCCCTCCCTCCTCCCCCCTCACCTTCCCCCCCCCCCCCTCCCTCCCCCCCTCTCCTCCTCCTTGGAGTCGCCCCCCCCTCCGATCCTCCCCCCCTCGTCCTCCCCTTTTTTGGGGGGCGGGGGTCGGTGGTGCTGGAGGGGGTGCCCTGATGGTTCTCCACCCTACCCTCGCGGGGGGTGACCTCACGAGTGGCGACTAATATTTATAACTGAGGGGGCAGGGTTGTCTGTGTCTCCTTAGCTTTCTGTATCACCGGATGTGTGTAATCTATGTCTTTCTTTGTTATGCTCTGGTACAATCATTCCGTTACCTCTGTAATCTCTGTACTGTCATTGGTTTGTGTGTATGTTTGTTGTTTGTTTGAAAAGACAATAAAAAAAATTTCTGTTAAAAAAAAAGAGAGAAGAGACTCACCCATCCATCATCCCATATATTATCTCGCCATCTAAGAGACTGTGGGGTAGATTCACATACACTTAATATTCCGCTGCGTAATCGAAATACTCTACGCTGACGTATTTTACCAGGCTCTACACCGAATCCTGGTAGATTTTTGCCCGTACGCTACGGCGGCGTAGTCTATTTCTCGCCGCGTAATCGAAATACGCGATTGGGGGGCGTGAAGCATTTAAATTAAGCGCGTCCCCGCGGCGATCGAACTGCGCATGCTCCGTTCAGAAATTTCCCGCCGTGCATTGCGCGAAATCACGTCGTTACGTCATTCGTTGTTTCAGTAGCGGCGTTTACGAACATTCCTATTCCCGGACGACTTACGTTAAAAATAATAAAAGACGTCGGAAAACGTAGAAATTCGACGTGGGAACGACGGCCATACTTAACATGGGCGGTCTAATATTAGAGCAGCAAAAAGCTGGTATAGTGTTACGCAAATAAAAGATGACTAAAGGTGCCGTAAGAGATTGCGATTGAAGATAGTAATTTCGGGGATCGTCGGCAAAAGCTCATTTGCATACCCCGACGCAGAAAACGACGGGAAGTCCACCCAGTGGCCGCAATTTTATTGCAGCATAGATCCGAAGGCGTACAAACACGTAATCCAGTCGAATTGAAGCCCGCAGACGTCTATTCATGGTTTGAGGTTTTCGACTAGCTAGAAAACGCACGTAATTTGAAATTACTCCAGTCCAACACACCAGTTAGACAGGCGTAATGGCTCTCTGAATCTGGCCCTGTCTATTTATATATAAGTCTATTTCCCATTCACATTTAGCACATGGATGCACCTGATGAATAGGACGTCACTCACTTTATATTGGTTTCAGATTGGACTTATTATCAATACTCCTTTGTAGGAACCACTGCAAATGTTTCATTTATTCTGTGTTTATCACATGTTTTGTTTCACGTGTAGTGCATACACATCACCTGTCTGAAGCGCTAATCATTATCATTTATTCTTTATCATTTTGTGTATTTGTGGACACGCTAGATTTAGCAGCTATAGACCTACTGATGTCATCCTAGCACTTCACCTGTTTACTCACAGTAGCGCATTAGATATTTTCACGTATTTTACAGTGTCACATAATTGTGAAGTTGAAGAAACATTATAAATGGTTTCCAATTTTTTTTACAAATGAATATCTGGAAAACGTGCGGCATGTATTTGTATTTAGCCAGACAACATTCTTAGTGCTACCCTTCTCTGTAGGGTGTCAGGAAGCCAAAAAGGTATAGATTCTGAGTTTATAGGGCGTACAGTCCATTAAAGTCCAAGAGATAAATTACTGAAATTAGCCTAAAGGGTTAAGGCTCGGTTCACACTGCTGCCCTGCGAATTTGTTGGACATTCTGCGATTGATGTTCTAGCCAATGGAATCATAATGTTAAAAAAAAAAAAGTGTTAACTTCCTGTGTATTTCCTTTTTTTTTTTTCGTGGAGAGTAGTGTGTTGGAATTCGCTCATATGTGAACCATCAATGCGATTCCAGAACGATTTACATTGATGTCTATGAAGACTAAATTCGCAACGCAAGTGCTGTAAAACTCGCCCAAGACCCTTTTTTAATGCATTGCATTCGTAGAGGAATGTATGTATGTGAACGACTCATTGAAAATAATGACTTTTTGGATGACATGCAAATTTAGAATGTTTTTGAAGCATCACATTCATTATGAACTCGCATCAGTGTGAACCAGGCCTTAAACCCAGTAACCAACACCAAAGAAGATGCAAGGCTGCTGGGAAACCCACACTGCAAAACAAGAGAGGCAGAGGGGAAAGAAGCACCAAAAATACTCTTTTTGTAGTACCGTTTGAATAAGTGAAGAGTAAAAATTTATAAAATTAGCCACTCAGAAATGCAGGGCAAGCGTAAAGATCAGAACAGTAACACCCTAAACTCACCATCACCACCTTGAAACATGGTGGTGGTAGCATCATGTTGTGGGAAAGCTTTTCTTCAGCAGGAACAGGGAAGCTAGTCAGAGTTAATGGGAAGACGGATGGAGCCAAATACAGGGCAATGTTAGAAGAAAACCTGTTAAGTCTGCAAAAGACTTGACTGGGGCGGCGGTTCACCTTCCAGCAGCACAACGACCCTAAACATACAGCTAGAGCTACAATGGAAAGGTTTAAATTAAAGCATATTCATGTGTTAGAATTGCCCAAACTCCAGATCTAAATCCAATTGATAATTTGTGGCAAGACTTGAAAATTGCTGTTTAGAGGCCCTCTCCATTCAACCTGACAGAGCTTAAGATATTTTGCAAAGAATGGGCAAAAATGTCACTCTAGATGTGCAAAGCTGGCAGAGACGTCCCCAAAAAGACTTGCTGCTGTAATTGCAGTGAAAAGTGGTTCTACAATGTATTGACACAGGGGGTTGAATACAAATGCACACCAGCCACACTTTTCACACATTTGTAAAAAAAAAATTGAAAACCATTTATCATTTTCCTTCCACTTCACAACAATTATGTCCATCACATAAAATCCCCAAAAACACACTTACGTTTTTTGGATTGTGAGACATGACAAAATGTGAAAAAGTTCAAGGGACTGCATGCCTGTACCTTTTTTATTTTACCAGTCCCCCCAAATGTATCAATTTAAAATGTATTGTTATAGTTGTTGAAGTTGTCAGAGGCAGGGGAGCAGTAAAATAAAAGCATAGAAAGACAAGAGAATGCAAATTAAATAAACCAAACCATTTAATTACTATTGACAGGTCTAAAGAATATTTGTAATTCACAGTCCTTCAAAAACTTAATTCTGTACACAGCATAAAAATCTATTTTGAGTTGAAGCAACTTGAAAAGAGGCAACGTGCAAGAATTTTATTTAAAACCTTTTAGGAAGATTATCAGGAGGCCAAGGCTCATAGGCCACAACACCATGATTTTAGTATGCGAGAATGGCCATAGGAAAACTGCCATTGCCAGTTCTGGAGTTGTCATGCTGCCCTTCTCTTTATCATAGTCTAACTATGAGAATATGGACATAAAAAAGCAGCCATTGTTGGTTTTGTGGTTGGCATATCCTGTCTTTCAGTACATGAGTAGACAGTGACTGACGCGTTTCAGTTTACAGACAGCAGTTCACATTTCTGCAATGAGGATGCAATCAGTGAAGTCTGAGATCAGATTAATTCAAAAAATTGAACAAGGATGATGGCTATAGTGCCTGCGTCTTGAAAAAGAAATTATGCTTTCACAGGCTCCTGTGGTTATTATTCAGTATGCCAACATAATAGCTTTTTTATATAACCAAAACTGTAAGGCCGAACCGATGAAAACAGACTGAAGTTCAGTTTCATCGGTCCAAACCGACCGTGTGTACGCACCATCAGACTGTTGTCCTTCAGTCCTAAAATGTAGAACTTGCTTTAAAAATCGGACCGATGGACGCCTACCGATCGGTCAAAACCGATGGTTAGTATGCAAACGCATCGGTTCAAAACCCACGCATGCTCAGAATCAAGTCGACGCATGCTTGGAAGCATTGAACTTCATTTTTTTCTGCACGTCGTCGTGTTTTACGTCACTGCCACGCGCTCTGACACGATCGGTTTTTTGAACTGATGGTGTGTACGCACATCAGACCATCAAGTCTGTGTGAACCGATGAAACTAAACTTCAGAATCCGTTTCATCATCAGTTTTGGACTGATTGGTGTGTACAAGGCCTAAGGCTTGCGTGTGTTTGTGACCGCCACGTAGCCACAAAAGAAGTTTGGCGATCCTTCGGCTTGGATGATACTAACCAGCAACAGGGTCTTTAAAAAAAATGTCTGTAAGAGAAAAACATACAATCATTGCTGACCTTCCAAGGAATAATCCAGAGAAATTATTTTTTCAGTTACAATTAAAATATACAATAATATGTCCAATGATGGAAATGTAAAAAGGAATAGCCCAAATATGTAATGATGACATTTTTGGATTTATAAGTAAGTGAATTGTTTTATTAGAAGATTATGTTTTTACTCCTGATTTGCTTTGTATCCAGCTTAATATCAGTATATATCTCTAAGAGTAGTTATGTGCAATGTCTTCTCCAGTTCAGTAACTGTAGTTGGATTTTGGGCAAGAAAGTAAATGACAGTTTTGTACTCCGATAGAAGAAAGCCATTATCGCTGAACCTTCCAGCTATGTTTCCAACATCCAACCATACAAAAAGAGCTGGGTAGGTACTAGTTAGAGTAAACACATGGGTCCCCTGGTTCATCTGATAAATGGATACCTGGAGAAACACAACATGTTGATACAAAATGATTACAACCATAATCCTGGTTTGCATTTCTACAGAGCAGGCTTATTAAAAAAAAAAAAAAAAAAGATCTGAAAAACTATCCAAAAACAGTTCCCTACCAGTTTTATAGGTCTGCCCAATAATGAAATCTGTGAATAAAAGAGCATGAACCAATAATATAAAAACTGTTCTGGCACAATTGTCTTGGAGAAAACGAATCTGCCGCTGCTTCAAGACGTCACATGACGAAACTTAGATAAACCAGGGCAAAGACGCTGCTGATGACATTGCATGTGGCGGTTCATACTCATGGTCTACGGCAAGCCTGACATTGACCAGCAAAAAAGCTGAGTGTGTTTCCCCTATTCCCAGGTTGGCACTTTCTCCATGCGAGTGGAATCTATACTGGTTTTAATAAAGGCTGTGGTACAGTTTTACGCTACGGAAGCCTCTTTCTTTTTTGTCTTTCACATTGGTTACTGTAATCTGTGAGATGGGATACTGACCACATATCTATGAGGAGATTCAGTTGCAGTCAGCAATTATTGGGAGATAATTCTGTTGGTTTATAATCTTATCAGCATACCTATCTGGTGTGTTAATTTTAGTAGGATTGGTGAAGGATTCACACTGTGGTGGAACACACAGGATAGCAACTAGTAAGCACTGGTTGGTGTGGGGAACTGCTCTCTGTTCACCCTGGTGCCACATACGTTAAAGTGGATGTAAACCCACAGTTGTTTTTTTTATCAATTAAGGCTTGCACCTTGTACAGTATAGGATTTCATGTCATCTGTGCCCAGTCTTGCAACAAATAGTAAATCCAGCTCTGAGCAAACCTCTTATCTTTTTTCAGTGAGCTAAAAACTGACATACAGAGAAATAAATGTCAGTTCTTCCCCCTTGGTGTGACTGACAGGTGATTTACATATCTCATGCACAAGCCCGAGAGAGACACACACATATTCTGTGTACGTCACATCCCCCCTCCTTTCTTCTCCAGGTCTCCTAGGATTGGCTGCTCCAGCACCGCTATTGGGCATGCTAAAGTCATGTGGTGATTTTTCTGGATTTTGACTGGATGTTTTAGTGATCATAGCAGAAGTTCAGTGTAAGAAATACACATGAGAGGTGGGCGGGGAGTCTACTGACATCACAACTTCACCCACCAAGCTCCGGACAACAGACCCACCCACAGAATCTGATGTTTTTCAGATCTCATAACAGAAAGAGGGAAGACATTTGACAGGTAAGGATACATGCAGGAGGCATGTGTATCCTTATAGATCAGCAATACGGCAGTAGTTTGGAAAGCATGACAGTGGGTTTACATCCACTTTAAGGTATGAACAATATAACATACAGGAGGTTATTAACGAAAGGCAAATCCACTTTGTACTACAAGTGCAAACTACAAGTGCACTGGAAATTGCACTGAAAGTGCACTTGGAAGTGCAGTCGCTGTAAATTTGAGGGGTAGATCTGAAATGAGGGGAAGCTCTGCTGATTTTATTATCCAATCATGTGCAAGCTAAAATGCTGTTTTTTTATTTTCCTTTGCGTGTCCCCCTCAGATTTACAGCGACTGAACTTCCAAGTGCACTTTGCACTTGTAGTGAAAAGTGGATTTGCCTTTCATAAATAACCCCCACAGTATGCATGTAAATGGGGTAGGGGTAAAACAGGCAGCATGTATTACTTAATCTAATGGGGAAAAAACCCTATGTATTGTGTCAATAAGTTCTACTTACTGTAATATTGGATTTCAGGAGCCCTTCAGCTTCTTTTGGTGAACCTAAAAAATGCCAGTTTTTAGTGCCATAAATTTCTCCCTCATGTAACAAATGGTAAATGAGCACAGCATTCAGTCTGGTGGAGTTGTTACATCTCTTTAGTAATTCTGAAACAGCTTCCTGGTAAACTTGTCCAGAACTCCCAGATTTTATGACAAAGTCTTCTGTAACGGTTTCACATGCTGGTATCAGAGAATCCCAATTGTAGACTTTAAGCTGAAGAAGATAAAAAAAAAAATAACACATAAAACACCAAAGATGTCTTCCACAATTTACAAGAAGCTGCTAGTTTAAAGGGGAGCTCCATTCAACCTAAACCAAATCACCAGTTAACTGACATTATATCCCGTTATCTAGGCTTGCTATTTTCTGTTTCAAATAGCAAAAAATAATATTATTATATATTATATATATATATATATATATATATATATATATATATATATATATACACACACACACACACACACATACATACATATATACATATCTTACACACACACAATTTTTACTGTCTGCAAAGCCCGATTACTAAGCCTGTTTTTAAATCCTTACAAGGAGGATGTAAAGCATGCAAGAATGTACCATGTCGGTTTTTTTGGGTTTGTAGTTTATAATACCGGGGACAAAAAGCAGTTATACGATCTAGTGTAACAAAAAATTGCAGTGTGCAAACATCTAAAATCTCCGACAACCACATTGTCAGTATTAGAACACTAGATCTTGGTTTTCTAAAACATAGAACCAAGTTTTCAAATGTTTAGAAACGTTTTTGTAATTCATGCATTAATGCCCTGACCTCTGCCATATCTGAAAGCACCACCAGTGACCAACTCACAAGTCAGAGAAAGGTTTTTACATCTGTATCTATACATGAAAAAATAAAAACTTACTGAAAGCTTGAAAGAACAGTCCTTGGGAAGATCCGACACTCCATAAATGTATAAAATATCTTTATCTTCAAATGCACTTGTAGCAACAGGGGCAAAGAAATCTTTGGCGTAGTAATGAAGCATTTTCCACTTCCCTCCATACTCTTAAAGATAAAAGAAGGCATGCATAAAAAACAAAAACACAACTGCAATTGACGATTTGACTAAATTAAATTTGTTGTAATCCTCCTTGGAGGAGAAAAATCTCCCAATGCACATGTTTGCAGAAGTGGCTGTATGTATAAATGGGTGCTGAAGTAACCACTGGCTGAAACTGAGCAATCAGAGCGGAAAATGTCACCAGCACACCATGGGTCTCCAGAATGATCACATTGTTGCAGCAAACAGCAACATTTTAGAGCCTTACAGGGCCCCTTTCATCAAAGTGTGATAGAGAACAGAAAATATTTAACCACTTCCCGCCTGGCCTATAGCATATTGATGGCCGAGAAGTGGTTCCGTTATCCTGACTGGGCGTCATATGACATCCAGCAGGATAACATGCCGAAACGCGCCCATCGCTAGTGCGGTGTGATCTTTGATCACAGCTGAACATCACATGAACCAGTAAGCGGCATTCCTCGGTTTGCGCTGACATGGAAATCCGATCGGCGGCTCTCCCTGTCAGGGGGGGGGGGGGTCTGTGCATGTAATCAGCACATTGATTATCACCACAGCCCCATCAGATGTGCCACCACAGCTGTCAAAAAGGTACCAATCAGCAGCATCAGCTGCTCCCTCAGGATTGCCTGTCAGTGCCAATTAGTGCCAGTCAGTGCCCTACAGTAACACCTGTCAGAACCTCATTAGTGCCACCTGCCAGTGCCAATTAGTACCGCGTGTCAGTGCCCATCAAAGCCGCCTGTCAGTGGGAGGATTTCCGTAGCAGAGGCAGTGCTGTCAATCCAGAAAGCAGTGGACAGGACAGGTTGTGGCAAGGTGCTGATTGACAAGCTTCAGGCTTGTCAATCAGCAGCCAGTTGCAATGCTGATAGCCATGCCCCCCTGAAATATCTTCTCATCCCACAGTAATGCAGGTGTTTCATCAGAATTGGCTACCCGTCAGATTAGGTAATGGAAGTGATGTTCCGCTACCAGGTTTTCTCCTCTGACAGAACACCTGCAATCAGAAGAAGGCAGAGTGGACATCTTAGTACAACCAGCTACATCTTGAATATAACAGTAATTTTAGCAATAAAGTGAGCGTATATAAATATAGTATATTGACATCTGTAGAGCCGTTTTGATGTTACATTTTGAAAGAAGCTGGACGCCAGCAGTAGGAAGCACTGCTCAGCACTAAACCTTTTATGCTTTCAAAATTAAACATGTAAACACCATCACAGATGTCAATATACTATATTTTTTATATACCCTCACTTTATTGCTAAAATTACTGTTAAATTCGAGGTGTAGCTGAGTGTAGTAATATGTCCGCTGCTTTCTTCTGACTGCAGGTGTTCTGTCAGATTAGCAAATCTGGTATCGGTAGAACGCATGCTCAGCTGACGGAGCGTCAATTCCGTTACCTAATCTTACAGGTCACCGATTTTGATGGAACACAGGCACAGCCTACATGAGAGTGGCTGCTCTGCTCTGAATTCAGAAGCAGTGCAGAATTGTTGCCAGAATTGTTGCCACACCATCACAGAAAGATGCATTAGATGGGCTTCACTTTCAGGATCTACAGGATCTGTGGGACTTTGCAGTGTGATGAAAAGATTCAATAAATGCTGCAACTAATATTTTTTTAATGGGAAGCCAAAGTTCTACTTGCTCCCATCCACACTTGTGCGACTTGTAATGCGATTTGACAGTTCCAAATCACATTACAATTTGCACCCCATTGCCGGCCATGGAACTGTTTATGTCACTGTGATTATGAAAAAGGTTCCTGCACTACTTTTTACCAATTTCATTGCAACTTGCATAGACTTCTGTTAAATAATGTTGCAAGCCGCAATGAAATTAGCAGTGCAAATTGCACCGATGTAAGGCTTTGAAATCACAGTGAAATACTGCGTTTTCCAAGCGCCACCGGTGTGAACCAGGGCTGATTGTGGATTACTAGATTTTATGTTAACCGGTCCCCGACCGGCCGCTGCAGTTATAATGCGTCAGGATGGCTCCCCTGGGCGAGCCGTCGTAGCTGTACGTCGGCTCTTTAAGACACTGTAGGAGACAAGCGCACGCCCGCAGCGTGTCCCCAGAGCCGATGGGAGTGCCAGGCAGGCGGGATGATCACTCGTGACAGAGCGAGAACCGGGATCTGTGTGTGTAAACACACAAATCCTCGTTCTCGCAGGGGAGAGGAGACCGATCGTGTGTTCATACCAAGTATCAGTCTCCTCCCATAGTCAGTCCCATGCCCTCCACAGTTATAACACACCTAGGGAACACAGTTAACCCCTTGATTGCTCCCTAGTGTTAACCCCTTCCCTGCCAGTGACATTTATACAGTAAACAGTGTATTTTTATAGCACCGATTGCCGCAGTCCCAATTAGAAATCACTGATCACCACCATTACTAGTAAAAAAATAACAACAATAGTAATAATAATAATAATAATAAAAATGCCATAAATCTATCCCCTATTTTATAGACGCTATGGCCCGGATTCACGTAGCACTTACGCCAACATATCTCGAGATACGCCGCGTAAGTGCACGTTTGCGCCGTCGTATCTATGCGCCCGACTCTGAATGAAAGCAAGATACGCCTAAAAGTCGGCTTCTTACGACCGACGTAAGTTTCCTACGCCGTCGTATCATGGTCGCATATTTACGCTGGCCGCAAGGGGCGCTCCCATTGTTTTACGTTTCGAATATGCAAATGAGCGAGATACGCCGATTCACAAACGTACTTGCGCCCGGAGCATTAACATAAAGCAGGTGTAAGTCATGCAAAGGTATGGACGAGGGAACAGCCGTCGTATTGCATGTCGTTTTCCGGGCCTATAACTTTTGCACAAAATCAATATATGCTTATTGCGATTTTACCAAACAAATGTAGAAGAATACAGGTCGGCATTAAAACTGGGGAAAACATTTGTTTAAAAAATAAAAATAAAATTAGGATATTTATTATAGCAAAAAGTAAAAGATATTATGCTTTTTTCAAAATTGTTGCTCTTCTTTTGTTTAAAGCAAAAAAAAAAAAAAAGTCGCAGAGATGATTAAATACCATCAAAAGAAAGCTCTATTTGTGGGGAAAGAAAGGATGTAAATTTTGTTTGAGTTCAGCAATTGTCAGTTAAAGCGACGCAGTGCCGTTTTGCAAAAAATGGCCTGGTCAGGAAGGGGATACATGTTTCCAGGGTGAAAGGGTTAAAAGAAATATATACTGTATAGCCATCAAACCACCTATTTTGATCTACATCCATATGAATGTTCTTCAGGAAAAAAAAAAGCAGTCAGGTTGGTGACAGTAATAGCACAGCTGAAAAGCTGACTTTGCAAAGAATGAGAGAAGATCTTGAGAGGATCCCATACAGCATACTGTAGGTGATGGAAATCATGTAAAAAGGTTGGACCATTTTAGTGCCAATCAGATCCTTAAACCACATTAGGTACATTAGCATTTCAGACAATATCATATGCAGATGTTGACTTAGCTTCCCACCCTTACTGCCAAAGCCTTACACTTTGACCCAACAGTTTGATGGGTATTCTCATTTGCCAACAGTGGCCCAGATTCACAAATCACTTACACCGGCGTAAATCACGTTACGCTGGCGTAAGTGCAAATGTGTGCCGGCGTATGTGTGTGCCAGAGTCACAAACCAATATACGCCTTAAAACTGGCCACCCTACGCCGATGTTTCTTGCACACACCGGTGTAGTGTGGGCGCAAATATTGGCTGGATGCATGTTGCTGCTCTTATTGATTAGGCAGTCAAATATGCAAATGAGGGAAATACGGCGATTCACGAACTTGAGTGCGCCCGACGCATGCTACCCGAGGTGCCCGTAAGTTGTACGTCCAGCGCAAAGTTATTCCCCATAAAGGAGGTGCAACCCGACAACAGACGTGCACATGTCAGCTGGAGAGCAGCTGCAGCAGCACCGTTATGGATGAGCTGAGCAACCACACTTGCAGGACAACACATCTGTATGTCAACATGCCAGGGGCAGCCATGGTCATAGCACTACTGCGTCCACAGGCCTGGAGGAGGGCACAGGAGAGGATCTACCGAAAGCGCATGGCATGGGGGAATCGGAGGTGTATCGCAGGAATCGGAGGACATCACCAGCCCAACACAACGCTTACATGCAGTGCAGCCACTGGTCAAGGTACTGGCAACACTCCATTTCCTCACCAGTGGATCTTTCCAACGTACAAGTGGAGTCGTGTCTGGGATGTCACAATCCACCATGAGCAGATGCGTGCACCAAGTTGTCCCCGCAATCCTCACATGCATGTCCTACCACATCATCAAACCGACCCATGAGCATCTGCGGCAGAAGGCAATGCAGGATTTCTACAGAATTGCCGGATTCCCACGCACCGTCGGGGCCATTGATTGCACACATGTGGCACTACAGCCCCCCGTGCCACAAAGCACATATACCGCAATCGTAAGCAGTGGCATTCCATCATTGTACAGGTGATAGCCGATGCCCAATGCCTCCTATGGCACGTCCATGCCAAACACCCAGGGGCCAGCCACGACAGCTACATATACCTTCAAAGCACCATCCCAACGGAATTGGAACAGAACGTGTACAGGGACAGGTGGCTGCATGGTGAGTAACATGGGAGTCAGGCATGACTGTTCGACCCCATGATGCAGACATCACGAGGGGCACATGCACGGCTAACATCTTCCTGTCTTTTCCCTTCCAGATGACTCGGCATATGCACTTGGGCCCCATCTCCTGACTCCATACTGGAATCCCCAAACCAGTATTCCCCAAACTTTGTGTGCCAGAACATCGGTGCATGTTGCGTGCTGCACAACTACGCCATGAGAAAGGGCCTGGAGATTGACATATGTGATGACCTAAGCGAAAAGGTGTTCACCGCTCCAGGGAGGTCCCGAGTGCAATCATGGATAAATCCAGGTAAATATGGGTGCTGGCCATGCACTAGGCAATGGAAGTAGCAGAAAACGGATGGAGGGCCGCACACCAAAGAACTCTTGAGTTGTCTTTAAGCAAACACTGCGGCCGTCCATCCGTTTTCTGCTACTTCCATATGTGATGACCTGACCCCCGAACCACACAGTCCCCCCCCCTGCCCGAGGCTACCCCGTCTGCTGAAGGAACAGCAGTCAGGAGTTGCCTCGTGGAACGTATCTTTGCACGTTCAACACACATTCATCATGACACACGGACAAAGCACGCATGCACACCACTGTGGTCCCTAGCTCACACACACACACACCACATCCACCTCACATTGGTTTAGCCCAAGTCCACCGCAAGGGACTTGGGAGCAGCAACGCCACGCTAAGGCCCCAATGATGTTGCAGTCCATTCATGCCACATCCACACGGTCGTGAGGATAACCTCTCCCCGACGAACCAAGGTAACCCCTGCCAGCTGACACGCCTTGCTGGCAGAAATGTCCTTGTGCCTGTCTGGACACATGGGCCACACACACACACACACACACACTCACACACCAGTCACACCGTAGCGTCAGCGGGCAAACCCTGCTCCTGCAAACTGGTGTCCAGTCACCACTTCTGCACTTCTGACCGTGTGTAGTCCGATGGTGCTGTGAATAAAAAAAAAAAAGGGATCATGCCATTGTCTTCCATGGCATGCCCTTACAGGTGCACGGCACATGCCTCCAAGCACATCACCTAAATAAAATAAAAAATATCACAGTCTGAGCTGCACTGGTTGTCCTCAGGACAGTTATTTGCCCTCTCACGGGCCAGGCCTCGTGCCCAGGGTTCTGCTCCTCAGTTGTCGTGGCGACGACTCGGGTGGGGCATCACGTTGAGGTTCATCCCCTGGGCTGACACTCCTGAAGCTAGTTGCAGATGTTGCCTGCATCCCCTCCAAGGCAATGGCAAAGCGGGTCAGCACACCATTGGTCTCTGCGACTGGATAGCGGCAGTGTTGGCCTGCACAATCTCACCCAGGCTCCTTACCTACGCCACTATATATAGCCCTGGTGTGCCATTCCTGGGTGGCCTGCACATCCGATCCCTGGTCCCCAGATGGTGAAGGACCCCCTGCTACCATGTGGTGATGCATAGCATCCAGGATATGGGATTGGTCACAGAGGCATGTTGCCATGGCTGCGCAGTTGGCATTCACCTCCTGCAGGCAGTCCGAGATGGGCATGGTATGTGCAGCCTGTTGGGTAAGGCACTGCTGCATTGCAGCTGCGGTGCCCTGCACAGCCACTGTGCACTCAGCCTGGGTCTTTGCCGAGGACCCGACAAAGGAGGCCAGGCTGTCAGCCACTCGGTGCAGGTCAATGGCAATATCTGCCATGTGGCGTGTCTGGCGTGCCTGTTCTTTCTCCAGCCCTTCTTGGAGAGATCCGGCTACACCCCTGGTCTTGCACAGAGCCTTCCTGGGAGAAGTAGCAGGTTGTGTCCGTCTGGACATGGTGGCCCTCGGGGGGGTTCCTCTGGCCGGGGTAGCCCTTGAGGGGGTTCCCCTGATAGGCATTGAGGTCGCCAGGGGGTCCACAATCTGAGGGACCGGCAAAGATGGTATCCTCTTCAAGGTAAAGGCATTCTTCCTGATGAATGTCCACCTGCTCCTCCTCAACGACCTCAAGAGCAGATGTGTGGGAGCTCCCCTCCACCGATGATTTGTGGATTCCCAGGGGGTCAGGCTGAGGAAGATGTTCCTGGGATGGCGTGGGTCGTCCACAGGCAGAAGATGGCCCAGCTCCCTCCAGTACATATGTGGATGACACAAAGCATTCACATGTTGGTGGACCCACACACTTGTCACATGTTCCCTTGCACCCCCTCAAAAGGCCCAACACTGGATGGGGGATGAAACACACTTACCTCTCCTCAAGTCCTGTTCACTGGAGTCAAAACCCTCCAGGCCCTCCACCTGCTCCTGCCCCAGGCAGCTGGCGATCACATTCTCCTCAGCTGTCAGCTTTACAGTAGTAGCTGGTCCGCCTCCCGTGCCCCAGGGGGGGCCTTCTCATCTTGGCCAGCTTCTCCCTGACGCGCCGACGCATGTCGTTGATCTTTTTTTGGACCTCCTTAAAGTTCCTGGTTTTCATGGCCAAGGGAGTTCTGCTCCAGGGTCACCTTCTGCAGGATCTCCAACTTCCTGGCCTTGCTGGTCCTCCCGCTCTGTGCGCCATGGAGGTACGTATCATACCTGGCAATGGCCAAGGTCAGGATTGCCCTCTCAGCCACAGAGAAGTTCTTCTTCCTCTTCTCTCTTTCAAACTCACTATCTGACATGGCTCAGATCACAAAAGCACCTCTGAACCAGGGAACACAGGCTGGCGTACTTTTGCGCTGGACGTGCGTCTGGCTGGGCGTACTTATGTTCTCGGCGTACGCGGTGGGCCGGCGTATCTTAGGCGGTTGTGCCGGCGTAATTCTGAGCATGTGCAGAGGGGTGCTGTGCATGCGTCCACGTCATGGCGCATTAACTTTTCGTGATACACCAGGCGTAAACCACTGCGCCGCGCCCGCGTACCTGTCCGGCGCTCGCCCCATCATTAGCATGGGATCACGCCCACTTCCACCTACGCCGGCCTGCGTCTTCGAAACCTACGCCACGCCGATGCAGCGTTGGGAGCAATAGCTTGCTGAGTGCAGTGCTTGCCTCTCCGCGCTGCATCAGAGTGGCATACGGCATTCAGACCATTGAAATGCATGGAGCTGGAATGCAGATACCAGGGAGGTACCTGCCAAGTGCTGCCAGCTTGGATGAAGTACATATATTCCATTTCACGATTGTACCTGCAAATTGCTTACCTATAGATGACCATGAAGGAGCTTGCCAAATATCATTTAGTTGCCAGTAGAGGGCTCCCATTGTAAAGCCAAGACCATTCACAAGCTCACTCCTACTTCGTCTGTAGAACTCAGTCTGAAGCTTTACACACTGCGCCTGCATGACCTGGAGGGGAGAAGCCGAAAATACTTCATAAATTCACTATTCATATCCATTAAAGGCCCCAAGGGGATTAAATGACGGGACACCTCAAACACATGATCCTATCACAATGCAATGATGATCAAAATGACCCAGGAGTATCTGTAATAAAAACCTTTATTAGGCGTTTTTCCACCAGAAAAAAAAACAAAAAAACAGTCAGCTTTGAATAGTCCCTGGCCTAACGGCCCTGAAAAAATAAATCTGTCTGTGTGTGCAAATGATCACAGTTTCTCACAGTGTGCAGGGAATGGATACCAAGCGCCCAGAGGCGATTCAGTTTGCATGTGTTGCGCTATATAAGTTTCTCACTCACTCAAGCTGCAGAAAGTCAATATCTGACATATGATGGCACACAGAGAGGCTGCATTTGATGGAGTTTTATTTCCCCCCAGTATTTTTCAGTTTTTTTTCACCGCCCCAAAAATGTTGAGCACCAGCCGCCACTGGTTGGGGTGCTATCCCTGCTGGGAGAACAGTGATTATTGCTAGCTGGTTTCGGGAGAACACAGAGATTATTCCTAGCGGCTATAGCAATATTCACTTGGGTATAATAAGCCTGCCCATAAATGGTTTAAATCTCGTTCGGTCCCTGTCGAACCATCCGGGATTCAAACCATCTACTATACATTGGTCAATAAATGTCACAATCATGCAACATTAGCACTGTCATACAACATCAACACAGATAAAGCTTGGTGAACCAGTCACAGATTTACCTGGGTTAGGTACAATGTGTCCTGAAATGTTTTAATGGGATCACTGCTCATTGGCAAGTTGTAATGTAGAGAAGCCTGGTCAATCATCTGCATGTTGCCTCCAGAATGATGCTGCCGATGTTCAGTAAAATTGTTGGTGTAGGACCAGTCTTCAGGAGAAGAGATCTATGAATGAAGATATCCGATTGTATGCATCATAAAGTGCTAAGAACTAAATTACATGTCCCCTTAAGGCCTGGTTCACACCTATGCAGGTTGCAGTTTGCATATTCCAGATGCTTTTTTCAATCCATTGATGTCTATGGAATAAAAAGCCAGAAAACAAGTCCCTGGCACTTTCCATAAAATGAATAGATGTGAACTACATCCATAGGAACAATGTTAAATGGACTGCAGTGTGTTTCTGCAAAACTAAAAACGTGCTAAAAAAATGCATACGTGTGAAGCAGGCCTTAGAATGCAGTAAAAAATTGAAATGCAAGAGGAAGAAGTGTATCAGAATATATTACTCTCATTGCTGTCAGCGCCAAATAGTTACAGTGAAGAGTGAAAAAAATAAAATAAAATCACATGCTCAAAAATTTCTTAATGCAAAGACAGGGAAAGAATACTTTATTAAAAATATGTTTAACACATACAGTATCTTAAAGAATATGGCAGACATTATGGTCCAGAGCTGCCTCTCTCATCCTCTTTAACATGGAGGAATCTTTCAAATAATTTAAAAGAATGTGTCATATATGTACAGTGTATAAAGCCAGTAGGCGCAAGCTATAGTTAACCACGCCCTTTTAAGCATCTTCCACTGATAGCACACCTCGGCCACACCCACCATTCCGCTTCATTACTGACATTAACATGCTAGGTGTGCCACTGCCCAAAACCACACACACCAAGAAGGACTGGGAACTTTCGGCCTGGGAGGCAAGCATAACCAACCAATAGGGATAGTTTTCGGTTAGCCAAGGAACGTGTACCACACAAAGTATGCGCAGTGATCGGAGGCCCCTGAGGTGGTGTTGTAAAACACCTTTTCCCATATATAAAAAGTATTGCAGAAAAGTGGAATGGTAAGTGATAATTTGTAAATTAAGTACTATATGGAGCTAAACAAGATTACTGCTGCCCTATGGAAATGATATTGACTTACCAAGTAAAACTGCACACCATCATTACAAATAATCCTCATTATTTAGCTTTCTTTAACAAATAAGCAACAACAGATTTCAGTTTTGCTATTCTCCCAGCACGGATTTCCTTAACAGCTCTCTGCATTTGGCGACATGCCATCTAATAACCACCAAACACACTCATGATCTGGGGGCGTCTTACTTTTGTGAGTCACTAGGATCACAGGTCTGAACAGGGAACAAATGACTACTGTATATAATGCCCAATAGTTGTCACTCACTGCAGATCCTGTTTTGATCAAGGTGTGAATGAGGGAGATTCTCTACCAGGGTCACTAGATCACTATACACTATATTGTCAAAGGTATTGGGACGCCTGCCTTTACACGCACATGAACTTTAATGGCATTCCAGTCTTCATTTGTAGGGTTCAATATTGCGTTGAACGACCCTTTGCAGCTGTAACAGCTCACTTGTTCACAAGGTTTAGGAGTGTGTCTATGGGAATGTTTGACCATTCTTTCAGAAGCGCAGTTTTGAGGTTAGTCACTGATGTTGGACAAGACGACCTGGCTAGCAGTCTCAACTCCAATTCATCCCAAAGGTGTTCTATCGGGTTGAGGTCAGGCCAGTCAAGTTTCTCTACCCCAAACTCGCTCATCCATGTCTTTATAGACCTTGCTTTGTACTAGCCCCATAGGGTCAATTCTGCCCTGCCCTCTAACAGTCCTCCTTTGCCCCAATCATATTTCTATAGTACCTAAACCTTCATATTTTACTGCCCATTAAGGCACAGGCAAAGAAGATCTTCAGGGCACCTCAGCTGGCTTTTATGGGTAGGTATGTACAGGATTGATTGATCCCCTTCATCAAAAAACACCCTAATGCAGCGTACACACGATCACTTTATGTGATAAAAAAACGACGTTTTCTGTGAAGTAAAAAACTACGTTTTTGAAACTTCAATTTTCAAAGACGATGTTGCCTACACACCATCGTTTTTTTCACAATGCTCTAGCAAAGCGAGGTTACGTTCACCACTCTTTTCCATTGAAGCTCTCTTCATAACTAGCTTCTGGGCATGCGCGGGTTGAAAAACGTCGTTTTAAACGACGTTTTTGCTACACACGGTGACTTTTTGTGAAACAAAAAACGACACAAAAAATTGAAGCATGCTTCAATTTTTTTTTTGTCGTTTTTACAAGACATAAAACAACGTTTTCCCCTACACACGGTCAATGAAATTGACGTTTTTAAAAACGTCATTTTTTTTCATCACATAAAGTGATTGTGTGTACGCGGCATTACACTGACTGGCAAGTGCGCTCGTATCAATATAGCCAAGGCTGCACACTCCCTACACTCCTATAATGACTTAAGCTTACTGAAATACAAAAAGCTAATGAAAAGAATCAAATGTTGTGTGCAAATTGGTTCTACATACATTTGATTCCTAAATTTTTCTCCTCGAAGAAAAAATTATGTTTCTATATTAAAAAAAAAGTATAAAACTTATCTAGGGCACAATATTGGGTAAATGTGTGCTATACAAGATGTTTTCTGTAATAACAAGCAACCAAGCCAAACATCGGCTGGCAAATGTGGTACTTGTTTTTGCTTTATAGAGTATGATTTTCTACTGCAATTCTTAAGACGAATGAAACTAAATGTGCAGTATCAAAAAGGCAGACTTACACTGAATATCATTTTCAATCTATATCATTTTCAATCTATTTAACAAACGATTCTGGTGACTTTTAAAATGGGGGGTATACTTAAATGAATCCTTAGAACTTTAATAATCAAATACATGAAATGACTTTCTTTACCTGAGCGACCGTACTAAAAGATGGCCAAGACTGGAAACCATATTCAGAAGCAAAGCGAGACCTAGGATATGACTTCCAATCCCAACAGTCTGTGACATAGTTGTAGTAATGTGTGTCACCATAGTGATTGTCATATGGGTCTTTGGAAAGCCAATGCTCTTTGATTGTCTCTTTACCATTGGTAGGGCTTGAAGCAATGAAAGGACGAGTGCCATCCATCTGTGCAGAATCACAAAATAAACTCAATATTACATTTAAAAAGGAAAGCAGAGAACAAAAATGTAGATGACTTTTAAAGAAGCACTTGGTGTCACTAAAAAGCTGCAGCTTCACTGCTCCCCGGCTGCTGCAGGCTTTTTACCCTTCTGGGTGAGTTGAATACCCGATTCTCCTGCTGCACACAGTGGTTCAGCCTGCTAGCTTATACTGGATGTCCTACAATGACATTTGGGCAAAAGGAACCACCATGTATGGCAGGTTCAGCAGGTATTCCATCTACCCAGAAGGTTCAAATACCCGCAGCAGCTGTGACCGGTGAAGAAGTGGCTTTTAAGTAAGAAAAAGCTTTCTTTTTCCCCCGGAAAAAAACAAAAAAAAGTGAGAGGGGTGGGAATAAAAAAAACACAAAAAACAGTAAAAACTTTCCATGACGGGTCACGGATTTGTTTTCTTCACATTATGTCAAATACCAACATTTCCAGGACACACACATCCTCTTTATCTAGGTGACAAAACATTTATTTACAAAACTATTGTTATACAAAATGATCAGATTATTATAAATTTTTTTTTTTTCAAAACACTTTATTGATTTTCAACAATTACAGAAGCATTGCATAGAACGTCATACAGAACGTCAGTACAATAAAAACAAGGCATGTAAATACGAGATACAAAAAGGCATAACAAAGTTAATTATATTCACAGTCCATAAGGGGAGGAGGGGTACAGAGACCCATCAAGGTATACAGGTATGTATCGGACCACTAATGGTCAACCCAGAGCCCGCTCACCCCAAAAGAGAACACACTGTGACCTAAAGGGGACCTAAAGTAGCATAACAGTGCTGAAAGGCAGACATGGTCCTACAGTAAAAGGGTTCTAGACGTCTCTGATATGATCAAGGCGTAGTTTCACGGATGGGGGTCTCTGGGTGCACTCGCGTGAGTATAGAGCAGGGACGTTCCAAACGGGGGGGCAGGAGGGATTCGGCATGATGGAGTTTACCCATGAGTCAGTCATTATCAGTCGTGTCAGGCACCGCTGGGGATATCGTAGGAGTAGGAGAAGCTACAGGCCCTAAGGATTCCCTGTACTGTGTCCAGCAGGCCCATGTACACCTGAACTTGTCGTGCCTATCTTTAGCCTGATGTATGACCCTTTCCATATCTTCAATTTTGTTGACTCGTGAGTGCCAATCCGCAATAGTGGGGGGGAGAGCGTTTTTCCATCGAATGGGGATAAATTGGTTGGCAGCATTTATAAGGTGTAATACCAGGGATTTACGGTATGTCGATCTTGGCAGAGAGGTGTGGTGGAGTAAATATTGTGTCGGCGTAAAGTAGGGTGTAAATGTGGTGATTTGTGAAACAGGCTCATGCACACTTTTCCAAAACGGTTGAACGGCCGGGGCAATCCCACCAGACATGGAGAAGAGTACCCCTATCCGAATTGCATCTCCAGCATGTAGAGGGGACCCTAGGGAATATTTTGTGTAGTTTATCAGGGGTCCGATACCAACGTGAGTAGATTTTGAATCTGTTCTCCTGAGCTGATACATTGATGGACCCTTTGTGGGTGTGTTCCCAATCGTCATCGGATAGGACAAACGGAGAGATCTGCATTCCATAATCGGTTAATAAGGATCAGATTATTAACATTTAAAAAAATAGAATTAACCAAAATCATCATAGTGACTATTGCAGTCAGAGAGGAATTAATGTTAAGCCCCAGTTTACACTACCGCAACTCCTCATACAACTCCTCGTCAATGTAACTGGTCTAATCGTGCAACTCAAGTTGCTCCGTCTTTTAAAAAAAGCTTCCTGCACTACTTTGGTGCAACTTCAATATGACTTGCATTGACTTCTGTTAATGAAGTCGTATGCAAGCCACAATGAAGTCACGCAGAGATGTCAGATTGGAAGCCGCAGCAGTGTGAACAAGGGCTGAATGAGACTCTAGGCGAGGTAGCAGCTTTGGTCACCCATTCCTTCTATTGACATTGAGAAGGAATGCAATAGGCACAGATAAGCTCCGTACTCTCAATTTGCAATGGCTGTACTGGCATGGGCTCATCAGACACCAATTGCCCTACAAGTGTATCCCTCTTGAGTAGTACAAGGCAAGCGAACCGTTTTGGCAGCAGTACTTTCCTCCTGGTTTACTGCAGGAGAATGAAGGTTGTATTTTTGGGCCCCCTAAAATCTACCCAACCATAGACTCCTGCTTAGGTTGCTGTTCGGATGATCTGGCTCCGATTGCAATAAATCTACATGGACACATTCTAGTTCTGTGACCTGAAAGTCCATAATTACCTTCAAATTAATAATAGGAACAAGTACATGGTAGCACATAGCCACTGTTAAAGGGGTTGTAAATGTTCGTCTTTTATTTTCCAAATAGGTTCCTTTAAGCTAGTGCATTGTTGGTTCACTTTTCCTTCCATTTCCCTTCTAAATGTTTTTTTCTTTTGTCTAAATTTCTCCCTTCCTGTTTCAGTAAACTTGCCCCCATCATCCGATCCGTTTTAGCTAGGGGTTAGTCAGCCAGAACAGCTTACTGAGGAGGAACAGGAAATTCAGACAAAGAAAAAAAAACATTTAGAAGGGAAATCAAAAGAAAAGGGTAAGTAAACCAACAATGCACTAGCTTAACCACTTCAGCCCCGGACCATATCGCTGCCCAAAGACCAGAGCACTTTTTGCGGTTCGGCACTGCGTCGCTTTAACTGACAATTGCGCCATCGTGCGACGTGGCTTCCAAACAAAATTGGCGTCCTTTTTTTCCCACAAATAAAGCTTTCTTTTGGTGGTATATGATCACCTCTGCGTTTTTTAGTTTTTGCGCTATAAACAAAAAATATTTTTTACCATAATAAATATCCCCCAAAAATATATAAAACAATTTTTTTCCTCAGTTTAGGCCGATACGTATTCTTCTACATATTTTTCGAAAAAAAAAAAAAAAAAAAAAAAAAAAAATCGCAATAAGCGTTTATTGGTTTGTGCAAAAGGTATATCGTTTACAAAATAGGGGGTAGTTTTATGGCATTTTTATTCAATTTTTTTTTTACTAGTTACTAGATTTTTTTCGGTACTGCGACATTATGGCGGACACTTTGGACACATTTTTGGGACCATTGGCATTTTTATAGCGATCAGTGCTATAAAAATGCATGGATTACTATAAAAATTCCACTGGCAGTGAAGGGGTTAACACTAAGGGCCGGGGAAGGGAACCGACTAGGGGAAATTACTGATCTTCTGTTCATACATTGTATGAACAGAAGATCAGCCTTTCTCTCCCTGACAGGACCAGGAGCTGTGTATTTACACACACAGCTCCCGTTCCCCGCTCTGTAACGAGCGAGGAATCGCGGGTGCCCGGCGGTGATTGCGACCGCCGGGCGCGGGAGTCAGGAGCGAGCGGAGGGCGCGCGCGCGCCCCTAGTGGCCGCTTTGAGAGCTGACGTTATACTACGGGCTCATGGCGGGCGGTTGGGAAGTAGTTAAAGGAACCTATTTAGAAAATAAATGAACCTTTACAACCCCTTTAACCACACAATCATGGAAGTGACTAATCAGAACTGCAAAATACCACTAGTACTGTAGCTTGCTCCTATTAGTTTGCATGGCTTCTACATGGCTTCCGTCATTTTCTTTGATTAGTCAAAGATGAACATTTTAAATCTGGCCATGCAAACAGAACTAATCAGTTTTACATTAAAGGAGCAAAATTAGATTTCCATAAAAACCTTGCAGTGTTTGATTATTACTTACCGTAATAACAAGTTCTCTAATGGTATTTATGTAGAGCGTAATATAGTCTTGTACATACACCTCTCTCTCAGAACTAGGTATTGAAAACCAATTTTTAGCAATTGCAGCCTCATTCTCATTGTTACCGCTCCAGACAATAATACAGGGGTGAGATTTCAGTCTTCGGATCTAGGTCAACATTGTAACAAAAAGAAAAAAGCGTGATGAACTGCTGTAAAGTACTGAAACTATACATTTAAACTAACATGTAAGCACAACAGTACCAGGGCCACCATTAAAACCCTGGTTATAAAAAAAGTGTAAAAGATTTGCAGATCAATTTTTAATAAATCAAAGAAAAAAAACGTGTGTGTTTTTATACATCAGTGAGAAATAGCCTTAGCAGTAGAAAGGGGCCCTCATGCGAGTGGCTGTTGAGACAATTGAAACATAGAAAATCTTTGCCCATGTGAACAGAACACACATCCCTCGTTGTATTAATAAAGCAATATTGGACCCAAGAACAAAAAAAAAAAAAGTATATATTGCAGCTTACCAATCATTAGCTCCCCCCCCCCCATTTTATTTCTACTGGTGATCCAGGCCGTAATATGTTTCCTGTCTTTTAAAGGAACTGCAGTCTGCCCACACAATTTGTAATAAAAACATCTTTGCTATACTGAAGCCTCCCTCCAACCACTTTGCATTTCTATTTTATATATACACACTGCGATTCTGTACTTGCCAAAAATGCTGCAGAAATCTCCCTCCACCGAGTCTGGCTGCAGCCATTTTAACTGTGGGCAGCTGAAGCTGCTGCCCGTTTACTTTCTAGATTTACAGACACACAGGAGGCATACCTCCAGCTCTTCAGCTCTCATTGGCCCTCTTATGATTCACCCCCTCCTCGCAAAGTGAGAGAGAGCTGTGCATGATGTCATAAGCCTAGGGTTTTTACCAGACAAGAAACAGGAAGTTCCGCCACTTGATCGTTCTTATAGGCGGCGGGAGGGGACATCCCCCCCCCTCCCGCCGCCATCCGGTGCTTCTCTGGGCTCTCCCGTGCCATCGGGGGCCCGGAGAAAGAATCGTCCGGCACAGGCTAGTAAGCATGGAGATGACTGGTGACCAGATGGTCACCAGTCATCTCTATGACCATCGGAGGCCCGGGCGCCATGTGATGACGTCATGCCCGGGTACCCAGAAGTAAACAAAGCCACGATTTCAGCTAGTAAGCAATACTAATCATGAGATCGGTGAAATCGCTTGCATACACACTGTCACCCAAAAGTTCTCTGAACTTTTGTCCGTCAAGAACGCGGTGACATACAACACTACGACGAGCTGAGAGAATGAAGTTCAATGCTTCCGAGCATGCGTCAAATTCTTTCCGAGCATGCATCGGAATTGCTGCAGACGATCAGATTTTCCGATAGGAATTTTTTCTTCTGAAAATTTGAGAACCAGCTCTGAATCTTTTGTTGGCGGAAATTCCGACAGCAAAAGTCGGATGGAGCAAACACACGGTCGGAATTTCCATTCAAAGGCTCGGAATTTCTGATTGTGTGTATGGAGCACTAGTAATTTTTTGGTTTATACAATTACACAATTATCTCTTCTTTGCTGTGGCGGTTGAATAGGTGGGGGAGGGGCTTAGAATTTACATGGATGCCCTTAAATTGGAGATGCGGAAAAGGTCCAGTAATGCCACGTACACACGACCGGATTTCTGATCGAATAAAATCCAATGGCATTTTTCGTCGAATATCCGATGAAGCTGACTTTCATCAGTCTTGCATACACACGATCAGACTAAATTCCGATCATGCCAAAACGCGGTGGTGTAAAACACTACGACGAGCGGAAAAAAATGAAGTTCAATGCTTCCGAGCATGTGTCGACTTGATTGTGAGCACGCATTGATTTTTCTCCGATGGAGTTCCACACAGACGATCGAAATTTACTAACTTTTTTTTCCCCATCGGAAAAATGTAAAACATGTTCTATTTTTTTTACACCAATGGAAAAAAAGTTAGATGGGGCCAACACACGATCAGTTTCTCCGATGAAAAAGTCCATCGGATTTTTTTCATCGGAAAAAACAATCGTGTGTACATGGCATTAGTTAAGGAAAGTGGTTAGCTACCCCCCTCCCTGACTGTGTCTGTAGTTCTGCCACTTAGTAATGTATTGACTTTGCAGATACTGATAGTTCTCCTGCTACCTGTACTTGGGTTTTGATATGCTTTATATTATAAATCAATGACAGTAGGGAGGTCATTCATATTTTGCTTAGGAGCCCCTTGATCTTTAATTATGGCCCCGACTGTGATGTGCGTCTTTCACAATGTTATTGTATGCGATTTATGACAGTAACATATATGGTCAAGTTTAAAAAAATAAAATAAAAATTAAAATTTAAAGTTAAAAGTTCTTAAATGTATAAATATAAAAAAACAAAAAATAACTTTACCTGATGGGTGACTTCTGCTCTCACGGTGTCCAAAAACCAGTCATCAGTCGGGTAAAGAGAACATGCAAACATAAAGTCATGCCAGACCTACCAGAACAACAAAATAAATATACACTTATAACACTTATAACAACTCTTAGGCTCCTTTCACACGGAGCGGACCGTTTTTGTGTCCGCTCCGTGTGTGTCCGTCGGCTCAGCAGGGATACCAGCTGAGCTGTCGGCGGACTGGGCGGTCCCCGCACCCTGTGCAGGGACCGCCCTGTCTCTCCTCCGCTCTCCCCTATGGGGAAATCGGATGAATACGGACCGTGTTCATCCGATCCGATCCTTCAGACGGAAGAAAAATAGGGTTTTCTTCTGTCTGAAAAAACGGATCTTTGAGGAGGCGGATGATTGCGGACGTTAGCGGATGCTCATCCGCTAACGGCCGCAATCCCATAGGGCCCCATTACAAGTCAGTTTATGGACTTGTAATGAACGGACGAACGGTTCGTACGTGTGAAAGGGCCCTTATAAAGGAAACAAAACTAGGATCTTTTGACCAGTGTGAGACATTACACCAAGATGGAGAACTTATTTAGCGCACACCTTATTAAATTGAATTTAAGCGGAACGTCACCCAAACTAGGAAGTTTCACTTTTCCACCCCCACAACCAGGGGCGGACTGACAACTCATGGGGCCCCCGGGCAATAGAAGATTATGGGGCCCCCAGGCTTACAGATGGCCACCAAGCCAGGTGGCAGTACAGAAGCGGGGCAGCTAAAATCTCTGGATTTTCACATCAAAAGCATGTAGGTTTTGGACATATCAGGAACAGATGTAAAAAAAAAAAAAAAAAAAAAAAACACAGATTTTTACATACTGTCCCTGGTTGGGGCCCCCTAGTGGCATAGGGCCCTCAAGCAGTGCCCGAGCATCTCAATGGACAGTCTGCCCACAACCCACCACACCCATCACATTTTGGATACATTTTTTGGGTGGAGCAGGTACCTGGTTTAGGATTTTGCCCGCAGCCTTCTGGGACATGTCACAGAAGGCTGCAGGACCAGAAGGGGGGAGGGGATTATGAAAGGGACTTTTAGAAAGGCCTCACGCATGTGCAGTGAGAAGCCACTTCCTATACAGTCCAGTAGACTTCAAAAGAAATAGCCATCGTCTCACGAAACACCAATACTTGTAGAAATCTGCACACATGACTTGGTGTGAAATTACCATAATCCCCAATTCATCGCATAATCTGTAGAAGTCGTCACTCTCGTATATTCCTCCACCCCAGACACGTAGAGTGTTCATATTGGCATCGACAACTGAACGGAGCAGGTCAGAGAGCCTGTTAGAAATAAAAATACAACCACTGGCACATATAACACACTGTTTTTTTTTAAACTGATCAATCATTCAAGCTGCAGTAGTAGAAAATAAAGGAACAAAATTTACCAAATAGTGCAAATTGTATACTTCATTAAATGGACTTTTATTTTTTTTTTATAAAAAAAGACACACACACGTTTCTTTACCTAGATTCTAGATCTGTCTATTTTTTTTAAAGGCAAAGTTAACCTTTTCAGGCAAAAATTTCACTTTTCATTATAAATAGAAGCCTTTTCTAATGTTTTTTTTTCTGCCCAGGCCACCCCAATGTGCTTATCTCTCACTTACCTAGTAGTCCATGGCCACTTTGAATCTGCTGCCATGGACTCCAGCTCTGGAGGAGTGAGAACAGGAGGCACAGCAACATAGTCAGTAGGGGGGGGGGGGGGTTTAGCTGGTTAACAGATTTAGATAGGCCAATAAATGAAAGCCAAATCCAGCTCACACTTTATAATCAGTTACAGCAAAGATTTTTTTCCTTTTGGGATAAAGGTTTTACATGAATAAATTAAATCTGATGATTTTAAATCATCCCTGCCAGTGTAAGTGGTTTGTCCCTATGTAAACTGATACATTCTGCTGGAGAGTTTTTTTGCTGTGAAAAACAGACTTGCTGGCTCAATTACTAGATGAAAACAAAAAGGAAGAAAGAAACCCCCCCCCCCCCCCAAAAAAATGAATACAGCCACCACATCTCAGAACTGGTAAGCTGCAATATAATACTGTACATTTTTGCTTTTGTGTTTAATACTGCTTTTTTTTTTCTTTTAAAACGTAGGCTCCATGCACACAGGAGGCTCCTGCCAGGAAAAAGCAGCGTTAAAAACACACCATTAGAGGAGCATTTTTGAATGGCGTTTTTTGACTTATTTCTAAAAAAACACTCCCTAAAATGAAAAAAACGCATAAAGAAAAAACCGCCAAACACAGCTAAGTGTGACTAACAGCTTGTTACAGCCTCTTCTCCTGGATACACGGGCTGTCGTTTTTCTCTACTGTCCCTAAATGCTTAGGTCTCCAAATGCCCCTGAAAGTTTATGTGTGCATGGACATATAGGCCAACATAGAGAGGCGTTTAGAGGCAATAAAAAAAAAAAAAGTCAGACGCCTCCAACAGAAACTAAAAATGGGCTGTGTGCATGAGCCCTTATAGTTCACTAACTAATATAGAAGACTACTGGACATTACTCCATGATATCTTCCAATACACAGCAATGCAGTTTGTACCAGTTTACTATGGCACATGTGCAGTAAGGTACAGCAAGAGTGCCAATGCTTCAGAAGGCCAGTGAGGTCACTATTGCTTTTTTTGCTTTTCTGAAGTTTGTATTCATTGATAGAAATATTATAAAACTATAGAAAATCTAAAAACCATTGGCTATTAGCTGGTTTATACAGAGAGACAAATCTTTATGCCATAATCTCCCTTGAACATTGCACCTACTCTTCAGAGTTAACCCGGTCTTGAAAAGAGCCAGCTGGTATCCAGTTGGAGCCTTTTAGGAATATGGGAACTCCATTAATCTTCATATAGAAAGACAGGCCAGGAGAACCTGCAATTGGCTCTTCGATGAGCTCCACTGTGCGAAAGTAAATCTATGGGAAAGCACAAAGTGGAAAAATATTATACCAAGTCATTTATCTATACATGGGGCTGCTCAGTGCTTCATATTAATAAGGGCAGTGTAAATTCACAGCCATTTCATGAATGTAGTCTTTAGTTAAAGGGTTTGTTACTCCAACATTTCAGATTTCTGATATGTGCCTGCTGTACCATGTACTTTTTTAAATGAAATCCCTGGTGTTCCTGCCAGTCCCTCTTTGTCCTATTAAAAACTGACCATAGTCAGCTGGAGAGCACATAGGGTCAGTTCTCTAGCTGTGCTGGGAACTCAACCTGCTCTCCAATGATCAGATGTGTCCTGACAACACCCCCCCCCCCCCCACACACACACACACACAGCCTTTCACTGGGGAGACTCATTGTACTGTTGCTTCTCCTACCCCCTCATTTATAAAAAAAATATATATGTGTATACCAATGCCAGGTTCAGCGCAATGACCTGTGGGCTATAAATCTGTAAAAAGCATAAACAAGTGCTATAAATAAGGCCCTTTCCTGGACACTGTATACATTTTACAGTATACAGACAGTCTTGGTCAAATCCTGCAGGCAGAAGGAAAGATGTCAAGAGTAGCCAAGTGGAGAGAAGTGGAGAGAAATGTGTCTATTTTGTCATTAAGTTTAACTTCCAGTTTTTTGTGCAGGAGGACTGAATTTATCCCAGATTTGGTTTCACTCCAAGAGAGGGTGGGTGTCTTCCTGAGCCAAAACGAATGAACTGGGGCGACTGAGAATTCCAATAAACCCGAAAGACAGCTTTCCAAAATTGGTGTACTACAAGACAGATCTACCATACATGAAAAAAGTGTGTACAAATAACATTGCAGTGCTTAGCAAATAGATTCACATAAATAGACCATATAATAATACCCAGATAAGAGAAACTGGGATCTAAATGAGGTGCACCTCGAAAATTATTATTGAAAAATGTCCAGATAGCAAGCTAGAATCTAAATAATAAGTCTTCCCCAAAGTGCTTCAGTGATCTCATCACCTATGTACGAAATGCACACTCACTGAAGGAAATGGCTGCCGTTACAGCATAACACTCAAACAGTGTCCATTGAAGCATAGGGACTCTCAGATTTTTGCCTTTAATTAGCTGGAGACTTTTAAATAAATCTCACCAGGAGCCAGAGGAGGATCCAATATGTAGTACTTTAATTTAGTATCGTTACGCATACAGTACAATGAGGACATTGAAAAAGATTAACTTGCAACTAAAAGCTGCTTTGGACCCGGCATCAAGCAGCGGCGTGGTGTCAGCACCAAATTCTCCACCCCAACGCATTTCATCCAATCAGACTTTATCAAGAGGTCATGTTGTACTGATGTAGGTGCATTTGAATCTTAACAGCTGAGTGCAATCAGCTGCTTATTTATGTTGCAGGTGTTCTGTCAAAATTGCCAATTCATCAAGCTCTCCAATCACCCAGATAGCAAGGATAACTTGCCACAAATGTGTGGCAGTGTTGAATTGTAAGTCTTGGTAACTTGCTGCACATTTTCACTGGCATATTGTACACTTGCAGAGCACTTCAAGCACAAATTCTAGTTGACACTTTTTCAATATGTAGCATATTTGCGTGGCAAGTCTCTAGCAAGAGCAAAGTTGTAGTGGCGAGTCTACAGCAAAAGCTTGGCAAGTCAGTGACCCCTGTGGTGGGATGACTATTGCACAACATAACTGAACCAAAACTTGCAGCAGACTTGCAGAATGTTTGCAAAGAAAGTTGATCTGGAGTGACGCATTGTGGACTTGCTGCAATTGTGCAACAAACCTGTGAAGCCTGGCAAGTCTAGCAATAGCTTAGAAAGTCATTTCTAAACTTGCAGCACAATTGCTTGCCATGTGGTCATGTCACTTCCGCTTACTGTAAACCATCAGTGGGATGAAGAAAAAAACCCTGGATCGCCGCACTCCTCGGAAAACGATGTCTTTATTTAAGCATTAGCAAACAATAAAATTTCAATAGAAAAAAACAGCCAAAATGCATGCAATCAAAAACGGTGAGTGGACAAGGAAAAAAGGGCTGACATGTTTCGCATCATGTGATGCTTACTCGTAGCTCAAACCATCAGTAATTGGGAATTTAGATGACTTTTTTTTTTGCCAAAAGAGCAGCTATGGAGAAAAAAGTTGTCGCCTCCTTGGTGGTGGCCATGTTTTTAGTTAGTAACGGGTGGATTAACAATGTCCGCTCATAATATATACAGGAATGTACATGCTTCCTGGTGTTGTGTGAAAACTGCAATTTGTCTAAATCTCCGATTACTGATGCTTTACAGTAAGCGGAAGTGATGTGATTGGAGATCGCAATGAATTAGTAATTTTGACAGAATACTGGATGTATCGCGGCAGTTTATCAAGAGTGGCTCCGCCGGAAATAGCCAAGTCGCCATTTTGTCTTAGTCCCGAAAATACTACAGTGACCATATCATAGTCCCTTTGAAGAAGAAATTCAAATGGGGACACAACAATGTTGCAAAGGGACACAGAAATAATAGCAAACACACTATACAACTGGACTAAAAAGCAAGGCACTATACACTGCACAGTTGTATAAATCTCGTATTATAATAATATTAAAAAAAATAATAATAATAATAATAATAATAATAATTCGGGCTGACTGCATACAACTGTAAGAGAAATAATGGTATACCTGTATAAAATAAAAATAAAAATTGTCAGAAATAGAATCAGAGAGACCAGCTCATCACATAAAGCATAAATCAATCATGTATTATGAATGGATTAAAAAATTAAAAAAATTGAAATAAAAAAAAAAGGAATCAAAAATATATAAAAATATTAAAAATGTATAAGGAAGGAGGGGGGGGGGTTCTACATCAAAATTCAAGTGGCTTAAGATCAGCCATATGGATTGCTAAAAAGGTTTTCTATGAAAAAATCTTAAAATTATCTTAGCCAAAAGTAAATATCTTAATGAATCATAGGCAAGAAACTAACTTCACAAACTGGAGGATAATGAATAATTATGGGCAGACTGACAAGGACTATCCATGCTCATTTAGTATCTATAAAGCAGTTAATGTCCCAGTCTATGTTTAACCCATGAGGTGCGTAGGACTTAAGCTCAAAAATCCATTGCATCTCCAATTTAGATACCTCTTTGGTTTTATTGCATCCTCGCCAGAGTGGATCCAGCTTATCTATGCCCACAAAAGGTACGATTTTTAGGGTTCCCTTTATGAAATTCCCTGAAATGCGCTGATAAGCTATAGCTCTTAAATCATCCTTTGATGTTGTAGATGTGTTCCCTCAGACGATCTGAGATGGCTGGTGGTCTGTCCAGACGTCTCAGAGATCATCTGAGGGAACACGTTGTATGCAGTCGGCCTAAATGTTTTTTTTAGAATATGAGATATATACACAACTGTGCGGTGTATACTACCTGGCTTTTTATTCCAATTGTATATTTGCCATCATTGCTGTGTCCCCTTGCAAAATTGTTGTGTCCCCATTCAAATTAAATCTTTGATGGAACTACGATATGGCGGCTGTATTTTTAGTACTACAATAAAATGGTGGCTCAGCTGCAGTGCCTTGCAAAAGTATCCACCCCCTTGGCATTTTACGCGTTTTGTTGCCTCACAACCTGTAATTAACATGGATTGTTTGAGGATTTGCATCATCATTTAATTTACAGAACATTTTATTGTGAAGCAAACAAATAGGACAAAATAACAGAAAAAGTGAATGTGCATAACTATTTACCCCCCTAAAGTCAATACTTTGTAGAGCCACCTTTTGAGGCTATCACAGCTCCAAGACACTTTGGATAAGTCTGTATGAGCTTGCCACATCTTGTTGCCCATTCCTCCTTGCAAAACTGCTCCTGCTCCTTAAAAGTTGGATGGTTTGCACTTGTGAACAGCAATCTTTAAGTCTGACCACAGATTTTCTATTGGATTGAGGTCTGGGCTTTGACAAGGCAATTTCAACAGATTTGAATGTTTCCCCTTAAACCACTCAAGTGTTGCTTTAGCAGTGTGACTTGTACTTAACAACATTGTCCCTTACTAGTGTAGCACCCCCTTTCTTTCAGAAAAGGCGCTACGCTAAAGTTAGTGGGAGAGGGGGAGAGTTATGTTGCTCCCACTCCTAATTTTGCTAAATTGGGCTGCTGTCAGCCCTGAATTATCCTGTGGTTCATTCTGTGCTCCAGAGATGTAGTTCCATCTCTGGGTGGCAGGTGGCGCCAGAGGGATTCAGGCAGAGACACTTTTCCCCAGCAGCCAATTTGAGGAGTTTTCCCTCACGCAGCATGCTGGGGGAGGGTATATCTGTGGCAGACGCCATTTTTCGGGGTTCTTCGCGGGTTCAAGGTTCCAGGTGTGGCATCCACCTTTAGGGTGTGCGCACCCAACGGACCAGGCCGGGGTCGCATGCTACACAGAGTTCCCTGCTGATGCTGAAAGGGGCCCTAGCGACTTGCTGGGGGTTTCCCTTCTACTGAAGAGATCCTAAGCTGTATGCTGTTCGGTGGGGGATCGGCTTGAGGAGCACCCGGAGGCAGGTGATCCGAAAGGGCTTGAATGAACCATCGGGGATCTGGTCGCCAGGAACTGACAGATAACCATAGACTGTCAGCTGGTGACCCCTACTCAAAAGAGAACCTTTCTGGGAGGATTCGCTCTACAGTCCAACATTGGGCCTGCGGCAGAGGTCTTGATCTTGAAACACAAAATTCAACTAGAGCCAAGTCAGTGAGAGAGACTTGTTCCTCCCAGCAAGCTTAAGTGACGTTTCGGCTGCCAGGCTTGTGGCAGAAGTCTGTCCAGAGGCACTTCACCCACTCTGGCTAGAGTGGCGACGAATTGTTCTACTACGGAGAGCAGGACTGATCTATCTTTTCATCCAAAGCCTGATACCGCAACGTTATCTCCTTTCATCAACCTTTCCTCTCTACCTCATGTTTATGTTGGTCGTGTTGGACCAGGAAAAAAAAGCATTCAGAAAACTTCAGCGGCAGGTTTGGACATTCTCTTATTGCTCTGCTCACTGCAATCACCCCTAGACAACACACTAGGGTAACTTAATACGCCGATCCCAAATCAATCAACGGCTTCTGAGGGGGTATCGCGACACTAGTTTGGCGAGTTCCTTGGTCTATCATGGCAGTGTTTGGTTAGTGGTGCCTCTTGCTTAGGTGCTGCAGCCTCTGGGGCTTTTCAAAAAGGTGTGTATATGTAAATGATAGATCATGTGACACTTAGATTGCACACAGGTGGACATTATTTCACTAAATTATGTGACTTCTGAAGGTAATTGGTTGCACCAGAGCTTTTTATGGGCTTCATAACAAAGGGGGTGAATACATACGCACAAGCCAATTATTTTTTTATTTCTGAAAAAAAAAAATGATGTATATATTTTTCTAATTTTACTTCACCAACTTAGACTAGTGTGTTCTGAATACTTTTGCAAGGCACTGTATTTCTGGCGGAGACTCTCATAATGAACATCCGGGACTCAACTGCTTGCCGACCAGCCGCTGCAGTTATACTGTGGCAAGTTGGCATAGCTGCGCAAATCGCCATAGCTATACGTCGGCTCTTAAAGCTATAGCAACGTGTCCCCAGAGTCCGATGTGCGTACCCGCCATCCGCCATGTCTGCCGCGCACCCACGATTGCTCCTGTGTGTAAAACGTACAAATCCCAGTTCTGTCGGGGGAGTAGAGACAGATCAGGTGTTCCCACCAAGTAGGAACAACAATATGTCTCCTCCCCCAGTCAGTCACATCCCCCCACAGTTAGAAACACACCTAGGGAACACATATAACCCTTTGATTGCCCCTAGTGTTAACCCCTTCCCAGCCAGTGACATTTATACAGTAATCAATTCAGTGGCTATTTTTAGCTCTGATCACTGTATAAATGTCAATGATCCCCAAAAAAAGTGTCCGATCTGTCCGCCGCAATGTCCCAGTCCCGATAAAAACAGCAAACAATATATATATATATATATAATATGCCTGCATGCCCCAGGCTGTGACCCTGGGGCATGCACATACCATATCTTATGACAAAGCGTCTGGCGGCACGGTCCTTATTGAACGTACATGTGGAATGCCACTGCATCTCAATTGCACTTACGCCCACATTCGCTTCTGTGAGAAAACTTGCCCCAGTTTTAATTCCTTTATAGGATTGCTCAGAGTAGGGGTTCCTTTTCGTTTCTCGACTTTCTGGCACATCCCCTACGCATTTTTCTCTGGTTCCTGATTTGATTATTCAATTCCTGACATCATGGAATTATCACCATAGAGGCTATAAGCTCTGACCATTGATGATAATTTTTTTCTGGTACCATTGAGAGTGACATTCAATTAATTCCCTGATATTGTGGCATCTTCTCTGAATGCTCGGATTTCTCTGGATGGACGTACCTACCGCGATGCACTAGATCATGAAACAATATTTATTTATTATCAAAAAAATCCTGCTCGTCTCGTCCTGAAGAAGCCCCACGGCAAAACGCGTAGGCGACTTGATTCACTAATCCAGACGGTTCTATTTGATTGTATTTATTTCTCAATATTATATCATTGTTCTACTGTAATTTTTCTATTTTTTGTAATACATTTTTAATTTTATATATACTTCCGCTTTGCCTCAAAGTCCGACCTTTACTCATTCCTTTGATTGGGTTTTTCCTCCATTCTTATCATATACGGATGTGGCTAATGTGAGTGCTTTCCTTGTGGGTCTTGTCCTACCCTTCCCAGTCCTCTTGTTTTTTGTCCTATTGCCTTCCCCTTTTTCGATTCAATAATACCACCATAAATCTATCCCCTATTTTGTAGACACTATAACTTTTGATCAAACCAAGCAATATAAGCTTATTGCGTTTTTTGTTTTTACCAAAAATATGTAGAATACATATCGGCCTAAACCGGTGTTTCTCAATTCCAGTCCTCACGCCCCCCCAACAGGTCATGTTTTCAGGATTTCCCTCAGATGAAAAGGCTGTGGGAATTACTAAGGCAGTGAAACTTATCACATCACCTGTGCAAAATAATGGAAATCCTGAAAACCTGACCTGTTGGGGGGCGTAGGGACTGGAATTGAGAAACACTGGCCTAAACTGATGAAGAAATGTTTTTTTTGGGGGGGGGGGGATATTACAGCAAAAGGTACAAAATATTGTGTTTTTTTCAAAATTGGTGCTCTTTTTTGTTTATTACGCAAAAAATAAAAAAACACAGAGGTGATCAAATACCACCAAAAGAAAGCTCTAACATCCAGAGAGGGGAGAGACCTGGAAGCATTGCAGGATTATGGTTAAAGGTCATAAAGGTCGATGGGGAGATTGGCAGAATATTTGCAAAGAACTTTTAAAGTTTGTTTTGTGATGTGGTTAGTGAGATCTTGTCAGGCGCAGTGGCATGCCCATCCAACAGGAGCGCCGCCCCCCTAATCTATTCGCCCGGCCCCTAATCTACATGCAGGGCACCGGACGCATGGATTTTTTTTTTGAAGCACATGATTAGAGCCAGAGGCTATAATTGGTTTAAAAAGGGTGGCTCAAAGCCATCACCTGGATGGGGTGGGTGCGGGGCTGGCGGGCACCGGGGGGGAAGTGATCAACCGAGCGCCGGGGGTGGGTGGAGCACCAGCCGCCACTGGTCAGGCAGATGGGTGGAGCCAAAACAAATCATTGATAGAGTCACAGTTAAGAGCTTCTAATGCCACCCAGATAGGAGTTTTTGCACGTGGCATGGAATGTAGGTATTTTGGCTAGTTGTGCTACTTGCAAGTATTTTTAGAGATGTGATAGATTAAGTACTGTATTTATTGGCGTATAACACTCCCGTTTTTACCCTGAAAATAGAGAGTAAACTGTGCCTGCCTGTTATACACAGGGGGCTGTGGAAAGTTTTTGTCCTGAAACTTCCCTCTTAGGCCTCGTACACACGAGGGGATATGTCCGCTGAAAACGGTCCGATGGACCGTTTCAGCAGACATCTCCGCTCGTGTGTATGGGCTAGCGGACAGATTTCTCCACCCGACAGATTTCAAAGCATGCTTTGAAATCTATCTAGTGGGAATCTGTCCGCCCGACATGTCTGCTGGTTAGTACACTTACCAGCAGACATGTCGTCCCCCACCGCCGCCGCGCCGCCGCCGAATGGATTCGGCGCATGCGCGGAAGTGTTTAACTTCCTGGTGCGGTGACGTGGCGGTGTCAACGTCACCGCCACGTCACCGCGCCGTCCGGCGGCGGGGAATTTGATCCGATGGTGTGTACACGCCATCGGATCAAACTCCCGATCGGACATATCCGATGGAAATGGTCCGCGGACCGTTTTCATCGGATATGTCCGATCGTGTGTACGAGGCCTTAAAGTTAGGGTGTGTGTTATACGCCGATAAATACAGTATATGCTTTTAGTAAGGGTAGATTTATTTAGACAAGGTATTGCACAATGCCACACAAAGGACACACTTTGACAATACAACCAGATTTTTTCTTTCACTCATTTGGCACCAGAGGACAGTTACATTGGTTGGGTTATAGGTTATTATACAGCAAAACCTTGAATTGCAAGCATAATTTGTTCCAGAAACATGCTTGTAATCCAAAGCGCTCATGTATCAAAGCAAATTTCTCCATAAGAAATCATGGAAACTCAGACAATTAGTTCCACAATCAGTTATTTATAGGTCTTCAGGTATAGTCCATATAAAAATGATTATAGCAATGTGATAGGTTGTGCAACCATAAAATTTCGATCCACAAATGGCAACCTTCACAAGCAGGTGAAGGTATTTTATACTCTGTAGCAGGAGCTACAGAGTATAAAACAGAAGTGAGGCGCCTCCAAGTGTAGCAATATGGTTACATTTAATGAAGGTACAACATTTAGCAACTCGCATTGTTGATGATTAAAAGAGGCACATCTAAGTATGCAGGGATCCTGGGTAAAGCTGTCCACATTGACCATCCTCTGCACCGCCTGCTCTCACTGTTGTCTGTCTGCAATAATGATTGGAAAGACTACGCTGCAGTAGAGCGTTCTGAAACCAAAGACTTGAAGCTCTTTTGGAGCGCAGTGTGGAAGGGACGACGTCGATGGTGGTGCGGAGGATGGTCTATGTGGACAGCTTTACCCCGGATGCCTGCAAACTTAGATGTGCATGTTTGTACCATATTGCTACACTTAGAGGTGCCTCTCTTCTCTTTTATACCCAGTTGTGATGGTACGCTACTTGTATAGCAAGACATCACTTGTATATCAAGTCAAAAAATTATGAAAACAGTTTGCTTGTCTTGCAAAAACAAACAAACACTCTCAAACCAAGTTACTCTCAATCCAAGGTTTTACTGTACTTGAATTTCTTCACCATTCTTTGCATTGTCATCAAGAATAAGACTTAAAATTACATTTGTGCAGAGTGATATTTTGTTACCAAAAGATTACCCTGTCCAGTAAAGCCTCTGAAGAACGGTAACAGCCACAATGATCAGCCTGACAACAGATGATAACAAAAGATCTTGCCACACCCAGCTATGCATGAACTGCAAACTGAACAAAGATCTGTTTTTTTTTTTGGTTTTGTTTTGTTTTTTTAAGAATTCCAGTACAAATTGTTACATTCTGTCTGTTTTTTAAGTTGGTGTTAATATGTACAAAGGTAGAAGCAGTAGAATATACTGTAGACAGTGAGCTTGTCTGGATACATTTAGCCTGCCTAGAGTTATATGCATATACAGGCCTTAGATCACCCTTTAACCTGCACATTCTACAAAGGTCTAAACCTCCCCACCATTAGTCCTTATTTGTAGGGAATCTATTGTGTGGTAAATGCATGTGTGCAAGCAAGCAGAACGGTGTGTCAGGTCCCTCATAGGAATCAATGCAAAATTATTAGTGATTCACCGAAACATATCAGCCGAAATTGGTGATTTAAAAAAAAAATGCAGATATTGGAACCGAAAAGGAGGCAGGGCCACTTATTTGGGTGCCGCGCATCCTGGTGTGCCCCTGGCAGAGTCTTTCCCTCCCTCCACTTCTTGGAAGTGTCAGATGCAGCCTCACCAGTGCCTGACATTGTTACAGCGGCTGCCTGGCGATTCAGATCCAGCTCTGTGACACAGCGCGAGATCGCGCTACCAGGCACTGGCAGGCTGCATCTCTCAAAACAGTGAAATATGCAAAATAGATAATACCAAGTACCTTGCACTGCAAATATAACAAATGTAACAAACCACAATTAAAACTTTTGCTTTTGTTTCTTTAACCACTTCCCGCCCACAGTATGTCATATGACGTCCTGGGCTTTAAATTGGGGTATCTGAATGATGCATCATACATGCAGGCATCATTCTTCCCCCGCACAGCTTTTCTGCCGCTGTATTTTTATTTATTTTTACAGGTGGTGGTGGTGGTGGCGGCTACCGGCTCGCCTGTGCGATCAGTGAGCCATGTTCTGTCAAAGGAGCCAACTCATCAAAATCTCCAATTACATAACTTCCAGTGACTCTCCAGCAGCAGTAATTTGAAGAATGACGACTTGTCCGTTTTCACAGAACACCAGCAGCATATGCACTACGGTACACGATATAAGTGGACACGGTTAGTACGCCCGCTACTAACAAACATGGCCACCTCCAAGGCGGCGACAACTTTTTTACTCCTTAGTCAGTGTTCTGTCGGAACAGCCAACTCGCCCTGTACCGTAGTGTATATGCTGAGGGTGTTCTGCAAAAACAGGTGTTAAAATCTGCAATTACTGCTGCTGGAGAGTTACCAGAAATGTCAAAATCTCCAATTATGTAGAGTTGGTTCTTTTGACAGAACACCGGAGAAGAAATCCAGCGGTGGCAGAAGTTCACCATAGAGAATACCACGGACCAGATGGTCTCCAGCAGTCTCAATGACCATCGGCGGCCGGGCACAACGTTATGACGTCACGTCCGGCCTCAGCATGTTGTAAACACTGCCATGTATTCGGCTGAGATTGTTTTGTTTTTATCGCAGGCTAGGAGAGATGTGGTTTCTTACATACCCCACATCTCTCTGTAAAAGGACCTGTCATGCCCTATTCCCATTACAAAGGATGTTTACATTTCTAGGAATAAAAGTGTTTTTATAATTAAAAAACAAAAAGGGGAAATTGTAAAAAAAAAAAAAAAATTATATAATATTATATATATATATATATAAATAAAACGTAAGTGCACCGTCCCCACACACGCAGAAGAAAATGCATCCGTACGTCTTTCCCATATACGTAAACTGTGTTCAAACCACACATGTGAGGTATCGCTAGATCGAGAGCATTTCTATCCCAAGCCCTCCTTGGTAACTCCAAACAGGTAACCTGTAAAAAATTGTTGCCTATGGAGGCTTTGAAGTACCGAAGTTTGAAGCCATTGCATGAGTGTGCGCAATTTCAAAGTGTGAAAGGTTAGGTATCTATTTACTTGGCGCAAAATCATGGTACACATTATACAAAAAAATAGATAACATCTTTTAACCACTTTGTTACTGGGCATGTAAACCCCCTTCCTGACCAGGTGAAATTTCAGCTTGCGGCACTGCGTCGCTGTAACTGACAGTTGCGCGGTCGTGCGACGTTGCTCCCAAACAAAATTGGCGTCCTTTTTTCCCCACAAATAGAGCTTTCTTTTGGTGGTATTTGGTCACCTCTGCGGTTTTTATTTTTTGCGCTATAAACAAAAAAGGACGCCAATTTTGAAAAAAAATACAATATTTTTTACTTGTTGCTATAAAAAATAGCCCAATTTAAAAAAAATAAAAAATTCAGTTTAGGCCGATACGTATTCTACATATTTTTGGTAAAAAAAAATAAAAAATTGCAATAAGCGACTGGTTTGCGCAAAAGTTATAGCGCCTACAAAATAAGGGACAGAATTATTATTTTTTATTAATTTTTTTACTAGTAATGGCGGTGATCTGCGATTTTTATTGCGACTGCGACATCATGGCGGACACATCGGACACTTTTGACGCATTTTTGGCACCATTCACATTTATACTGCAATCAGTGCTATAAATATGCACTAATTACTGTATAAATGTGACTGGCAGGGAAGGGGTTAATGTGTATCCTGCATTGTGTTCTAACTGTGGGGGGGAGGGGGGGTGACCGATCTGTGTCCCTATGTACTAGGAACACAGATCGGTCTGCTCTCTCCCTGACAGGACGCTGTCATTGTGAGAGCCGGCAATGAGAGATGATCTCATATGTTTACATATGAGATCATCTCTCATTCGCTGCACAGATCGCATTGCAAACGGCCACTCTGATTGGCCGTTCGCGGCGATCTGTGATTGGCTGTGTCCGAGGGACACGGCCAGTACACAAGTTCCCCGCTGCGCGCTCTGGAGCGCGCGCTGGGAACAAAGAAAGGGGCTGCCGTGAAAACACGGCAGCCCGGAGATTTAGAACCACCCTGCGGCCGCATATAGTCGTACGGCCGTAGGGCAGTGGTTAAAATCAGGAAACTGTTTTTTTTCCAAAAACACATTTGAAAAATTGCTGTGCAAATACCATGTGACATAAGTTGCAACGACCGCTGATTTATTCCTTAGGGTCTCTGCTAAAAAAACAAATATAATTTGAAGGGGGTTCCGAGTGATTTTCTAGCAAAAAAAAATATGATTTTTACATGTAGGAGAGTGCCAGAATTGGCCTGGTATGGAAGTGGTTAAGATGAGATTTCACACCTAGAACAGCAGTAAAACTACAAAAACAAGAAAATAATAAAAAATAATAGAAAACAGAAACACATCTTCATACCTGGGTTGTTGTCTGAAAAATGTAATCATTCTCAATGTTAAAATTAACAGATATATTGTAGCCACTTTGCATTCCATATCCACTTGGCCACCACAAATGTATTGATGCATTCTAAAAACAGAAGAAAATGGAAAAAAAATAAAAATAAAATCCAATATTGTGCTGAGACTATGGCAAATAGGTTGGTCACCTTAAAAAGGGAATTTCCCCATAGAGTTTAGTTAGTCTGGTTAAATTTCATTTTGCAAACAATATCTACTGCAAGTGTGACTCGGGACAGCAAATTGTGTCAACATCCTGATCAAGAAATCTATCCAAAAGAAAAAATAAAGAAAAAAAAATTCTATAGTGGGTGTATTGGGTTGCGAGTAGCTGCGGAAATCACAGCGAATCTCTAACCCACAACCACCCACAATGAAAACACACTGCAGTGATGAAAACATACAAGGCTGCCATTCATTCCGAATGGTACCACCACACATGTAAAAACACAACGCATTTGCGAGTACCGGAACCACAGGGAAATCGTCAATAGTCAAAATCATGTGATTTCCTTGTGCGTCGCGTTTTTAAAAAGATGCATGCACCTTTTTCTGCATTTCAGTAACTCAATTCAAAAAAGTGAAACTCATTTTATATAGATGTGTTACACACAGTGCTGGATTTCAAGCATTTTTTCTTTTAATTTTGACGATTATGGCTTACAGCTAGTGAAAACCCCAAATTCAGTATCTCAGAAAATGAGAATATTAGATAAGGCCAGAAAAAAAAAAAAAAAAAAAAAGATATAATTTTTTTTTTAATACAAAAAATGAAGCGGTTATGAGGGGTTATGGAAGCCCAAGTTGCTTTGATTCAGCTGGTCTACATTGTTGGGTTTGGTGTCTTATCTTCCTCTTGACAATAAATAATAAAAAAAATAAAAAAAATACAACACACACACACGATTGCAGCCTCACTGTACCCATCAAATCGAATACCTCCATTGTGCCGCTCGCTGTCTGCCCAGCACTTACCTTGTCTCAGTGGGGCAGCGGGTGACAGCAGCAAGCCACGTACTTCAAGCATTTTCTCCTCCTGATAGGGGTCTAATCGCAGTGCCTGTCATTTCAGCCAAACAGGTGCCGATTAAATGACCCCGAACACCCGATTGGCGTAAAGGCGGTTCAGTTTTAGGAAAGCAAACATTCATTTGCTTTTCTAACACACCTGGGTGGACTGCAAGTGCCAAGCAATTGCGCTCGCAGGTCACCTTTTTACACGCCCATAAGAGCCTATGGCTCTAATCAGATGCTTCAAAAACACAACCAACCGCTGTAATTCAGGTGCCTGAATAGGGGGTGGCAGTGGCGGCCAATGATAAATTCATGCAAAGCTTGACTCTATTGGTTATAGAGGGGGTGGCTGGAGAGAAGGGGCATTGCCCGTGCGCCCTTATGAACGCACCACCACTGGATCTCATGCAACTTGGATTCTGTTCCTCTCCACTCTCTCAAGACTCTGGGACCTTAATTTCCAAAATGAAATGCAAAATGTTCCACAGTCCATGATGATTTGGGGAGCCATGTCATCTGCTGGTGTTGGTCCACTGTGTTTTATCAAGTCCAAATCCAGCGCAGCCCTCTACCAGAAAGTTTTAGAGCACTTCATGCTTCCCTCTGCTGACCAGCTTTATGGAGATGCCGGTTGGCCCACACTACCAAAGTGCCAATACCTGGTTTAAATGACCATGGCATCACTGTGCTTGATTGGTCAGACCACTCACCTGACCTAAAGCCCAAAGAAAATCTGTGGGGTATTGTCAAGAGGAAGATGAGACACCAGACCCAACAACCAAAGCAACTTGGACTTCCATAACACCTCAGCAGTGCCACAGGCTGATTGCCTCCATGCCACTCCGCATTGATGCAGTAATTCATGCAAAAGAAGCCTCAACCAAGTATTCCGTGCATACTGTAGTGTACATTGGCAAACTTTTTAGTAAGCCATCATTTCATTTTTTTTTTTTTTTTTTACTTTTTTTTTATTATTGGTCTTATGTAATATTCTAATTTTCTGAGATACTGAATTTTGGGTTTTCACTAGCTGTAAGCCATAATCATCAAAATTAAAACAAAGAAATTCTTGAACTATATTAGGGCGCTTTCACACTTACGAATCCTGTGAGGATCCATACCTTTCTCATCCGATTGCTCAGCGGGGATCGCTCCGTTGAACATGGACTGTCTGTCCGTGTTCACCTGATCCGATCCACAGACGAATGAGGAAATGAGCTATGAGGAAAGACTAGAAGAACTAAATGTATTCACTCTTGAGAAGAGGAGAACAAGGGGGGATATGATCCACATGTACAAATATATAAGGGATCCATATAGTGAACTTAGTGTTGAGTTATTCACTTCATGGTCAACACTGAGGACAAGGGGGCACTCTTTATGTCTACAGGAAAAGAGATTTTAATCTCCAAATACGGAAAGGTTTCTTCACAGTAAGAGCTGTGAAAATGTGGAACAGACTCCCTCCAGACGTGGTTCTGGCCAGCTCAGTAGATGGTTTAAGAAAGGCCTGGATACTTTCCTAAATGTACAGACTATACAGTACTAAGATTTGTAGGTTAAGTTGATCCAGAGTAAATCCGATTGCCTCTCGGGGGATCAGGAAGGAATTTTTTCCCCTGCTGCAGCAAATTGGATCATGCTCTGCTGGGGTTTTTTGCCTTCCTCTGGATCAACTGTGGGTATGGAGTTGGGTGTATGGGATTGTCATGCGTTTTTTATTTTCTTTGTTTGTTTATTTTTTTGTGGTTGAACTAGATGGACTTGTGTCTTTTTTCAACCTGACCAACTATGTAACTACCGTATTTATCTTCATATTGCGCGCACCCCCAACCTGGAAGGAAAAAAAAAAAAAAGAAGAATATACTTACAGTTTGAATGCCCCTGTCTGCCCGGCGTCCATTGGCGGCCTTGTCCGGTCCGGTGTCCGTCTGCGGCCTTGGTGGTGTCCTCCCTGCTTCTCCCGCGCTGTCTCTGAGCCGATCCCCCGCACCGTGTTAGAACGCCGCAGCAAACATATACCGAGCGTAGTACACTCGGGCACGCTCGGCTCCTTTGCATAAAGGCTAGGAGGCGGCACAGGGCGTGACCGCGAGGGGAGCCGAGCTTTGCCGAGTGTACTGTGCTCGGTATATGTCGGCGGCGGCGTTCAAACACAGCGTGGGAATCGGCGTATATCTCGCACCCACGATTTTCCCCTGATTTTAAGTGCGCGGTATACGCCGATAAATACGGTATGTAACGAATGGAAAAATAGGATTTTCCTCCTTCTGCAGAAACTGACCATAGCGGGGACAGATGAGATCGGGTGTCTGCGGATGTTCATCCGCTGACACCCGATATCCCATATAGGGATACGTGTATGTCCGTATTTCATCCGAAAACGGATGGATGAAATACGGACATACGGTCCGCACGTGTGAAAGGGCCCAAACGCTAACACAGCTATATAAAATATGGAGTTTCACTTTTTCCAATTAAATTACTGGAAAAAAAAAAATTCTAATTTTATGAGATGCACCTATATATGTTAACCCGAAGCTTAAGTTACCAACACAAAAACACACACACACACACACACACACACAGTTTTATTATAACTAAAATTAGAACAAAGAACACAAATAGGCTGAATATCTTCACAGACCAGGGACACCCCTGGTCTGTCCCGACGCCCATGCTCTGAGGCCAGTCATACCTTTGGATGGATCTGAATGAATAAACCAGCACTTATATTTGAATTACTTTAAATTAAGGTATTTATGTGAATACCATATAGACAGCAAAATGAACGTTCAAGTCCAAAAACAATAAAATATTTTGTAAAGCAGTGGTAAACTTGAGCTTCCCTAGAAGAATGTGCAATTAAAAATGAAACACAAAATCAAGGTGATATGGGAGGGTTAAATCGGATAAAGCAGGACAACACCTGCTGATTGCCCTCAGCTGAATCAGTTAATAAATGCAAAAAAAGGTGTAAAATGAAAAAATAAATAAAATAGAAAATAGGAAATATATATTGGGACAGAGAATGCTGCAATTTGGAAACTGCTGGAATATGCAGCAATTGATAGAAATGGTAATGGAGAGAAATATAGCGCAACCCCCAAAAATATATATTAGATATATAGTGTGAAACAACACCCAAAAATATATGTGCCAAACAAAGTAAAATAAATCAATGTATCCACTTAAAAGCAATCAGGAAATAAAAGTTCTCAGATGTTACAAACATAGAGTCCACTGATCTAAATGAAAACAATGCATCGCTGGCTTGGCAGACAATATAGCTGGATCTTCCGCACAGTAATAAAACTTCAATATGCAGGAACACAAGATAAAAATTTGGGCGAGCTGGCCCCTTACCAGAAAAGATGGATCCCTGTAAAAAAGAGATCATGCAGGCACAAGGTAAGGAGGGGTGCAGGGGAAGAGGGTCCGTCTTCACAGGTCCCAAGGCACATTCCGCTCGTTTGCAGCTCTCCCGGAGATGAAATGGTCAGCAAATGAAATTAAAGGAAGAAGAGGGCTTCATAGCGCAATAGGTTTAAAGAGTTCATAGGAACCTCTTTATTTAAAAAGTGTTGCAGTGGACATCAAGGTTTGGCAACCGCATTTTCCATAGACACAACAGTTAAAAAGGTATCCAAGATCTATCCGAGACGTATCTCTTTGCAGTATGCGGTGATTACCGATCTTTGCAGATCGGTAATAAAAGAGATACGTCTCAGATAGATATTGGATACCTTTTTAACTGTTGTGTCTATGGAAAATGCGGTTGCCAAACCTTGATGTCCACTGCAACACTTTTTAAATAAAGAGGTTCCTATGAACTTTTTAAACTTATTGCACTAAACTTATTGCGCTACATCAGAAGATGTCCAGCAGTGCCATCAGCACAGAACTGGTGGAAACCAGTGGGACCCAGGCACACCCATCTAATGGCCAGAGAAGTCTGGCCATAAGTGGTTTTAACATACAGCTAATGTCTTTAAAGAGGAAGTAAACCCTCCAATACATTTCATTAAAACAAAAATAAAAAATAAAACCTGCAAGAGAAAGGCATAATGAGCCAGTATGCATAGCATACTAGCTCATTATGAATTACTTACCCGAGATCGAAGCGACTCTCGTTCCTCTTTTCCTCCATAATACCCGAGTGACTTCCGGGTATCACGGCTTCGGCGCTGTGACTGGTCAGAGCCGCGATGATGTCACTCCCGCACATGTGCGCGGGAGCCATCAGTGACGGCACGATCGCCTTCAGTGCACCTGCGCCGTTGTCTACGGCACGCATGCGCCATAGACATCAGTGCAGTCTGTTCAGCAAATACAGTTGCAAGAAAAAGTATGTGAACCCTTTTGGAAGGATATGGATTTCTGCACAAATTGGTCATAAAAAGTGATCCGATCTTCATCTAAGTCACAACAATAGACAATCACAGTTTGATTAAACTAATAAACACACAAATAATTAAATGTTACCAGGTTTTTATTGAACACACCATGTAAATATTCACAGTGCGTGTGGAAAAAGTATGTGAAGCCTTGGATTTAAAAAAACTGGTTGAACCTCCTTTGGCAGCAATAACTTCTGTAGTTGCAGATCAGACGTGCACAACAGTCAGGAGTAATTCTTGACTATTCCTCTTTACAGAACCGTTTCAGTTCAGCAATATTCTTGGGATGTGAATCGCTTTCTTGAGGTCATGTCACAGTATCTCAATCGGGTTGAGGTCAGGACTCTGACTGGCCCACTCCAGAAGGCGTATTTTCTTCTGTTTAAGCCATTCTGTTGATTTACTTCTATGCTTTGGGTCGCTGTCCTGTTGCAACACCTATCTTCTGTTGAGCTTCAGCTGGTGGACAGATGGCCTTAAGTTCTCCTGCAAAATGTCTTGATAAAGTTGGGAATTCATATTTCCTTTGATAGCAATCCGTCCAGGTCCTGACGCAGCAAAGCAGGCCCTGACGCAGTAAAGCAGCCACAAACCATGATTTCCTCATTACCATACTTCACAGTTGGGATGAGGTTTTGATGTTGGTGTGCTGTGCCTCTTTCTCCACACAGTGTTGTGTGTTTCTTCCAAACAACTCAACTTTGGTTTCATCTGTCCACAGAATATTTTGCCAGTACTGCTGTGGAACATCCAGGTGCTCTTGTGCAAACTGTAAACCTTCAGAAATGTTTTTTTTTGGACAGCAGTGGCTTCCTCTGTGGTATCCTCCCATGAAATCCATTCTTGTTTAGTGTTTTACGTATCGTAGATTCGGTACCAGGGACGTTAGCAAATGCCAGAGACTTTTGTAAGTCTTTAGCTGACACTCTAGGATTCTTCTTCACCTCCTTGAGCAGTCTGTGCTGTGCTCTTGCAGTCATCTTTACAGGACAGACACTGCTAGGGGGGAAAAGCAGCAGTGCTGAACTTTCATTCATAGACAATCTGTCTTACCGTGGACTGATAAACAGCAAGGCTTTTGGGGATAATTTTATAATCCTTTCCAGCTTTATGCAAGTCAACAATTCTTAATCGTAGATCTTCTGAGAGCTTTTTTGTGCGAAGCATCATTGACATCAGACAATGCTTCTTGTGAAAAGCAAACCCAGAACTGGTGTGTGTTTTTTATAGGGCAGGGCACCTGCAACCAACACCTCCAATCTCATCTCATTGATTGGACTCCAGTTGGCGGACACGTCACTCCAATTAGCTCTTGGAGATGCCATTAGTCTAGGTGTTCACATACTTTTTCCACCTGCACTGTAAACATTTACATGGTGTGTTCAATAAAAACATTGTAAAAAATATATGTGGTTAGCTCTTCAAGATGTTTGGAACAACCTACCTGCTATGTTCCTTCAAAAACGGTGTGCAAGTGTACCTAGAAGAATTGATGCGGTTTTGAAGGGGATGGATGGTCACCCCAAAATGTTGAAAAAAATAAACTAACACCTCCATTTCTGAAAGCATTTTTTTCACACCTGCCTAATATATACACACACACACACATATAGATATACACACACACACACACACACACACACACACACACACACAGACCTTGCAACATTTTTCTGATTGGTATAGAAAGAATGCCAAAACCTCATAGCCTGCTCACCTCACTGATTGGTATCATGATTTCATATGTCTGCTGTCCAGGACGTAGGATTATATAACTTGCGTGATCAAGATAAAGGTCTGGCACCTTGACTGTCACATGTCCTTCAACAGGTTTTTCAGCAATAACATCTAAAACAGGCTCAATAATAACCATCCATTGTGATGTAGTATTATCTGTAAAGGAGATGTTATACACAAAAAAGAAAATGCATTTCAAAATAAGGTAGGGTAGGGGAAAGAAAAGCAGAATCATGTCATCCAAATATTCAAAAGTTGGCTACAAAACCATATGCAGAAAGCGCCATGCTAAACAACCCATCATTACAAGACTTTACAAATAAATACATTTTATTTTTTTTCTAACACAGTTACCCTGCAAGTGGGCCTCCCAATAGGAGCTACTTCAGGGTTTTACGGCCCACGCAGAATACTGACCTGTGTATAGAATTGTTTTATCTTATTGACCTCAACAGACTAGGCATCGTAGTTTTGTTAGTTCTAAAGTGCAAAACAAAAAATAAAATTGCTGAAAACTGCAACGCTAAAGAAAATATACTTGTGTAGATTGCCTATTTATGCGAATAATGCTAAAATGGTCAGGTTGGTCACCAGGTTGCTGTATAATACCCAATAACCAAGATAGCTAATCTCTTGGCCAATGTTCTCGGTATTTAGGCCAATTGAAGTATAAAATGTACATGTTGTGCACTTCAAAGGATCAGCGAAAAATGTTGGTCTAACTGCAAGCATCAGCATTTGGGGGTTTCACACAGCTAAACCAAACTGCTGTGCAGTGGGTGAATGTGGACTTCACTTGGCTTGTATTTCTGTAACTTAAAATATTGATGGACAGACAGATTGGCCAAAAATCAGCTTTTATCCTTTCACCAAAATAACGACCGCGATCAGAGGTCCGATTATTATATTAAAAAGGAATCCACTACCCCATCCAATAGTTTGAGATCAGTAGATATGCATGTTCTCTGAATATTGAATTCTGTAGGCATATGTCCACCATGAAGCAAACAACTTACCAAAGACTGTCATGTAGGAAATATAATCCACGTGGACAATATTATATGCTTCAATCCTAATATCTCTCCAAATACCCTGAGTGGGGAAAGAGGGGCCCCAGTCCCAGCTGAATGAACACTGAGCCTAGAACAATAAAAACACAAATTAAAAGACAGTGCACATAATCTGGCAATCCCACACCAGAATATTTGAGATATGATTTGCACAACACTGTCTGATTTCATATATGCGAGTTGCATTGTTTATTATATATATTGGATACCATCGATATTATACTACTATGTGGACCAGTCTCATTTTTCCCTGAGTGGCTGTCGATATATATTTTCATTTTTTTTGAACGATCAAAATTCTTTTGATCGATACTAGTGGTGCAACGGATCTTAAATGATCCATGAGCCGAACGGGTCACCATATGCGGATCGTCACACCATGTGATCCGGAGCTCTGCTGCCTTGGCCATAGGAAAGGCTGCGGCTTTGGCCTAGCTCCCGAAGCGGCGGCCATCTTGGTCCACCCGGCGGCGGCCTAGGTGAGCCTAGAGTGGCGGGCTGACGTGATCACCCAGCCTCAACTGCTCGTGTTCGACCGGCTTCTTTGATAAGACTAAGCAAGCACTAATCTTCCTATACGGTGGGGGAGATGTGGACCATATTACAGTGGGGGGAGATGTCTGTGGATATTACAGCGGGGGAGATGTCTGTGGATATTACAGCGGGGGAGATGTCTGTGGATATTACAGCGGGGACTATATGGTGGTGACCCAAAAAATGTATGTGCGTTATAATTAAGCGAAATGAGTTAAAAAAAGAAAAAAGGATTAAATCGAACATGAACATTTTAATCAGTAACAGCCTATATATATATATATATATATATATTTGGGGGTTCCGAGTAATTTTCTAGCAAAAAAAAAAAAAATTATGATTTTTACATGAAGGAGAGAAGTAGTGCCAGAAAAGGCCCGGTAGAGAAGTGGTTTTAAAACAATTTCAACAAGGGTTGTCCCGATACCACTTTTTTAGGACAGAGTACAAGTACCGATACTTTTTTTCCCCATGTACTCGCCGGTACCGAATACCGATACTTTTTTTAAATGTGACAGTTTTCAAACCACAATACAGACTAAGGATATTTTCTTTAGAATTGTGAAGAACTCGAACTCAAGACATTATAAAAGAATAAAAATTAGTAAAAATGAATAAAAATGTTTTATTTGCTTGTCACGCAGTAGTAAAAAACTCAAAGAATTTTCACAGAACATGTTAAGAAATACAAAAAAAGTATTCGGCCAGGCATCGGGAGCATTTGCGCGAGTACAAGTACTCCCGCAAATACTCGGTATCGGTCCCGATACCGATACTAGTATCGGTATCGGTACAACCCTAATTTTCCACCTTAATTTTGCATCAACATTGACTGTGTACTTCAGTTCTATACAGTATGTGTTATTGGTTATATTCTATACTTCTTCTGTTTTGTTTTTCTGAACACGTCTATAACATAACTAGAGTTAAGTTTGTTAGTCGTATAGTATTCTATGTTACAAATGTAATTGGTGTAATGTTTGTACCTTTTTGTATTCAGGTGCCCCTGATGTCAGTGTGACAAAACAATCGTCGGGTAACACGCACACGCATAGCGCATGCACGTTTTTCTCTTCCCATAGGTGGCCTGACGCCAAACGGAGCTAGTAGTTGTTTTTATTTCCTTGTAAGGATATTTATTATAAAAATAGGATTACTTCAATTGAACGCAGTACACTAACAATTGAGAAACAAAAACCCGCCCAAGATGGGAAGTTAAAAAATTCCTTCTTCACTGCATTCTCGACCCAACATAGACAAATTAAAGAGATCATTGTCAAACACTTGAAGGTTTTGAAGAGTGACAACATTTTAGGACCTTCACTCCCTGATAAGGCAGGGATAATTTATAGAGGAGCTAGATCTCTGAAAAATCTGATCGCCCCAAATATTTCCAACCCACCAATCAAGCCCTCCTTTTTTCCACTCACCAAAGGATTTCACCCCTGCAGACGATGCAAGGTCTGTCTGAATAATGTGAGTGGTAGAAAAAAGACAACTGGTTTTAGCTCCACCTGTACAGGAAGGGAGTTCGAAATGAAACATTTCTTTACATGCGCCACCACTCACGTTGTCTATCTTATCACCTGCCCTTGTGGAAAACAGTATGTTGGACGCACCATACGGAGTTTTTCCACAAGGGTAGGTGAACATATCGCTAAAATTATCAAGGGATGTACCAAACATACGGTACCTAGGCACTACCTCGAGAAGCACAATAAGAAGGTGGTTGGCACTAACTTCCAGATTATTGACAAATTTGTTCCTCATTGGAGGGGGGAACCTAGCATCAGAGGAGTATCCAAGTTGGAGGTATTCTGGATTTATCAACTCAAAAGCTACCAACCATACGGCCTAAACGTCGAATGGGATGTAAATGCCTTCATTAATCAATCATGATACCCCCTTTTTTTCTCTTTCCTTTTTTATTTCTTACCATGACCTCATGTTTACTTCTTTTGTTCACTTTATAATAACTACCGGTCCATAACCCACCTTGAGGTGTCTATGTTTGCTTCCGTCTCGCCTCCCCGTTCTATTTAGACTGTATATATGGCTTCATGACAATTAAGGGTTAACTATTTAGTCACTCCATTTAGACTGATCGATTTGTATTTGTATCTTTATATTCCATATACACATCATAATATCCCTCAATGAACTCCATGGATTCGTTATCTGTGTATGGTGAATTACACACGCCGTCACACCTCACTGTTACCAGACTTGTGTGTTATACAATCGTTTTACACATAACCGAAGGAGATACATACAGTGGAGCGCACGGCGTATGTTTACTCCCATCTGGGCGGAGCGATCCACCCTCACGTCAGAGCATAGCAGGAGGATGTGACGAGTGATGTTCAGCTCATGTGGAACGCAGGGTGAAACGCATGGCGCTGGGCGTCATGACGTCAGCCTCATCCACTCCCGCTGAATCACCGGTATTAGATATTTCGATCCCCTCGTTTGAGTACGAGGATGGGAGAGGGATTATCCCACATTTAGGTATTTATACATTTTATATGTTTATTCGACTATTATCCTCATATTGATATTTCCGTTAGCGGGGATGTATTTCCGGTAGTTGGAACGCAGACACCCGGAAGTGCACGACAATTGACACGCACGCTAACAGGGAGATGGCGGAGGAGGTGGAAGACACATCCAGGTGGGTACAGGTTATTTAAGTGCAGTCAGGAGCTGGGGTTCAGCTATACACCCCTGTTGATGTCTTTCTTAGACGAAACCGGTCGGGTACGCTAACCTCATCATCACTTACTGCACACCATTGGGATACACTCTCCATTTTAGGTGGAAGAGTCATTGTGTGTTTTCTGTTGCTGTTTGCAACTTACAGTTTGGATTCTTTTGGACTTTTAATTTTTATGTTTATTCCATTTCTTCACTCATGGGACATTGCTGTGAATTTTATTTTAATTTTATCAAATTTTCTCACTCGTGTATTATTACGGTGAAGTGTATTAAATTTTTTACACTATGAGGAGTTTTTTCTTTTTTATTCCTCAATACAACACTAATTGAGCACTATCACGAAGCTCACTTTCTACACCGGAAAACCTCAGTGGAAAACCTCAGCAAACCCTTGGACACAGCATACCTCAAAGTCAACAACTGAAGGTGACCAGAGAGGACAATCGGTCCATACAGGCCTGAAAGACTCCGCCACCGTAAGGTGCAGTGCGAGTCCACCTTGTCCGGTAAGGGTGTCCATTCTTACCATATTATCATTGAGGATTCCACTGTTGATGTTTGTATCTTCACTCAAGAGGAATTTCCGTGTCTCTATACCTATTTGCGCATGGACTGTTTATATGCTTGTTGAACAGTATTTTATTGATTTTCTGCACTTATATATACACACACATTTGTGCGGTGCACTGTACCCTTGCATGGGAGGTATAGCATATTATGTTACACGCACTACTCACTGTAGACACATATTAATTCACTAAGGCCAGGATTGGAATCTGATTCGCAAGTTCTCTTCCCTACAGTGTTCCTTTCCTTGGCTCAGTTGGATAAGTAGTTTACCTATTACTGGAACCATCACTGGATTTCGGTGATTCATTGATCTAGTATAGTGCTTCCAAGATTATACTCTTTCACGTCACTATTACTCTATAGGGTTCTCCCTCCAGCGAGGCCCTTTTTTTGGTTTGGGCGCTGCATTTTATTTTATACACTGTTTTCACAATTATCCTTTGTTGTGCTGGCTGCCAGAAGCTCACTTGGTTTAGCGCAATATATACACTTTATTAAATTTTTAGGATATTTATTATGTCTCGTTGATTATGAGAGTTTGTATTTTTATTGTCACCAATAAATCCTTTAACCTTTTAATACACCTGCACTATGGAACTCTTTTTCTTTTCTATTGCGGCATATCCATCCCGACTCTGATGCCGCGTACACACGGTCTTTTTTTGCGATGAAAAAAAACTTTGTTTTTTAAAACGTCATTTAAATTGATCGTGTGTGGGCAAAACGTTGTTTTTTGTCTTCAAAAAACGACCAAAAAAAAATTCCAACATGCTTGAAATTTTTGTGTTGTTTTTCAAAACGTCGTTTTTTGTTTCACAAAAAGTCTCCGTGTGTAGCAAAAACGTTGTTTAAAACAACGTTTTTCAACCCGCGCATGCCCAAAAGCTAGTTATGAAGCAAGCTTCAATGGAAAAGTGTGGTGAACGTAACCTCGCTTTTTGTGAAAAAACGATGGTGTGTAGGCAACATCGTCTATGAAAAGTGACGTTTCAAAAACGTTGTTTTTTACTTCACAGAAAACGTCGTTTTTTTTCATCACAAAAAATGATCGTGTGTACGCGACATGAGTGTGTATCCCATTATCACACACACACACACCTGTGGCACTCCTGGAAGTACCTGTGAGCTGCAGTCTGGAGCCATTGAAGGCGTGAGAGACGGAGGATCCTTTCAGCTGACCTGCAGGATAACCTCATCTTATAAGCTTGTTTGTCCCCCCTGAGAAGGGCGGTCGCAGGCTTTCTGGTAAGCCTTTAATTTTACTATTAGGTGATGGGCTGACACGTTTTTTTGGAATCACTCAACATACACTGGAAGCACAGCTTTCCTTTAAATATTTTTCTAGACTTTCACCTGCTAATCCACTGGATTTATTGTTTTTTCACTGAACATTCACCATTATAGTCAATATATGTTTTTAGCATATATCTTATGTTCTTCACTTTATTGTTTTTGATTGTCATATTATAAAGACTATTGATGTATTCACTTTGATTTATTTCCAGCGCTACACTGTTTGTACATATGTTTCTTTGGACTTGATATCAAAGTTTTTAGTGTTTAGCTGCAGGACACCTTCAGGGATTATTGATAAATACTCTCAGGGATTATCAATATATTTTTCATTGTTATTTATTTTTACCAAGCACAAATTTGTCCCCTTTCCCCTCCCCTTTCATACACCTTTTTGTATTGCTAAAAGTTTGAAAATAAAAAATGAAATAAAAAACACACACACACACACACACACACACACACACACGGGAATGGAATAAAGCATGGGTCTTCAAACTACGGCCCTCCAGGTGTTCAGGAACTACAAATCCCATCATGCCTAATCATGTCTGTGAACGTCAGAGTTCTACAATGCCTCATGGGATTTGTAGTTCCGCAACAGCTGGAGGGCCGTAGTTTGAGGATCCCTGGAATAAAGCATTTACAACACTTTGAAACCATCTGTGTCTAATTCAGACAAACATTTGCGATAGTTTCCAGAACATTATCTGACATAATGGAATGAATTCAGGTTGTTATTACCGCCACTTTATGAACTTGTCACTATGGCTGTGAGAGGTTCCTAAGGCCCCTTTCACATTGAGGCGTGGAGCCGCGGTGACGGTATAGCCGCGCTATTTGTAGCGCCGCTATACCGTCGTGTTTACCGCGATATTCGGGCGCTAGCGGTGAGGTTTTAACCCCCACTAGCGGCCGAAAAAGGGTTAATACCGCCTGCGTTGCGGGCGGTATTACCGCGCTATTACCGCGGTTTCCCATTGATTCCAATGGGAAGGCGCGCTATAGGAGCGGTGAACACACCGCTCCTATACCGCGGTAAAGATGCGGCTAGCAGGACTTTTGGAGCGTTCCTGCTAGCACACCGCTTCAGTGTGAAAGCCTTCGGGCTTTCACATTGAACACTACAGGGCATGATTTTTCATGCGGTATAGCAGCGCTATTTTTAGCGCTGTACCGCATGAAAAACGCCTCAATGTGAAAGGGGCCTAAGGGCCTTTTCACACTGGTGCGTTTTTGCCGCGTTTTCGCGGTAAAAATAGCGCTATTAAAACGCTATTAAAACGCCCTCATGCCCCTCTCCATTGAAATGAATTAAAAAACGCTGTAAAAACGCGGTAAAATCAGCGTTAAAATCGCGGTAAAACACCGCGATTTTACCGCGTTTTTCATTCATTTCAATGGATAGGAGCATGGGGAGCGTTTTAATAGCGCTATTTTTACCGCAAAAACGCGGCAAAAACGCACCAGTGTGAAAGGGCCCTTAAGAATTACCGCCAGTTCACAGATTAGGAAACTATCAGTAGTTAGGCCCCTTTCACATTGAGGCGTTTTTCATGCGGTACAGCGCTAAAAATAGCGCTGCTATACCGCATGAAAAATCATGCCCTGTAGTGTTCAATGTGAAAGCCCGAAGGCTTTCACACTGAAGCGGTGCGCTAGCAGGAACGCTCCAAAAGTCCTGCTAGCCGCATCTTTACCGCGGTATAGGAGCGGTGTGTTCACCACTCCTATAGCGCGCCTTCCCATTGGAATCAATGGGAAACCATGGCAATAGCGCGGTAATACCGCCCGCAACGCGGGCGGTATTAACCCTTTTTCGGCCGCTAGCGGGGGTTAAAACCTCACCGCTAGCGCCCGAATATCGCGGTAAACACGATGGTATAGCGGCGCTACAAATAGCGCGGCTATACCGTCACCGCGGCTCCACGCCTCAATGTGAAAGGGGCCTAAAGGTCAACTCTGAACTGGCGTAGAGAGATGTCATTGCTCAGCGTGGGGCATTTTGTGCTGGGAAACTGTCAAAAATATTTGCTATAAATAAATTACTTTTAACAGAAATATTATTCAAAATAATAACTATAGAGGTTTCAGTTAAAGTAGTTTTGAACATACAAAAAAAAGGTATAGACACTATATAATAAAGGTTAATACCATGCTTTTTGCTTTGTTTTTTTTCAGAAATTATCTTTCTTACCATTTTTACAAGATTAAAAAGTTCTGTCATGTGACCATGTATTTTTTTTTTAGTAGGTGGGTAGGGTTACAGGACACTGTGCAGACATGCAGCTTGCCTGTTTTCCAGTCTTTTCAGCCTGAGGCTAGATGCAGGCTGCGCTTGAGCAGGGGGTGTGTTCAAGAGACAATCCCTTGCTGTGGGCACTGGAAACACACAATGGTGTCCGTTTAATAAACTGTGAAGTTTTTTCTCCGTTCAGTTCACGGCAGTTCTCAGGAGGAAAATTAGCTCCTCTGCAGCCGGTTTAATAAACTGAGAACTTCAGTTCTCAGATGGTGAACAGAGGTGAAGTTTTTTCACTGAAAACAGCCGAGATCTGTGTAAAAGTGGGTGGACTGCCTGTAATCTAGTGAGATATTGTGAGATTAAAACAAGGTGTAGAGAACTTACCTGGTCATCTTGCCTCGGCGTGTCTTCCGGCTATCGCTGCTCCATCACTGTGATTGGCTGGAGCGGCGATGTAGTCACTCCCGCGCATGAGATTTAATTTCGGCAAGGTCCGGCTGTTGCCGGCCCTTTAGCCGAGGATCCCTACTGAGCATGCACCGCTACAATCAGCGGCGCATTGCGAGGGGAATATCTCCTACATTTCGTCGAGGACCGCATCAGCAGTGTGGTTGCCCTCAAAGGGCCAGTTGTATATGGGTCGCACTACATACAGAGTTCAGGATTACGTCAGGATTATGCTACATACACAATGCAGGGATTCAGGGGCCCGCTACGTATACAGTGCAGGGATTCAGGGGTTTGCTACTTATACAGTGCAGGGATTCAGGGGTTGCGATACGTACAGAGTGCAGGGATTGCGATATGTACACAGTGCAGGGATTCAGGGGAGCGCTACGTACAGAGGGCAGGGATTCAGGGGCGCGCTACGTACAGAGGGCAGGGATTCAGGGGTGCGCTACGAACAGAGGGCAGGGATTCAGGGGCGTGCTACGTACAGAGGGCAGGGATTCAGGGGTGCGCTACGTACATAGGGCAGGGATTCAGGGGTGCGCTACGAACAGAGGGCAGGGATTCAGGGGTGCGCTACGAACAGAGGGCAGGGATTCAGGGGTGCGCTACGAACAGAGGGCAGGGATTCAGGGGTGCGCTACGAACAGAGGGCAGGGATTCAGGGGTGCCCTACGTACAGAGGGCAGGGATTGATATACATCAGGGATTCAGGGGTTTACAGAGGGCAGGGATTGGTATACAGTGCAGGGATTCAGGGGTTTGCTACTTATACAGTGCAGGGATTCAGGGGTTGCGATACGTACAGAGTGCAGGGATTGCGATATGTACACAGTGCAGGGATTCAGGGGAGCGCTACGTACAGAGGGCAGGGATTCAGGGGCGCGCTACGTACAGAGGGCAGGGATTCAGGGGTGCGCTACGAACAGAGGGCAGGGATTCAGGGGCGTGCTACGTACAGAGGGCAGGGATTCAGGGGTGCGCTACGTACATAGGGCAGGGATTCAGGGGTGCGCTACGAACAGAGGGCAGGGATTCAGGGGTGCGCTACGAACAGAGGGCAGGGATTCAGGGGTGCGCTACGAACAGAGGGCAGGGATTCAGGGGTGCGCTACGAACAGAGGGCAGGGATTCAGGGGTGCCCTACGTACAGAGGGCAGGGATTGATATACATCAGGTTGCAGGTTTTTGCTGCATTTTCTGACAGTGCTCCAAAGATGAAGCATGTAGGAATTTTAGTGCGCTTTCAGAAAAAAACACACAGACAGCGTAGAGAGGCGGGAAAAGGAGGAGCAGCGTCCGAATCAGCGTTGATTCTGAGGCTGAGCTGTGTGTGAGAGAGACACACAGCTCAGCCAATCAGCCGCCAATGTAGCTGCGCCCGAGCCCGGAGATGACACAGGCACGGCCGCATATCGGTAGGTGAGCGGCGGCTGCGACCCGTGTTAACCCTGTCCAGGCAGCGGGCGCCGCTTACCTCCCCCGCTGTGTGGCCTGATCATCAACAGGCCACAGAGCGGGTGGCACTGGCCCGCGGGCATGGAACAAGACACTTGTCAGTGAAACTGCTCCCTGGAGGGAGGCAAAGAGCTTACAAACTCATATTTGTGATTTACGTTGACTGCTTGTCTTCACTTATATTGTCATTTTATTTTTTCAGTGAGCAGGGTGGGACCTGGTGGAGAGATACCCCATTGCTAGTTTCATTGCATTGGGGGATTCCTCCACTGTGTACTTACTCAGGTCTGACCTCAGGTTGTGTTTGACTAGGTCTTTTTGTACAGCAAAATTCTGAACCTGTTATATAACTGTATACCATGGACTCTTACAGGGCCCTGTTTGAAGTCAAATGGTGCTTGTGTAAATGCTGTTCTATTTTCTTTACCAAGTAAACATCTCAGTGTGTTCCACAATCACGTTATTGTCCAGTTGTGCCATGGGAGAGTTCAAGCCAAACGTCTAGGGTTGATAAGCAAAGCTCCTACGGGGGTAGTGCGACACGTATGTAACATCTTTTAGATATTATTATGTATTTGTTAGTGATAAGATTAGCTTAATTCAGGGAGACACAAAATGGAATAAATATTTCACTTGCTTACAAGGTTACGCCTTTCAGAATCCTCATTTACCTTCCTTATGAAGTTAACATGACATTCTCCTTTCTGTACATCTGGAGGACAATTAGGAGGTATAATATAAGAATGATTTGTGCTTTTCTCTTTTGCCCACTCCACAGGTGACTCCAATTTAATCTCAATATAATTTTTCTCTAAAATATATTTGGTGATATCAATTGTCTGTGTAAAAAAAAAAAAAAAATTCTTCATTGGTCATAAAAGGTATTGAGGTATTCAAGCATATTTTTTTAGCTTAAACATAGTTTTTAAAACAAGCCAAAATAAAATTAACAGTAAGGGCCAGTTCACACCAGACGCAGTTCCATACAGTTTTGTGTTCATTTTTTCTGCATTAAAAATGCATGCAGTGTGTTTTCCATGTATTCCAATGGCTCTAGTTCACACCGTGTAGTCAGTTTCCTGCATGGTGTGAACTAGAGCCATTGGAATATATGGAAAACACTGTGCATGCATTTTGTGCAGGAAAAAAAAAAAAAAACACGCAGAACTGAACGGAACTGCGTCTGGTGTGAACTGGCGTTAAAGAGTAATTATCCAGAAAAAAAAAAAAAAATTGTCAAAGTGGTATTTTAACATTCTAATCCAATACAGGTTTGGCTAGACTAGGAGGCTGACAAAATTAAATTTATCTGGCGCAGCATAGAAACCAATCAGCTTCCGTTTCCCCCCCAAGGTTTAATTGAACAAGTTAAAGCTAGAAGCCAGATGGCTACCATGCAGAGCTGCACCAAATTTTACATTCTCTAGATTTAGCAAGACCCCTTTCACACTGGAGCCGCCCCTGCGTTAGCGGTAAAGCAATGTTTGTTTTAGCGGCGCTTTACCGCTGTTGAAGCGGCACTTTCTACCCCTGCTAGCAGTCAATGAAAAGGTTACAAACACCAGTGTTGTGGTGCTTCTAAATTGCTTTTTAGGCGCTTCAGAAGCACTGCCCATTCATTGCAATGGGCACTGTGTACATCGCTCCCAAACCGCCCCCAAAGATGCTGCTTGCAGGACTTTTTCTAACGTCCCACAAGTGCACCACCCCAGTGTGAAAGCACTCAGGCTCTTACATTTGGGCAGGATGGAAGGCTGTTTTCAGGCACTTCAGATGCCATTTCTTGCGCTAAAACACCTTAACCACTTAAGGACCGCCTCCTGCACATTTACATCATCAGAATGGCACGGCTGGGCACGTACAGGTACGTCCTGTGCTAGTGCCCAGCCGTGGGTCACGGGCGCGCACCCGCGACCCAGTCCGAAGCTCCGGGACTCGATCGCCGAGTGCGGCGTTCGGTCCTCGGAGCTGAAGAACAGGGAGAGCCGTGTCTAAACAAGGCTTCCCCGTTCTTCACTGTGGTGGCGTCCTTTTATAGGGATACACAATCGATGATGTCACACCTACAGCCACACCCCCTACAGTTGTAAACGCACATTAGGTCACACATAACCCCTTCAGCGCACCCTTGTGGTTAACTCCCAAACTGCAATTGTCATTTTTACAATAAACAATGCATTTTAAATGCATTTTTTGCTGTGAAAATGACAATGGCCCCAAAAAGGCAATAAAACTATCCCCTATTTTGTAAACGATATAAACTTTTGCGCAAACCAACCGATAAACACTTATTGCGATTTTTTTTACCAAAAATAGGTAGAAGAATATGTATCGGCCTAAACTGAGGAAAAAAAATATTTTTTTATATATTTTTTGGGGATTGTCATGGACCGTGAAATACTGAAGTGTTTCTACGTGAAATCCTAATTCATGTATTGCAGAAGATGAGAAATTGTGGATAGGACATATTGCAGGATGCCTCTGTCTGTCTAGATGTGGATTGCAACGGAATCAGCCTATTGAGGAATATTGAAATTCTAAGTGGCTTGTGAAAGACATTTCATTGTCCATTGTGTTGCAGGTGAATAGCCGTTGTCAGAGACGAGACGCCTAGTCACCTCATAAGGCTTAGATAATTGGCTCATGTTAATTGTTGTTCCGATTGCTCCATTGTAGTAATTACCCCCTCGGGGCTTCTGTCTCAACACACATAGTCATGCTATTCAAGCTTTGGGACCAATCTCTGCTGAGACATTTTCAAGTCCTCATTTGCATGGGAGAGGACCTGATGGGAGACTGCCTGGACTTTAAAAAGGACCAATAAGAAAGCGGTTGTTGGGGGGCGGGATGTTCCAAATTCTGTATAAAAGTGTGCTGTGTACTTTCAATAAATGAGTTCTGTCTGAACATACATACAACTTGCTTGTTGTGGGTTCTAATGGGTTCGATCGGCACATAGCTGTAGATCGGACTCCGAAATCTTGGATGACTGGACCATCAGGTGTTGCAATCTGCAAGCTGATCGAATAGAAGCAGAGGAGTGTCGGGAGAGCAGGACCTGGGCGAGCAAGGGTCTCGTCACAGGGATATTTATTATAGCAAAAAGTAAAAAAATATTGCATTTTTTTTAAAATTGTCGCTCTATTTTTGTTTATAGCGCAAAAAATAAAAACCACAGAGGTGATCAAATACCACCAAAAGAAAGCTCTATTTGTGGGGAGAAAAAGGACACCAGATTTGTTTGGAAACCACGTTGCACGACCGCGCAATTGTCTGTTAAAGCGACGCAGTGCCGAATCGCAAAACCTGGCCGGGTCCTTTAGCTGCCTAAAGGTCCGGGTCTTAAGTGGTTAAAACTGCCTCAGTGTGAAAGGGGTCAACCCCACAGAGTTTCCCCTCATTAACATACAATGGCAAAGTCTGGTTTCTAGATCTTTAGCCCTTGGTCAGGAAAGGCAATTTTTTTAAATCCAATTTACAACTGATTATGAGATAAAGTCTGTTACCAAAACACAAAAGGGAGGTAGCCGCTCTCTATTTAAAACCTAGTGTTTATCTTTTGAATTATTCATTGCACAAGCCGATCCACCAGTCCCACAAGCTTGAACACATTTCATTAGAGCTTATTCTTAGAGTGGAATACTTCAATAAATATACACAAGGTTTTTAAAGGAGAGCGGCTTCTTTCTTTTGTGATTGGAAGTGTTACATCTTGGATAGAGTTAGGCACATCCATTTTTCTATACAGGACAAAAAAAAAAAAACAACACGCAAAACTCAGTATGAAATGCACTTAAAATGAATTACTCACATATCTACTGAACATGTTTTGAGTTTTCATAACAGGAATATTATTGAAAGTAATTGTAGAAATGGTATCTATCCCTTCGCAAACCAAAACGACCTTCTGCCAAAGTCTATAAAACAAAGGACAAAATTACTTATTTATTAAAAATTCCATCTAAAAGCAAATCTATCTCCACAATATGCCTATTAGTCATTGGTATTCATCAATCACATCTCCTTGTCTCCCAACAAAGATCCATATACCACCAGCTCCTTGCCCACGTATAATATACTAACCTCCCTCATGCATGCTCACTTACCACTTTACGCTGTCAAAACTACTACACATTGGGCCAGATTCAGCAAGACTTGCGCTGGAGTATTTCGATATGCGCCGAGTAACTGTGAAGATGCGCCGTCGTATCTATGTGGCCGTACCCACCAAACTAGATGCGACAGAAAACGGGCTTTCCCCGACCGGCTTAACTTTCCGACGCCAGAGTCTCGTCAGCGCATAATTTCGCTTGGCGCATCAGTCGCGCCTATTGATTTCCCCTGCAAATATGCAAATGAGGGAGATTTCCCGATTCGCGAACGGATTAGCACCATACGCTGGCTACATGCGCCGCGCGTATCTCGTCCGTCCGGCGCAAAGTTATTTCTACAAATAGCTGCTTTATCTTTACTCCAGACGGCCTCAGGTCAGCAGGAGAGCAGCTACAGCAGCAGCGTTACAGACGAAACTAGCAAGCTGAACAACCACACGTGCAAGGACAACACCTCTGTGTGCCAACATGCCAGGGGCAGTCGCGGTCCTAGCACTAGTACTGGGTCCCCCGGTACGAAGGAGGCGGGCATGTGAGAGGATATACCGCACGCGCATGAGCCTCTTTGGCATGGGGGATGAGGAGGTGTATCGCCTCTTCAGATTCAGCCCTGATGCAATACTTGAACTAACCACAACCCTGCAGGGTGACATCACCAGCAAGACACACCGCTCACAAGCAGTGCAGCCACTGGTGAAGGTACTGGCAACACTTCATTTCCTTGCAAGTGGATCATTCCAGCGTACAAGTGGAGTGGTGGCTGGGATGTCACAGTCCTCCATGAGCAGATGTGTGCATCAGGTTGTCCCTGCAATCCTCAGACGCATGTCCAACCACTTCATCAGACCCACCACTGAGGAGTTGCGGCTGAAGGCAATGACAGATTTTGACAGCATTGCCAGATTCCCACGCACCGTGGGGGCCATTGATTGCACACATGTGGCACTCCAGCCCCCCAGTGCCACAGAGCACATATACCGCAATCGGAAGCATTGGCATTCCATCAACGTACAGGTGATAGCCGATGCCGAGCGCCTCATATGGCACGTCCGTGCCAAACACCCCGGGTCCAGCCATGACAGCTTCATATACCGTCAGAGTCCCATCCCAGCAGAATTCGAGCAGAACATGTATGGGGACAGCTGGCTGGTTGGTGAGTGACATGGGTGGCAGGCATGACTATCCCCTCCCATGATGCACACATCACAAGTGGCACATGCATGACTAACATCCTCCTGTCTTTTCCCTTCCAGGTGACTCTGCATATGCACTGGGACCCCATCTAATGACTCCTTTCCGGAACCCCCAAACCAGAGGAGAGAGAAGATACAATGCGGCACATATCAAAACCCGTGCAGTGGTGGAGCAAACATTTGGGCTCCTGAAGTCCCGTTTCCGCTGCCTGGATAAGTCTGGGGGGACCCTATTGTATTCCCCTACCTTCGTGTGTCAGATCATCGGTGCATGTTGCATTCTGCACAACTTTGCTATGAGAAAAGGCCTGCAGATTGACATACGTGATGACCTGACCCCCGACCCACACAGTCCCCACCTGCCAGAGGAGAACCAGTCTGCTGATGGAAGAGCAGTCAGGAGGGTCCTCGCCGTAGGCATCTTTGGACACTAAACCAAAACATTAATCACACAGACAAATGCACGCATGCACACCACTGATGTCCCTAGATCACACACACCACATGCACATCGCATTGGATTAGCCCAAGTCCAGCATGTAGGACTTGGGAGCAGCAACGCCAGCGTCAAGGCCCCAATGATGTCGCTGTCCATTCATACACCTTTCACACGTCATTCATACAGCCGTGGGGATAACTTCTCCACCACGGCCGAGGGTGACACCCCTTACTGGCAGGAGTGCCACCCCTCACATTCACACACCATTCACACTGTCCCCTGCACTCCTGACCGTGTGCAGTTAAAAATAAAATATAAACTCATAACCTGAGTAATAAAATAAAATATAAACTCATAACCTGAGTAATAATATAAAATATAAACTCATAACCTGAGTAATAAAAAAAAAAAACCTCATCTGGGATGACGGGGGCTCCTCCTTGTGGGCACTCTTGGGCTCCTCAGCTGCCTGGAGGGAGTGGGTGGGGGGGCATCTGGAGGAGGCTGATCCCCGGGTGGGCCACTCCTGGCAGCTGTTGGCTGCATGCCCTCCAAGGCCACGGCAATCCGGCTCAGAAAATGATTGGTCTGGGCCTGCATTCTCATCTGGCGGGTGATATTATGCCGCTGGGCACGCTGCCGCTGCCTCCCCTCTTCCCGGATGGCAGCTGTGTTGGCGTGGACGGCTGCTGTGAGGTGCCGTACATCAGCCTGCACCTCCCCCAGGCTGGTGACAACGTCCTGCACACCACTGGGCAGCTGCGATACGGAGCACAGACTGTCAGCGAGCCGGTCCAAGTGCCCAGCAATCTCCCCCATCTGTTGTGTTTGCCGGGCATGGTCCATCGCCACCTGGTCCTGGACCAGATCAGACACCCCCCTGGTCTTACGGGTCGCCTTCCTGGGGCCAGGAGAAGGTTGTCCCCGTGGGGATGGAGTCGCCCTTGAGGATGGGTGAGGGGATGACAGAGGGGCCTGCAGAAGGGGAGGACTCAGATAACACCAAAAAAAAATCCTGCTGATGAACAGGCTCCTCCTCAACCATCTCCACAGAAGTGGTGTGGGCACTCTCCTCCTTCAGCACGCAGGGGCTCGTCCTCAGGATCCCGTTGGGGGGTTGGGGTGGAATGGCCGGCAACAGATGATGGCCCAGCTCAGTCATCTGTGGATGACACAAAGCAGACACATGTTGGTGGTCCCACACACTTGGCACATGTACCCTCCCCCCCCCACATGCAACACACCAAATAGGGGATAAAAAACACTTACCTGTCCTGGAGCCTTCCTCCACAGAATCATAGCCTGGTACCCCCTCCAATTGCTCCCTCTCCAGGCAGCGGGCGACCACCTCCTCCTCTGTGGTCAGGCTGACCGGACATGGGGGTCCACCACCTGTGCCCCGCTCATGGCTCCGAATGGTGGCCACCTTGCCACGGACCTTGCGCCGCAGGTCATTTATTTTTTTCTGGATATCACCAGCAGTCCGGGTGGAGTACCCCAACACATTCACCCTGCCAGCAATGGTGTCCAGGATGGCCTGCTTCCTCTCCCGGCTGGTCTTCCGACTTTTCTTTCCATGCAGAAAATCATTATAAGTCTCCATAGCAGAGATGACCACAGAGACCTCCTGGGCATTGAAATTGAGGTTCCTCCTCTCTTTGGGGGTAGTGGGAGCAGCCATAACAGAGCAAAAGTAACTTCCCTGGGGTGGGGGGAAACGGAAATACTTTTGCGCCTGAATGGCGCTTTTATACGCGCAACGGAACACATTGCGCTGACGTTTCCCGTGAAGTGGTGCCGACGGAAGTTGTGAGCATGCGCACAGGGGGCCGAGTGAAGCCTCACTCACTGCACATTCTCCGTGGATGATGTGCTGAACGTAAGCCTCTGCGCTGGGCTCCGCCCATCATTTACATATGATCACACCCACTTCCACTTGCGTCGGGTTGCGCCAACGCATCTTCGTTACTCCGTCGCAAAGTAACGCCCATGCGCTTGGTGAATGCTGTACTTCACTCGCTAGTTTGCGTCAGCGCAGCGTATATGCGTTGCGCTACGCTGGCGAAAAGATGCGCGCATCTACCTGAATCTGGCCCAATATCTGTTGTCTCCAGGTATGGTGGAGAATGAGCCTCCTCCCATGCTTTACTACTCAGGCCTAGCAGTTAATTTCCATGCCCAATAACCTGTAAGGCTTCTTGCCCCCTTTAAGGTGTCCCCTTAAGGGGAATTCCCTGTGTTAGCCCAGAGTTCAGCGTCGAGTGGTGAGATGCTGATTCTATTGGGTTAGGTGGGGTGATGTCATGTCCTACCACCGTACGTCTGGGCCCATTGGTTGATACCTTTTGGCCTTAGAATTGACGGCGGGCATCCTGACAGTCATGTCACATGTTGGCATGGGCGGTCGTACTGTTGACGCTGAGTCGTCACCACGCCCGCTTTTCTGTCGTGGGATGCTGTCTGGGTGATGACGCTGCGTCGTCCCTACGACAGCACTCCCGTTCATTGCTGCATTCGTCGGCGCCTGTTCCATCTGATTGGCTGCCGACGCTGCGCTGTCCACCATCCGGCTGACCACGTTGGGATGATGGACGGGCATGGAGGTGGAGCGATGTTCACTGGTGGCAGCGATTGGATGCATGCTTCCTCCTCTGTCACCGGCGCCACCCTCCTGTATCTCTGCCCTCATTATGCACGCTGATGAACATTTGGTGTCCCCACTATGTCCTTTGAGGGCTGTAGAATTTGTGTGACACCATGCATCACTCTGACATGGGTTCTTTAGGCAGCCGTTTTTGTAGAAACAATATAGGCAGCCTTGGTATACGTGCGGCTGTTTTGCATAGCGGACCACAGCCGCTTTTAGACAATATTTATACAGTATGGGTGCTTTTTGATTATACACTGACATACATATGGTTATTATTCAATTAAGCCATTATTTTGTGTATAACATTATTTTATTATGTATGTTATATATGTTTATTAATATTAACAGCTTATTTATGTATAGCATTGTTTTGATGCATTATGCCCCGTTTATACGAAACATTTGTTTGATACATCATATCCTGTTAAGATTGTCCATTTCCTGTCCCCTCCCTTTAGGGGAGGAGCTTTGGATTTATTTTGTATTTAAGTTTAGCAGTGTGGGGGTGCAGAGACATGCCCCTGTTGATGGCTTTGAGCCGAAACGCGTCGGGTATCAGGTCTAGTACCCCATACTGCTTTTTATAATTTTCATGTGATTTTATCCTTTTTTCTTACAAATAAATACCTTCCCGGGTTTATTTTTTTGATCTGCACCATTGGGAGCAATTTCTCTTTTTTTTACATATCCACACACGTTGTGCTGATTCTTGAGTTTGGCTATCCTGTGACCCTAATCATTGGCCTCATTCATTTGGGGTCCTGTTCCTGAAGGCAGTTGTCTGACCAGACTGGTTCCACCATTCAAGCTGTAGCAACCATCCTCATAGAGCCCCAGGTCTGCTGAGACCATCAAGCCTTCTCTGACTTGCTGTTTAGACTAACATGTAAGTCCACCACAGCCGGTAAGAGTACCTATTTTTCTCTTTGGTATTTGGAAGATTACTACTGACAAGCCATATATTTTATATTCACCCGATTCATCTTATTGACATCACTGCACCTGTGAAGAGATTTCACTGACCGTTTGGGAAACTCACCAATGGACTATTCACCTCCTTGTCTATACATATGGTGTATTTTTCCCTTTCTACAGTGACTCACAGTTCTTTTGTTTAAATCATCTTCATTGGACTTTATTTATAATTGAATTGGTTTCAATTTCATATTAGTATTTCACGTTAGCGATGCACTTATTGTTTTACTTAAACCTGTAAGGTTTAATATGTAAATTATACAGAATTAGGATGTAGTGGAGTATAGGGACCAACAGGACCCCTGAATTGCTTACATACCAGGTGGGTACAAATTGGAACTAATGCACTATAGTATGCAAATTTAACAGAAAAATATGTGGAAAAACTACAAAATTTAAATGTATTACCTTCCATCAAGTTTACAAATCATAAAAGTTGTCACCAGATAACACTAATTTGCATCTGGGCCACTCATACAAAGCCCCCCTCCCACAAAGATCCTGTGACACCATTACTCTAACCAGAAAAAACATTTTGAGTGACTGGCAGTAAGTAATGTCAACCATTATCTTATCAAAAGGTAATTGTATGGCATAGACCAGGGGTAGGCAACCCCCAGCACTGGGGTTGAAAGCGGCACACCAAGCCTCTTTTGCCGGCACTCGACTCCCTCCCCAGCAGCAAAGCAATGCAGGGAAGGGTCAGTGAGACACGAATGCATTCCAATTTCAGCGTTCCCCGCTCCGCACCTGCACGGAGGAGTAGGCACTGTGCCCCCACACATTGTTAAAGATGGGACACATTGTTTGGTTCTCTAACTTTGCTGTAGCTGTGATCGTCATCCAGTTCTAAGCGACACCAGCTAAAGCCAATCACAGTCCTGCTAGCCCTCCACCATCTGGAGGAAGATGACTCACTTGCCAATCTCAGAAAGAAGGATCCCAATCCCTGTTGAAACTCAACCTTTGCGTCACTTACTAGCTGTGGCCACAGCCAGTGTTCAGCGCAATGAAAATCCCACCCAATCACTTTTCCTCAGCTGTGGGGGCCCAACTTATGATACTGCACAGGATGAGTGTGCCAGGACAGGTAGATGCATCTCATCTCTGCTTCCTTTCACCATTCTGGATATCATGCATATCATAAATGAGAAAAAGGGTACAGCGGTGGAGCAGATGAGCAGGAGGGTACATTGTTGGAAAATGAGCAGGAGGGGTTCAGTAGTGGAAGAGATTAGAAAGGTTCAGTTAAATGCTTATTTTGTCTAAAGGTAGAGGTTGAGTTACTGTACCTTTTTGCTTACTCCCACAGGCTTCCTTCCCACTGACTGGTCCCCAAAGCCACTTCCCTTTGTTGCTCAACAGGTCATGGCATCTCTGAGATCATTGTGTAAAATGCCAGACCGGCAGTCCTGCCTTGTGCATAAGGATGTTGGGATCTTGCCCACATTACCATGCGTTGAAAAGCAGAGGAGAACACTGGCTGCTGGTCAGTGGCGAAACGTGGGTTGTCAGCGCCCGGGGCAAGGCAAGTAATTTGTGCCCACCTAACCTGTGGGCTTTTCGCACTCAGAGTCCCTTCCCTTCCTACAATAGTACTGACCTACCCGATTCCAATACTGATCACTACACAGACCTACCTGATTCCTACAATCGACCACTAACCTACCTGGATGTAGCAGAGAACGGATGGATGGCCGCACACCAAAAAACTCTTTATTGAAGAAACACCGCAAATACACAGCAAGAATCGTAAACAGCCGACGCGTTTCACACCTGGTTAGTGCTTATTCATGGCCATCGTAAACAGCCGACGCGTTTCACACCTGGTTAGTGCTTATTCATGGCCATGAATAAGCACTAACCAGGTGTGAAACGCATTGGCTGTTTACGATTTTGCTGTGTATTTGCAGTGTTTGCTTATGTTTCTTCAATAAAGACAACTCAAGAGTTCTTTGGTGTGCGGTCATCCATCCGTTCTCTTCTACTTCCATTGCCTATTGCATTGCCAGCACCCATATTTACCTGGATTTATCTATTGTTGCATTCGGGACCTCCCTGGAGCGGTGAACCCTTTTCACTAACCTACCTGATTCCTATATACACACTATACAATACACTGACCTTTCTCATTCCTATACTGACACACTAACCTACCTGATTCCTACATCGATCACTACACTACACACTGACCACTACACTACACACTGACCTACCCGATTCCTATACTGACCACTACACAATACACTGATTCCTTTCCTATACTGACCTTACACTACCTTACAAACTACACAATTGACACTACACTACACACTGACCTACCTGATTCTATACACCATACACTACACTACACTAACCTACCTGATTCCTACACTGACCACCAAACTACACAATACACACTGACCGCTACACAATACTCTACCCACAGACCAATACACACCACACTACACAAACTGCACTATCCACTACACAATACCCTACCCACAGACTGCTACACACCACACTAACCTACCCGATTCCTATACTGACCACTACACAAACTACACAATACACTACCCACAGACTGCTACACCATATACACTGACCGCTACACAATACTCTACCCACAGACCGCTGCACACCACACTAACTTACCTGATTCCTATACCGACCACTCCACAATACACTACCCACAGACCGCTACACAATAAACACTGACGGCTACACTAACCGACTTGACTCCTATACTGACCACTACACAATACACACAGACCACTACACAATACCAGCGGCGGTCTGTCCATAGAGGGTGCTGGAGCGCCGCCCCCTCTGGCTCCGCACCGCCACTCAAAACAACATACACTCATGCATTGCAGCTGGTTGGCTGTGCGGAAGTGCCTATCAGAGCCAGTGGCATTAATGGGCACAGTGGCAACAATTAAAGGGCACAGTCACATGCACAGTGGCAACAATGGGCAATTAAAGGGCACAGTGGTGACAATTGAGGGGCACAGTGGCTGCGTTTGATGGCATGGCACAGTGGTGACAATTGAAGACACAGCGGCTGCGTTTGATGGCATGGCACAGTGGTGACAATTGATGGCACAGTGGCTGCAATTTTTTTCTTTTTACGTTGGTTCCCCAACAAAAATTTTGAGCACCAGCCGCCACTGCACAATACCCACAGACCAATACACATACCACACTACACAATACAGTACACTACCCCATTTCCATACACACAGACCGCTACACAATACTCTATGCAGCCTGTAAATTATTAATCCTGCAGCAGTAGGAGGGGGTGAGGCTTGGAGGTGGCTTTTGGCATGTAACTGTACTTAGGGACACAGGAATGATGCCGGCGTGTGTGCTGGCTGGCAATAGCATTAACAACGGCTGGCAATGGCATTAGCAACAGCAACACCTGGCATGGCACGGCGGTGGCGTGACTCTCCCTAACTGCAGTGCTGCTGACCGGCGGCTGCTCCCATGATCTGAGATGGCTCCCTGGCCCCTGCCTCCCTCACAGGCTTACTCGTGACTCACCTCCGTTTTTTGCTGTCCATCGAGCATCTTAAAAAAGATTTCCACTCAGATGACGTCCCACTGCACTTCCTTTCCTTGCAGATCCGGTGCGGTCAGGAGGAATGGTGGAGGAGAAGATAGCTTAAGGAAGCATGGGTGGCTGGCGGGACTCCAGGAGCAGCCTTTGGGCATGCCCCGCCCACTTTCAATGACTGGCCAGCCTGCCGCAGCACATGACCACATATGTCCAATCACAGGGCGCAAAATGGCGGCTGGGGTCCCAGTGACACAGTTAATGGAATTTCACAGAATTTTAGAAAATTGACACAAACAGGTGCAGGATTTCACCCCCCCCCCCAATGTTGCACCTGGGGCCACGGCCCCCCTGGCCCCCCACACTATGCCACTGCTGCTGGTTGAACAGCAGAATCTATGTTCCTGTGTGATTCCTCCATGTTTCCTCTGCCAGGGCTGAGGAACATGGGCACTGAGCACTGCCCAGGGGCCCCTGCACTTTCCCCAAAGCAGCTGGTCCTTGAACCCATGCTGCCCTGAAATTGGGGTCCCCATGTGATGGATACACAAGGGAGGCAGGCTGGCAGCAGTACGCCGTGCTGAATGATACCTGGACCGCCAGTGATGCTCTGACCCCGCCCCATGCAGCTTGAACGCTCGGAACTCGAAGGCTGCGGGGTAGGAGCTGCTGAGTCGGCAGCACTGAGAGCCCACCTGCGGAAGTAGCATTGTGGATGGCGTCATGGTGATCCCAGCTGTCCAGCACTGTTTGCACCGAAAGGCATGGAATGCGGAAGGGATGCTGCCTCCTCTGCCCCTCCTTCTGCCTGCTTGATTGGTATAGGTGAGTACTGGAGGTAGGCACAGAGCCAAAAGATCACATGCACTGTATCTCTACTGGAAAAGGGTACTACATACAGTAGATGGAATAATGGTGCTCGGGTATATTAAAAGGTGTATGGGGGAAAACAATGCTGGGGGGGGGGGGGGGCTGTGGTGTATAGGAGGTAGCAATGCTTGGGGTAGCTTGGGTGGCTATAGTGCTAGAGGTACCAGGAATGTAGAGGTGTCACAATACAAGGGGTAGCTTATGGTATATGGTTACAGTGCTGGGGGGGATATCTGGGGTGTAGAGGGGTCAGAGTGCTGTGGGGGGGGATATCTAGGGTGTAGCCAGGCCATAGTGCAATCTGCTGACTGCAAACAAACTGCATTGGCCCCCGCAAATCACAAAGGCAGTGCATTTTGAACACGATGCAGGAAACGCACAGAATGCGCCTTTCTCATACCTTGGTGTGGTACCAACCGGTGATCAGCTGGTGCTCGCTATTAAGAAATGTCCGGGACGAGCCACGCATGCGCCGTACGGAACAGCACAACAGCCGATTTTACGATCAGCTGTTGTGACGGCAAGACAGCGTCTGCGCACAGTAGTCGATGGAAATTTTTGTGTCAGATTGTGCCTCGCGCTGCCGTTCATGGAGTTGAGGGGCAGATTTGTAGATGTTGGGGCCGGTTTTTTAAATGCTGCAAAAAAAATAATTTTCTGCTATTTTTCTGGTAGTTAGCTAACTACGTCCTGCAAACGAATAGAAAAATACTAAAGAAAGTCCACGAAGAATAGAAGAAAAATATTTGTTTTACAGCACTGGCCACATTTAAAAATCTGCCCCCAACATCTACAAATCCGCCCTTCACCGACATAAACACGCCTCAACAGCTCCAAAAAGTTTCTAACGTCTATCGTGCGCAAGCGCCCTCACAACAGCGAAAGAAGAAAGAAGAAAAGGGGGGGTGGATGAGGAGAAAGGGTAAGGCCCGTACTATAGTGAGAGAGAAAAAAGGGAAGGAGAGGGGGGCTGGCACAGGTGACCCCGCCACACCAGGTTCTATTGAATTTTTTATTTTATTTTCCCTTGTACACCATGGAAAATAAAAGTGGGAGTAGGAATATCCTAAGGTAAAAGGCCCAAAACCCATACGATTGAGGGGAAACCCAACCAGAAACAGTGGTGGGAAGCAGTCCGCAATGCTGAAAACATGTTACAATTCAACTGAACAAACTCCTTTAGCGCTACAAAACAACCATGTAAGGCAAGTATCTGAATGAATTTTATTTTTTTAACAAGGAACTTTATTAAAATCTTCCAGATACGTGAACACGGTACGTAGCACTCAAGTTGTCAAATATCAAGAAAGTACAAAAGCTACAGAGTCAACAAAGTGCAGAAACAGCGTAGGCATCATCAGGGATGGACTGGCCATTGGGACCACAGGGAGTTTCCCAGTGGACCGATGGCTCAGTGGGCCGGCTTCAGTGACAGCGGACTGCTGCCCCCCTCCGCTCCTCTGTCTCTCCCTCCTCACAGCGCTCACCTGAGGGGGGAACAAAGAAGCAGGGGAAGGACCAGAGGAGCAGGGGGGATGACAAAGGAGCATGGGGGGAGGGGACAGACAGCTGACTCAACAGCTATGGCCTGGGAGTTTCTGACTTCTGCCTAATCTTGTCCCATAAGGGGGGCATCAAACTGATTCTTTGCCCCGGGTGAAATAATGTCTAGCTTCCCCACTGGTACTGCCTATAGGAGTACCAGTACCAGCAGTTCTACTCTAATAAAGTAGAACGGCTAGTGAAGGGGGTGAGGGGGCTTGGGTGGCCAGGGCGGGGGGTTGCGGGAGTTGTCCGGCCGCCATTGGGAGAGACCTGTCAAAGTGGGCCAGTCTGGATGAAGTCCAGGGCCAAATTTCTGTCCCAGTCCATTCCTGGGCATCATCCAGCAATAGTCAAATAAGTAAAGACGACCTCTAAGGGGGACTCCAATATCTCAAGAGAGAAAAAAAAAATCCCAGATTAACCCAAGAAGAGGGGGACAACAAGACGGTAAAGGAGTGGAGAAGGGAACAGTGGCGGAAAGAAGCTCGAAGAGGGAGGAGAGGAGGAAGAAGGAAGGGGAACAGAGGAGAAAAAAAAAACTGGGAAAGGTAAAAGTGCAAACAGGGTAGGAGCCCGCATCATAAAAACTAGGATAGGCCAGATTGCGTCAAAGGCTACAAAGACGGGTCAACACCTGCACCCCAGGAATCTATCCATGTAGACCAAATTTTAACATTTTTTTTTGGGACAATTGCAGTTAAGATTGGTAAGCTTATATAGGGGCAAAAATGCAATATTGGTAGTATGCCGAGAGGTCACAGTAGGGGGATGAGCAGACTTCTAGCGGAGGGGTATCCCCCTGTAAGCATTGGAGGCGCCATGTAAGAAAAATTATTTTACATATTTGTCCATAGGAGGGGCCTCAAAAATGTTCAGAAGCAATGTCTTTGGATCCAGTCTGAGAGTTAACCCACACACAGTAATAATGTCCGCTACAACCTCCATCCTGGAGAGAAGGGCATAACCAAACCATATGGAAAAAGAAGGTCTAATTGAATCTGAATTCAAAATTGAAATGGAATGTTTAGGAAGGTTTTCACATTGAATTTAATTTATGGTAGAGAGATTGTCCTATAAAATTTTATAGTCAGCTTTGAAGGCATAAGAAGCCAAAAGGTAACCCATTTCATCGGATTCTGACTAGAACTGAAATACTACTTTGGGGTGAACTGGCTTGTTAAAGTGATCTGATCCAATGTCACAGCTTTTCTCCGACACTTACCGCGTACACACGATCATTTTTCGGGTTGTAAAAAAATGACGATTTTTTTCAATGTCATTAAAAACGATCGTGTGTGGGCTCCAGAGCATTTTTCGAACATGGTCTATTTTTTAACGACATGTTTAACGTTGTCATTTTTCAAGTTGTAAAAAATGGTCGTGTGTGGGCTTTAATGACGTGAAAAATACGCGCATGCTCACATGCAAGTTATGAGACGTGAGCTCGTTCTGGTAAAACTAGCGTTGGTAATGGAGCAAGCACATTCATCACGCTGTAACAGACAGAAAAGTGCGAATCGTCTTTTACTAACACAAAATCAGCAAAAGCAGCCCAAAGGGTGGCGTCATCCGAATGGAACTTCCCCTTTATAGTGCAGTTGTACGTGTTGTACGTCACCACACTTTGGTAGAGCATTTTTTTTTTCCACGATCGTGTGTAGGCAAGGCCCTTTTAATGATCAAGTTGAAAAAAACTTTGTTTTTTCTACAGCGTAAAAAACATTTTTTTTTACAACCTGAAAAATGATCGTGTGTACGCGGCATTAGGGTTTGCTGCATTTGTTGTTTAACTATCAATGTAGAGTGTGTGTAGTAAAATAGGTAGTTTCAAAAACCACAATCCCAGGGTCTGCTCTTGCCCTGGTTGACCACAACTTGCTTGCCATATCCTTAGTTTGGTTCTACAAACCGTGTAAAGCTATCCATTAAAAGAACAACTCAACCAAAAATAGATTTCAACGTTTTAGCCCTGGTTCACACTGGTGCGTTTTGAAATGCGATTTGGCATGTCAAAACGGCGGATTTTGCTGCAAATTGCCGGCAATGACACTGTCCTAATCGGTGCGACGCCGCATCTGCGGCATTGCACCGATTTCAAAAAGTAGTCTCTGTACTACTTTTTGCAATTTCAGCCTGCGATTTACATTGACTGAGAAACGGGAGTGAAATAGTGCGAGTTCAGCTGAACTCGCATGGCTTCACTACCGCAGCCCAGTGTGAACCTGGGCTAAAGTAAAGATGCTCACTTATTTTAGGTTTTGCCTCTTCTTGACATTAGAAGGTTAAATACAATACACATTAACGTCAAGGAGGGTGACAAAAATTACTAGTTTATACCTGCAACTTTTGATCAGTTGCTTCTCTAAAGAATGCGTTAGATCATGAACATTTGCATCTGCAGAGACTAACTGTAAATTTAAGATACAACCGAAATTATCACTGCATGATAGAAGCAGTTAGTAGAAATGGCAAGGACTTTGCGGTCAAGGACGGAGCAGAACAGTCTTTAATTCCTTCCACGAAAAGCTTTTACACTAAATACGTCATTCCCTTCTATGGTTTCAAAATTAGTTAAGACCAGTATACAGTAAAAGGAGAAATAAGCAGGAAATTGAAAATGAGAGTTAAAATAAGAAATGTTATATTTTCTCAAAATAAAAGGTTAATGGATTCTGAACTGTCCCTCAACACTGATACATTTGTAGCACCCTCTACCTAGGTAGGTGCTAGAGTCAAGATTCTTGTCAGCGCAGGTAAATTTAGGCAGGCCTAGCGCCTGTTTGTTTTGATCTGTGGCTGGGAGTGGTTTAGAGTAGGCTGGAGACTCACAGCTAGTTTCAGCTTTCAGTTACCTCCTGCTTTTAGAAGGAAGGAGTGGAAGAAAGGTGGAGCCATCTAGGGTGTCTGAAAAGCCCTGACCAATCCTCAACCTGGAATGGCAGGGGGCAGTCCTCCTTAAATACCAGGATTCAGACCAGCTGGGGAGGAGTTGTTCAGGTGCAAGAACTGGAGATGGAGTATTAGGTTGTCTGGGCCTTGGAGGAAGCCCCTTCAGTCTGGGGGGGGGGGGGGAAGAGTGACCTTGGGCCAGGGGCTCAGAGCTGTGAAGGAATGGCACACAACCCTAAACAGGAGCAGGGGAGGACAGCAGGGAAAACTGCCAGGCAAGTCTCCAGGAGGGAGGTGAGTGGCAGGCAGTCGGGAGTGTTGGGAGACGCATGCCAGGGAGAACTGGGGGGCAGTCGGAGATCGGTATAGAGCCAGTGGGAGAGACTGTGATGTTACTGGCAAAGTCAGGCTGCTGCACCTGGGAGAACTGTCAGAGTCTGGAAGGGCTGACTGGGATCAGTAGTCCAATAAAAAGGTCAGCTAGCACTAAAGACTTATCCCATTTTTGTAGCCACACTAAGGGGGCCCTGCGGTCTCTGGCTGTAATAAGGAACTTTGCTAAGCCCTGGCTGAAACCAGAGTTAGACCTAACCATGTGCTAGCCGAGCCTAAAGAATCCTGCTGGAGGGAGGAGAGATATTCTGCTTCTGCATAACACTTGCAATAGACTGTATCTAAATTGTCCCATACCATGCCATGTACCTGATGTTAGGAGAAAGTGTGAACTCCTTGCTGTATATCCATTCCTCATGTGCGATCCATTTGTAAGCAATATCATTGAAACGTAAGTAAGGATCCTTAAAAAAAGTTATAAAAAATGAATTATTTGGCACAGCACTACAATTGCAATTGACTGATTAAATTATATTGTACACTATAGTTCTAAAACAGTGTTCAAAACATAGAGGGGTTCATTTACAAAAGATGGAGAGTGCAAAATCCGATGCAGCTGTGCATGGTAGCCAATCAGCTTTTAACTTCAGCTTGTTCATTTAAAGGGTCACTAAAGGAAAAAAAAAATAGTTAACTGATTCCTTTTAAAAACTATTAAAAACAGATAAAAATCAATCATATAATGTGCCTCTAGTTTCACTTTCGTTTTTGCATCTAGCTTAGTTTTTGCATGTAATTTAATGCCTCTGTGCTGGACAGTGCCATAGAGAGTGATGGTTAGGAAAACGAAACTAGAATCTCCCAGTACTGTGGTCATCAGGAAACAGACAACCAGGAAGTGTCCAGAACAGAGCAGAATAACAGCAACATCAGAGCAAAAAAAAAAATGAACAATGAGGACATGAAACCAGGACTGCAGTAGGGTAAAGGAAGCTATTTAGCTAAAAAAAAAAAAAAAATTCCTTTAGTGACCCTTTAAGCTTTAAAAAAAAAAAAAGTGGAAGCCCATTAGTTTCTATGCAGAGCTGCACCAGATTTTGCACTCTCCGTTTTAGTAAACTATCCCCACAACTTGCTTTTCTCTTCACCCACATTGAGGGCCGCCAATAGGGGGTACAACCCCTTCTCTTTGACAGGGGGGCCCGGCCAGCTGGCAGCTTCAAGTTTTTGAATGCACTAATAACTGCTTTTTTTTTTCAGCCGCAACCATCGGCGATGACACCCTGCATTGCCGCTCACTACAGTCACTTATAAAACAGAAGCCTGCGGTGGCAACCTGACTTCATGTGAGGTCCAGTCCATTCTTTTCTGCGGGGCAGAGCAGTGCTGTGTAGTAGACAGGGATAAGAGGGGTGTAAACTGGCCCGTGAGATATGCACACTGGCACTCTATACATAGCACAATCCTCAATCCTGCACTCTGAATGTAATGCACTCCTCCTGAACACTGCACCTTGTACATATCGCACTCCTGAAGCCTGCCCTCTTTACGTGATCTTTAACCCTGCACTCTGAATGTAATGCACTCCTGAACCCTGCACTCTGAATGCAGTGTACTCTTGGGCTCTGAACATAATGTACTCCTGAACTCTGTATGTAGCACAATCCTGAACCCTGCATTCTGTACCTAGCACAATTTTGAACCTTGTACTGTGTATGCAGTGCACTGAACCCCAAACTCTGTACACCGTACAAAGTTCACTACTGAACGCTGCACTCTGTGCTTAGCCTTACTGCACTACTCAACCCTGTACATAGCACACTCAACTCTGCACATGGTACACTCCTAAACACTTTAATCTGTCATTAGCACAGAACACCGCTGCATTCTGCACTTTGTACGTAACACACTCCTGAACTCTGCACTCTGTTCACAGTGCACTGCTCAAACTCTGTACTTCATGTGTGATGCATTGCTCAACTCTCCATTCTGTAAATAGCACCCCCCTTAACTCTTCGAAATAAACTGCTGAACCCTGTATGTAGCGCACACCTGAACGCCGCATTCTGTATGTAGTACATGGAAGGGGGTGTTAATTATCTTGATGGCTAGTGGTACAATGGGGGCGTAATAGAGCAGAGTCAGGGGTGGGTTCGAGTTGGGGGCACCATTGGGTAGGCTGTACAGGGCCCAGTGATTTCTAACAGCGGCCCTACCCACATTACACTTCTTTACCACTTAAAGTGTTACTAAACCCAGGAGTCTGCATTCACAATATCTGGTCTCCCACAGTACACAGAACATGGAAATGCAATCGTTTTAGTAAATATAAACTGCTAAATACCTTTTCTCATCAGCAGTATACAGCAGTCTTGTGACTTCTATCAGTTCCTGCTTAAAGCTTGTAGGAGGAGTTTTCATACTGCACAGAACCATCCTATCAGAATGCAGGACCCTCTGTCTGATTGGCCCTGCACTGATCACATGCAATCCCCCAAAAAAAAAAGGAAGAAGAAGAAATACACACCAAACTGAGCATGTGCAGCCCGACTCCAGTAGTTCTGTTTTATTCAGACCTGTTCTGGAGTCAGTGGAAGAAGAGAAGAGGAGGATCTGTGCATACAGGATCAAACAGTCTTTTTTACAGAATGCGGAGGATTAACCCCTTAGTTTCCACAGTGAGTATAACAAGCATGCTTTACTGTATGTACTGTTATGGGTTCAGCAACACTTTAGTAGATATAACTTCAAAATCTAAAACAGGTTTAATTTAGGCCGGGTTCACACTTATGCAAATTGGATGCCGGTTTCTCTGCATCCAATTCGCATGACAGCAGATTTTGACTGGCTCCAAATGGAGCCTATTCACACATCTCTGGGGTGGCTGCAGAGCGGATTGCACAGGGGTCCTCTGCGTTTTTCGGCTCAGTTTATGGTCTGAATTCAGCTAAAAATTCAGACCTGATTCGTCTCTGAAACAGAGCATGGGGATGCACCGGACCCCTGTCAGCCGCATCTGTTTGAAGTGTGAACCCAGCCTTAAAAGATCAGTGCTAGCAGCTTGATAACCCAGTTTCCACGCAATACATGTTGATATACAAATAAGAAGCAAGCTTTGGGCAGACTATAATAGCACTGACAAAATAGGGCTTATAAGTACTTTGTTGTCAGTAGAGATGAGCTTAGGTGTCCTCCGGTCGCACCTCTAGTTTAACTTGCGCTCTTTTTTTTTTTTTTACTCCAGTGAGCTGCGGGCCGGGTCGTTCCTCCACTGCAGCTCACATAAAAGAGGCGAGCTGCGGGGTGGGAAGGACCCGGCCATACCTCATTGGTGTGTAAAAATAAAAACTCATGACTTTAGAGTAATGGCCCGTACACATGATCCGAATATCGGACGAAAACGATCGTCCGATGATGGATCGTACGATTTTCGGATCGTGTTTACACTACTTTTGAGAGCCGATCATGACCGTTCATCAGATATTATTCGATCGGACAAGCGCGAAAATGTTCCTCGTATGATGTCAGATCGTACGATTTTCATTTAGTCAGTATAGTTGTCCGAAAATACAACACAAATACATTACAACACATGACATCACTTCCGATTATTTTTTTCTGTTGTACGAGAATTTTCGGGACTTTAATAACCTATTTATTTTACTTGCGACTATTAAGCGAACAAAGTCGCACGATCCGTCGTCCGATATTCGGATTGTGTGTACAGGCAATAAGGCTTGATAGGAGTTTGGAGGATGCCTAAGCTCATGTTTGTCAGTGTCTCAGAAAGTACGGTCGCCAGAGGACTAGTAATTTTCATAAGGAGATCAGCATTATAAGAAACTGTATTTCTACCTTCTCATGTTCTCTTTTCAGAGTTTTGCCTTAGTGAAATAATGAATAGGAGTAGAAAGTCCATACCTTTATGAGCCCCCAGGAGAATAATGCAGTGTGCACACAGCCAGGCACCTCACCATATAACGTAATGGAGCTGTTGGAATTACGGAGAGCCCATTTCCCATTCAAGCTGTACACCTGTTCCCGCAAGCTGGCATACGTAACCTGCAGCAGTCCCAAAACCATCCACCACTTGGCACACCTTAATACTGAATCCAATCCTATAGCCATGGCTTTAACCAGAGCTGCAGAGTGACTCTTTTATCTGCTAGCAGTGTAGCTGATTTCCACTTGCTGAAATCTGCAGTCAGCTGTATGCACAATTCATCCCCATGTTTCTGAGTCCTGCAGATTCCTGTGTGCAATGGCTTTATTATAGATACTGGCTTCCTTCCTTCCTTCTGCTGTGGAGTCATGTGTCATGTGTCATGACTAGTGCCTGACCAGGGCGGGGTTACCATGCTGACTTATTCCAGGGGTGGTGTTTCTGTTTTATATACAAGGAAGTGAAAGAGAGTATGTAAACAAAGGCAGCTTCATGGTCATGACACACAGCTTACTGACGGCACCATTCATAAGGGTAAAGAAGGCCATACAAGTATCAAATTCGAAATAATCTAGGTACAAGCAATCACACCAAGAAATGTATTATCTAATAAAGTTTTGACCAATGCAACAATCGTGGTATTGATTGAAAATTCGATCTACTATAAATAATCTATTAATCATTTCATCAATCTGTATTATGATCAGTTGCCCTGCCCGTTTAAATGAATGGGCAGCATCGCTGCAACACGTGCGCTATTAACCCTTTCTTCGGCCGCTAGCAGGGGTTAAAAGCAGCCTGAGTTGCGCCGCTAAACAGCGGTAAAGCGCTGCTAAAACTAGCGCCGCTTTACCGCAAACTCCGGCACTGCCCCAGTGTGAAAGTACCCTAAAACAGGCTGAAGCTCACAAAATGATTTGAAATGGTATAACTGCATTTTACAATTCTTTTGCCACACACACGACCGTTTTTCATGGCGTTAAAAATGACATTTTTTTAAAAATAGTCATTAAAAGCGATTGTGTGTAGGCGACAGAGCATTTTTCTTGACGTGAAAAATGGGCATTAAAAATTTAGAACATGCTCAGTTTTTCATGTTGTCGTTTTTCACGTCGTGAAAAACGGTCGTGTGTAAGCTTTAACGACGGGAAAAAAACGCACATGCTCAGAAGCAAGTTATGAGACAGGAGCGCTCGTTCTGGTAAAACTAGCATTTGTAATGGAGATGGCACATTCGTCACGCTGTAACAGACTGAAAACCACAAAGACTGAAAAGCGCAAATCGTCTTTTACCAAACTTTTACTAGCACGAAATCAGCAAAAGCAGCCCCAAGGGTGGCGCCATCTGAATAGAACTTTCCCTTTATAGTGCCGTCGTACGTGTTGTACGTCACCGTGCTTTGCTCGAGCATTTTTTTTTCACAATTGTGTGTAGGCAAGGCAGGCTTGACAAGAATCACGTCAAGAAAAATTACGTTTTTTCTAGGACATTAAAAGTGGTCGTGTGTACGCGGCTTAAAGGGTTTGTAAAAGAATTTTTTTTTTCATCTTAAAAGCTTTCTTTACCTTAATGCAGTGCTGTTTTCATGTCCTCATTGTTCGTTTTTGCTCTCAAGTTGCTGTAATTCTTCTCTGATCTCCACATTTCTTGGTTGTCTGTTTCCTGATAACCACAGTATTGGGAGCTTTCTCACTGTGGTCACTAATCAAGGAGGTGTGATTAGTGTGTGTCTAAAACCCCTCAGCACCAATTAGTTTCATTTTCCAAACCATCACTGCCCTGTATTGGCTCTGTGGCTCTGTAACGGCAGAGAGGCAGGAAACAACATGCAAAAATGAAACTAGAAACTACAGGTACATTATATGATTGATTTTTATCTATTTTTAATCATTTTTAAAAGGAATCAGTTAACTATTATGTCTCTGTACCCTGTAAACAGTCATTTCAGCAAAACAGTTTTTTTATTTACAACTCCTTTAACCACTTAAGACCCGGACCAATATGCTGCCAAATGACCCAAGGGGTTTTTGCGATTCGGCACTGCGTCGCTTTAACAGACAATTGCGCGGTCGTGCGACGTGGCTCCCAAACAAAATGTGCGTCCTTTTCTTCCCACAAATAGAGATTTCTTTTGGTGGTATTTGATCGCCTCTGCGATTTTTATTTTTTGCGCTATATACAAAAATAGAGCGACATTTTTGAAAAAAAATCTATATTTTTTACTTTTTGTTATAAGAAAAATCAAATAAACTAAATTTTAGTCAAACATTTAGGCCAAAATGTATTTAGCCACATGTCTTTAGTAAAAAAAAATCACAATAAAAAATAAATTAGCTACCTAGCGGGAACAGCGACACTAATACAGCGATCAGAAAAATGATCGCTTAATGACGCTGGCAATAGGGAGTGAAAGGGTTAACTAGGGCAGTGATCAAGGGGTTAAAACTTTATTAGGGGGGGTACAGGGCTACCCTGAACCTAACACTAACTGACTTTTACACTGCCTGTCACACTGACACTAAATACAGTAATCATACATGTATGATTACTGCATTCAGTGACACTGTGACAGGGGGGAGGGGGGGTGGGGCGATCGCGGGGGTTAAATGTGTTTTTTGTGTAGTGTAGGTGCAGTGTAGTGTTGTGCAGACTTACATGTGTTGTGATCTCTCCTCAGCGGTGGTTGAAAAAAACGCAGAGGGAGAGATCATGTCGCTTCCTCCTTCCTGTGTTTACACAGGAGGAGGAAGTGCACTGCAGGGGGAGCGCGCGCATTGGCTGGGAGCGATCCGGAGGGGGCGGACAAAAACAAATAGCCGCCCCCTCTTGTCGGATCGCTCCTGCAGCCAGGCGGACCGCAGCATGTACGGGGGGGGTCCGATCGGACCCCCGATCCCCCCCAAGGCACCAACGTATATATACGTTGATGTGCCTGTCGGTGCCATTCTGCCGACGTAAATGTACATGCGGTGGTCCTTAAGTGGTTAAAGGCATCTTTCGCACGGGCTGTCCAAACAGGTCCACCTGTCATGTTTTTCAGCGAGATCTGATCGGACCCACCAGTCTATTCTATGGAGCAGCGGATATTAGCAGACATCGGGCATCATCCGAACCGATCCTGTCCACCAAAAACAGATGGATGGTGGTCCCATTCCGCATCAGATTGCCCTATATAGGAGAGTGGGACTGGGTCCATGTCCCCTCTACATAGTGGAGCAGGCAAGGACAGAGAGTTCCTGCACGAGTAAGCAAGAGGATTCCGCTTTGCAGAAGTGCCCGTGTGAAAGAGGCTGTCATGGACCTTGAAGGCAGAAGTGTTTCTAATTGAAATCTGTTACACAGGGGGGGGGGGTCTCTGCCCTGTCTTAAGGCTAACTCACTCTCCAGACGGTTCCATTGTTCTGTGGCTGGCTATTGTGTACATTGATTACCCCCTGGGGCTCCTGTCTCAATACACATAACAGTACTTCTATTCAAACTATCTGACCAATCTCTGCTGCGTCATTTTGAAGTCCTCATTTGTATGGAAAAGAGGACCTGAGTGAAACCACAAATGTACTTTACAATTGACCAATAGGAAAGCAGTTGTTGGGGGCTGGGTGTTCCAAATTCTGTATAAAAGTGTGTTGTGTACTTTCAATAAAAGTGTTCTGTTTGACCATACATACAGCCTGCCTGGTGTGTGTTCTAAATGGATCCGAACGGCACATAGCTGTAGTTTGGATCCCGGAACCTTGGATGACTGGACCATCAGATGTTGCAATCTGCAATCTGATTCAATAGAAGCAGAGGAGTGTCGGGAGAGCAGAACCGAGCGAGCAAGGGTCTGGTCACATTGGTTCAAGGTCCATGACAGAGGCCTTCTTTGATCATTTTAGTTGCATTAAATGATCCATTGAACAATCATATCAACACCTGTGTGGCTACCTATATGTTGATCATACACTATTTAACCACTTCACGCAAATCACTGTACCTGTACATCGGTGCTTTGGCGCTAAATACCGTTGTTATGGCAGCAACTAGTCGCCATAACCCCTGTATTTTCAAAAACGTTCCCTTTAGGATAAAAGGGGTCTCTGTGGCGAGAGAGGGCCTTCCTGCCACGCTCCAGTCATCTCCGCTGCTTACTAGAGCCGTCGGTAATGGCGGAGAGGATCGCGTCCTCTCTGAGTCTGGATGCCGAGTGAGGGAAAGATGGCCTCCACTCAGCTCCATAACATTAGATGTTGCAAGCGACATCAAACGTCAATTCCGCCTAATGGTTTTAACTACTTAAGGACCGCCTAACGCCGATATACGTCAGCAGAATGGCACGGCTGGGCACAATCATGTACCTGTACGTGATTTTTAAATTGGGCGGGCGCGACCCGGTCCAAAGCTCCGTGACCGCGGCCTCGGGACCCGATCGCCGCCGGAGTACCGCGATCGGCCCCCGGAGCTGAAGAATGGGGAGAGTTTTGTGTAAACACACCTTCCCTATTCTTCGTTGTGGCGCTGTCATTGATCGTCTGTTCCCTGATATAGGGAAAGGCAATCAATGACGTCACACGTCCAGTCCCACCCCCTACAGTTAGAAACACATATGAGGTCACACTTAACCGCTTCAGCGCCCCCTAGTGGTTAACTCCCAAACTGCAATTGTCATTTTTAGGGTTGTCCCGATAACACTTTTTTAGGACCGAGTACAAGTACCGATACTTTTTTTAAATGTGTCCCCAAATGCAGCCATGTCCCCCCACATATTGCAGCCATGTCCCCCCACAGATGCTGCCATGTCCCCCCACATATATTGCAGCCATGTCCCCCCACATATATTGCAGCCATGTCCCCCCACACATATTGCAGCCATGTCCCCGCACAGATGCAGCCATGCATGTCCCCCACAGATGCAGCCATGCATGTCTCCCACAGATGCAGCCATGCATGTCCCCCACAGATGCAGCCATGCATGTCCCCCACAGATGCAGCCATGTCCTGTCCCCCATATTGCAGCCATGTCCCCCATACCTGTAGTAGTAGATATGATGCCGCCACATACCGCCGCGTTAATCCCCCTGCATTACAGCGCGCATTACAAGCTTTCATTTGAATACTTGTAATGACGGCGCGCCATGTATAGACACTCTCCTTCTCGGGATTGGACGGATCAGTCCAATCCCGAGAAAGGGGGAGTGTCTATACACGGATCCATGCATAGACACTCCCCCTTGCTCGGAATTGGACAGATCCGTCCAATTCCGAGAAGGGGAGTGTCTATACATGGCGCGCCGTCATTACAAGTATTCAAACGAAAGCTTGTAATGCGCGCTGTAATGCAGGGGGAAAACGCGGCGGTATGCGGCGGTGGCTTTGCGGCGGGGGGGGGAGTATTCTATTTAGGTATCGGGGGTATTTGCGGGAGTACAAGTACTCCCGCAAATACTCGGTATCGGTACCGATACCGATACTGGTATCGGTATCGGGACAACCCTAGTCATTTTCACAGTAATCAATGCATTTTTATAGGATTGTTTGCTGTGAAAATGACAATGGTCCCAAAAATGTGTAAAAATTGTCCGATGTGTCTGCCATAGTGTCGTAGTCATGAAAAAAATTGCTGATCGCCTCCATTAGTAGTAAAAAATAAATAAAAATGCAATAAAACTATCCCCTATTTTGTAAACGCTATAAATTTTGCGCAAACCAATCGATAACCGTTTATATCGATTTTTTTTTTTTTTTTTATTTTTTTTTTACCAAAAGTAAGTAGAAGAATATGTATCGGCCTAAACTGAGGGAAAAAAAAGTTTTTACATATTTTTGGGGGATATTTATTATAGCAAAAAGTAAAAAATATTGCATTTTTTTTCAAAATTGTCGCTCTATTTTTGTTTATAGCGCAAAACATAAAAACCGCAGAGGTGATCAAATACCACCAAAAGAAAGCTCTATTTGTGGGAAAAAAAGGACACCAATTTTGTTTAAGAGCCAGGTCGCACGACCACGCAATTGTCAGTTAAAGCGACGCAGTGCCGAATCGTAAAAGGGGGCCTGGTCCTTTACCTGCATTTTGCAAAAAAAAAAAAAGATATTTAGTGTAAATATGAGACCCCAAATCTCACATTTAAGAGGACCTGTCATGCTTTTTTTCTATTACAAGGGATTTTTACATTCCTTGTAATAGGAATAAAAGTGACCCAATTTTGTTTTTTAAAAGGATAGTGTAAAAAATCACTGCCCGCATATGAAAATGGTGTTCAAACCACACATGTGAGGTATCGCCACGTTCGTTCAATAGAGAGCAATAATTCTACCACTAGACCTTCTCTGTAACCCAAAACTGGTAACCTGTATACATTTTTAAACGTCGCCAATAGAGATTTTTAGGTGCCAAAGTTTGTCACCATTCTACGAGCGGGCACAATTTTTAAGCGTGACATGTTGGGTATTCATTTACTCCGCGTAACTTTATCTTTCTTAATATAGAAAAAAACTGGGCTAACTTTACTGCTGTTGAGGGAAAGAAAATTGCATAATGTATGGCCTGCCAAAGACTTCTATAGGACCATCTCCAAAGCCTGGAGATGCTCATTAGATTAGGGTGACCAGACATCCCCAGTTTCAGGGGACAGTCCCCTGATTGAGGACACTGTCCCCGGACCAAGTCTGTCCCTGGTTTTGTCCCCAGATTGGATTTAATAGGGGGCAGGGGCAATTTCAAAGACAGTCAGTGCAGAATTAAAATAAAAAAAATTGAATTACACACCCCTGCTCCGCCGTGCCTACTAGCATAGGGGGGGTTGTATTTTTCCCATTATCTGTGCCCCTTTCTGATGATCATGTGCTGGTTGGAGCGGAAGCAGGGCTCAAGTCCTGCGGGAACGCGTGGGAAGGGAGTTCCTGCACTTTTTTCACAGCAGGAACTCAGTTCCCTTTGCAGGACTAGAGCATCCGAGAGCAGCCGAGCCGCCCGAGCCAATTCTTCACTAAGCGGCGATGTCCAGTGCGAACCTTAGTAATCCTTTAAGTTACTGGCCGCTTCCTGTATATGGATTCATCAGGTAGTGTGCGGCTATTCCGTCACTTCCTCGATGCCGCAATGTCTCCTGGGAGCTTTTGTTATTGTTCCCAGGAGACATTGCGGAGGTCTGCCGCAAGTTATCGCAGGATTTAGAAAGAACTACAATGGTTCGGAAAAAAAAACATGCGGTTTATTAATTATGCATATGAGCGTATCATTTTTTTTTTTTTTTTCGGTGGGGGAGTGGATCTTGGGTGGGAGTTCCCACACTTTTTTCCCAGGACTTGACCCCTGAGCGGAAGGAATATTTCTTCAGTTTCAGCTTCGCTCGCATGTTCTTCTGCCTTGGCTCAAATCCTGGCCAACCACCTGCCTATCTCCTTGCATTCCCTGGTGGAGTGATCTTCCTCCGCTCCCCATCCAGTAGAAGCCAGCCCCCGAAGAGTAAGACTTGACAGGCTGTGAGGTGGGCGGCGACGGGCAGAGAGTCGCTGATTGCTGCCATTTCTAGTAAAGAAAAAATATGTCCCCGGAATTCATTTTAAAAATCTGGTCACCTTACATTAGATGATTTATTGTGATCTGGTTTCACATTTTACAGCAATACAAAACTCTTTGGCCGCGTACACACAATCGAACATGTCCGCTGAAACTGGTCTGCGGACCAGTTTCAGCGGACATGTTCGATTGTGTGTACAGCCTAGTGGACAGGTTTCCAGCGGACAAAAGTTTTTAAACATGCTTAGAAACTTGTCCGCTGGAAACCTGTCCGTCGGACATGTCCAATGGTTAGTACGCCCAACCATCGGACCGAAATCCCGCGCATGCGTCGAATTGATTCGACGCATGCGTGGAAGCATTGAACGTCCCGTTTCCAGCACAGCGGTGACTACGTCACCGCATTCTGGTCCGCGGGGATTTTGGTCTGATGGTGTGTACACACATCAGACCAAAAGATCCCTTCAGACATGTCCGATGAAAACGGTCCGTCGGACCTGTTTCATCGGACATGTCTGCTCGTGTGTACGCGGCCTTAGTATGAGGGCATTAGACATGTGCAAAATTGAAAAATTCAATCAGTTTTGTTTAGGCTACTAATTTAATTTTGTGAATTTTTTTCGGAATTTGTTTAGTTTTATTTAGTTTAATCGTTTTCGAACAAAGAATTCCAACTTTTTGAATATATTTGAATTTGAATCGAATAGAAAACATTGATCCGATCCGAATTCTGTGTGAAGATTAGCTGGTTGCTGAGGTGCGGGGCAGCCTCGTGGCCACTGTGTCCTTTACAACAGATGATTCATCTGCTGTCAGTGGTGTCGAGTTGCCACTGACATTAAATAAACAAAGGGGCAGGTTCAAGGTGACAATGAGTGACCCCGCCCCTTTGTATATTTAGCGTCGCTAGGCACCCACGGACTGACTGCTCCATTGGGAACCGGACATGTCAGACATGGGGAGGCAAGCAATGAGTGCAGTTTTTTTGGGGGGTCAGCAGTGGCGGTGGTGTTCATTGTGATAAATGCTGGATTTACTTTGGGGGACATAGTTTTTGTTTTGATTTTTTTTAATAAAGGTCAAAGACAGTCTCTACAATATACCCCATACTCACTCACATGAGGGGGCGGGATCTGGGGGGGCCCCCTTGTTAACTCACCCATGGTTGTAGAGAAGAGTTCCTTGTCCCCATCAACATGGCAACAAGGTGCTTTGGGGAGAAGTCCCTCCTGCCCCAATGCACCCCCCCATGTTAAAGGCATGTTACCCAATATGGTTCAGGAGAGGGAGGGGCACTCGCTAACCCCCCCCCCCCGCCTATCCTGACTTGGCTGCATGCTTGGAAAGGGGTATGCTACAGATTTTGGGGGCGGGACCCATGCCGTTTTTTTTACGTTTTGTCATGGGGTTCCCCTTAATCACTTAATGACTGCCGCACGACTATATATGCCCTCTCTCCGGAGGATTTTCTGCAAGATCACTGTTATTGGTGGCGGGAAAGGCCCCCATCCCGCCGCTCTACCGTGCCCTCCACCACTTACCGGAGCCGTCGGTAGCAGCGGAGGCGATCAGGTCCTTTCTCGTGCTGGGTATGGATACAAGTGAGGGCAAATGGCCCCCACCCGTCTCCATACCATAGCAGGGCGGAAGCAACGTCAAAACGTCACTTCCGACCATACGTCCTAAAGGGACTTTTTTCAAATGACAAAATATTTATTTTTTGATTTAAATTGCATTTAAGTGCAAATATGACATATTAAGTCTTTTTGATCCCAGATCTCCTATTTAAGGAAGACCTGTCATGCTTTAAAAGTGACCCAAATATTTATTTTTAAAAAACTGTTTTAAAATCAATAAAATAAAGTTAATTAAATAAGAAAAAACATTTTTTAAAGCGCCCCGTCCCGACGATCTCACACGCAACAGCGCCCGCATATGAAAAATGTTTTCAAACCACACATATGAGGTATTGCCGTGATTGTTAGACAAAACATGCAACCTGTAGAATTTTCGCTATGGAGATTTTTAAGGGTAAAAGTTTGACACCATTCCACGAGGGGCGCAATTTTGAAGTGTGACATGTTGGGTATCAATTTACTCAGCATAACATTATCTTTCACAAAATAAAAAAATTAGGCTAACTTGCCTGTTGTCTTATTTTTTTAATTCAAAAAAGTTTTTTTTTTTCTAAAAAAAAGTGTGCTTGTAAGACTGCTGCGCAAATACGGTGTGACAAAAACTATTGCAATGACCGCCATTTCATTCTCTAGGGCAGGGGTGTCAAACTCAATTTCATAGTGGGCCGCATCAGCATTATGGTTGCCCTCAAAAGGGCCGGTTGTATCTGTAAGATTAGATGTCCAGCGCATCCCTTCCCCTTACATTAGAGGTCAAGAGCCACCCCACCATCCCACCCCACCATCAGAAGTTGAGTCCCCCCTCTCCCTTACATCACAGTGCACCCCCTTTCCTTATGCTGCTGCTGGGAAGAAGTTGGATGCATTGCTTGAAAGCAGAAAGTAAGGGTCTGGAGGATGACTGGAGAGGTGCGAGGGCCGCATAAAATAGCCTGGAGGGCCGCATTCGGCCCACGGGCCTTGTGTTTGCCACCTCTGCTCTAGGGCGTTAGAAAAAAATGTTATACTGTTCGGGGGTTCGAAGTAAATTGCTTGGCGGAATTTCTGATCGTGTGCGCGGCATAACAGATAATTCATGGTTGTCAAGGATGCGGCAGCGGGAAGTAAAAAACGTTTAGTTTTGGGCGCAAGTTCACGAAAAGGATATAGGATAACTGGAAAAAGCGCAGAGAAGGACAACCAAAATGTTGAGAGACATGAAGGACCTTGACAACGAGGTAAGATTAGCTGAACAGAATTTAAAGTCATCAAAAAGTACAAGGGGGTACTGCTTACATCTGGAGGAAAAAAGATTAACGACTGAAACGTGGTGCAGGAAAGGCATGTTCTCGTTAAACCCCCCCCCCTCCCCCCCCAAGAGCATTCAAAATGCACTGCATTTATGATCTGCTGCAGGTGATAATGCATTGTTAACAGCCTTCAAACATAGATCGCAAACGCAGTGCGTTTACAGAACCCAGATTGCAGGGTATTGCTGTAACATATGATTTGGTGAAGTCACTACTTTTTGTACATTTAAATGGACTACAAATTGCACTACAGGGGAACACACATAAATTGCACAGGAACGTGTTCCTGTATGATTCTGGTGTGAACTGGCCTAACTGCCACGTATGGAAACGTTTCTTCACAATAAGAGCTGGTAAAACGTGGACTATTAGGTTTCCTCAAGAACTACTTCTAGTCAGCTCAGTAGAGATTTTAGAAAGAGCTGGATGTATTCCTGAATGAACAAAACTTAATTGGATATTAACATTCATATGTAACACTAAAGATTGTTGATCCGAAGAATATCCAATTGTCTTCTGGAGGATTAGGAAGATTTTTTTTCCCCCATGCTTCTTTATAAGGTTTATTTTGCCTTTCTCTAGAATAAATATGTGTGTAAGATATTAAGGTTTTCTATTATATTTTTTAGGGTTGTCACGATACCACTTTTTTAGGACTGAGTACAAGTACCGATACTTTTTTTCAAGTACTCGCCGATACCGAATACCGATACTTTTTTTTAAATGTGTCCTCAAATGCAGCCATGTCCCCCCACGTATATTGCAGCCATGTTCCCCCACATATATTGCAGCCATGTCCCCCCACGTATATTGCAGCCATGTCCCCCCACATATTGCAGCCGTGTCCCCCCATATATTGCAGCCGTGTCCCCCCACATATGCAGCCATGTCCCCCACATATTGAAGCCATGTCCCCCACATATTGCAGCCATGTCCCCCACATATTGCAGCCATGTCCCCCCATATATTGCAGCCATGTCCCCCATATATGCAGCCATGTCCCCACATATGCAGCCATGCATGTCCCCCACAGATGCAGCCATGTCCCCCACAGATGCAGCCATGTCCTGTCCCCCATAGATGCAACTATGTCCCCCCATAGATGCAGCCATGTCCCCCCATATATTGCAGCCATGTCCCCCATAGATGCAGCCATGTCCCCCATAGATGCAGCCATGTCCCCCATAGATGCAGCCATGTCCCCCACAAATTGCAGCCATGTCCCCCCACATATTGCAGCCATGTCCCCCCACATATTGCAGCCATGTCCCCCCACATATTGCAGCCATGTCCCCCCATATATTGCAGCCATGTCCCCCCATATATTGCAGCCATGTCCCCCACATATGCAGTCATGCATGTCCCCCACATATGCAGCCATGCATGTCCCCCACATATGCAGCCATGCATGTCCCCCACAGATGCAGCCATGTCCCCTACAGATGCAGCCATGTCCCCCATAGATGCAGCCATGTCCTGTCCCCCATAGATGCAGCCATGTCCTGTCCCCCATAGATGCAGCCATGTCCCCCATAGATGCAGCCATGTCCTGTCCCCCATAGATGCAGCCATGTCCCCCCACATATTGCAGCCATGTCCCCCATACCTAGTATTAGATGATGCCACCGCTGCTGCTGCCGCGTTAATCAGCGTGCATTACAGGCAGCTTTCGTTTGAAAACTTGTAATCCCCGCCACACCATGTATAGACACTCCCCTTCTCGGGATTGGACAGATCCGTCCAATCCCGAGCAAGGGGGAGTGTCTATACACGGGTCCGTGCATAGACACTCCCCCTTGCTCGGGATTGGACAGATCCGTCCAATCCCGAGAAGGGGAGTGTCTATACATGGCACGGCGGGGATTACAAGTATTCAAACGAAAGCTGCCTGTAATGCACAGGGATTAACGCAGCGGCGGCTTTGCGGTATGCGGGGGCTTTGCGGTATGCGGCGTGGGGGGGGGAGTATTCTATTCAGGCATCGGGGGTATTTGCGGGAGTACAAGTACTCCCGCAAATACTCGGTATCGGTCCCGATACCGATACTGGTATCGGTATCGGGACAACCCTAATATTTTTTTTTAAATTGGATGAACTATAAGATGGACTTATGGGGTTTTTTTTTTTTTTTCAATCTGACTAAATTTTCAAAAAATATATACAGTATATAACCATCTTGTAATAACTTCCTGTACTCTCTGCATGTGCTGTATGTGATAACAGGCCGGAAGGCATAATTTAACCACTTAAGGACCGGAAGATTTCCCCCTTAATGACCAAGCGATTTTTTGTGATATGGCACTGCGTCGCTTAAACTGACAATTGTGCGCTCGTGCGACACTGTACCCAAACAAAATTGATGTTCTTTTGGTGGTATTTGATCACTTTTTGCTATAATACATATTAAAAAATCTATTTCTTCATCTATTTCTTCATCATATGTATTCTTCTACATATTTTTAGTAAAAGAAAAAAAAATCGCAATAGGTGTATATTGATTGGTTTGCACAAAAGATATCACATCTACAAAATAGGGGATAGATTTATTGCATTTTTATCATTTATTTATTTTTTACTAGTAATGGCGGCGATCAGTGATTTTTAGCAGAACTGTGACATTGCGGCAGACAGATCGGACAATATTGACACTTTTTGGGGAACCAGTGACATTCTTACAGGGATCAGTGCTAAAAATATGCACTGTTATTGTGCTGACACTGGCAGGGAAGGGGTTAACATCAGGGGTAATCAAGGGATTAAATGTATCCCCTGCAGATGTGTTTACTAACTGTATGGGGAACTGTGTGACTGAGTAAACACACAGATCCGTCTTCCTGCATAGCAGAAAGACAGGATGTGTATGATCTCCCCTGTCAGAACAGAGATTTGTCTTGTTCACACAGGCAGATCCCCGTTCTGTCACTGCAAGAAGCGTTTGCATGTGTCCGGCAGGCATCAATCCGCCCCACCCACAGATTGGCTCCTCCGCTGGCCAGTGGACAAGTGCATGTTTCACAAATCACTGTATACAAGCCGACGTACAATGACGCCGATTCGCGGGAAGCAGCCGCATTGCCGCAATACAACTGCGGCGGCTGGTCCTTAAGTAGTTAATTAAAGAAATACACAAGACACCAGGCTTGGATAAATAGTTTGGCCAGGGCCGTTTTATTATTGAATTTAAAAGATAGGACAAAATGTATAAACAACTCAATAACATTTAAATAATATAACTCAAAGCAGCTTAGCCACCATGGCTCAAGCTGTTTCATCAATATTTGCACACTTTTAAACTTCCCAATAAACTTTGATTTAAAAAAAAAACTCTTTTTAACCCAGTCATTATAAACTCAAGCCAAGCCAACTTATTTTATACGAACAAAAAAGTCCCCCTTGACTCCAAGGTGACACCACCACATAACGGCCATGACATATAAGCAAAGGGCAGGGGAGGGTGGGGTGAACCACAGCTGTGCCTTCTGAGGCAACGTAGTCCTGAGCTACAGAACCCCCTTTTTATAGCCCTGTTCAGGGGTTCTGGAACATTGTGAGGCCACTGTGGCAGGCGCAGCACTATGAAGTGCCTCATTAGTGTGGCATTAGAAGAATTGTGATATCTCTGACTTTTCAGTTCAACAAGACTCTCTATTACTCTGAAATTCCTCTATTGCCGTTCTATGGAAGCAGTAGGTTTAAAGAGCACACCAAATGCTTAAAATAACTTCACTTTTCTTCATATAAAATGGTGGTTCAAATATTCAATCTTGTCATTTAACATAAGATGGTGGATATATTTCTTTCTTCAGTATTTACTCTCTCTCTCTCTCTCTCTCTCTCTCTCTCTCTCTCTCTCTCTCTCTCTCTCTTCTCTCTCTCTCTCTCTCTTTGTAAGTTATCAAAGCATTCTCTGATTTCTCTGAAAGGTATAACTGTGGTTTGCAGGGTTAGTTTGGTTTGAAGGTATGGTATGGTGAGTGATGAGTGATTCAGGTTTGGTGGAACTACAAGTAAACACACAGCTAAATCAGTATACAGTTCTAATCACACTATTTACGATAAGAACATATATAACTGTATAATTACCTAATTTTGCCCTCTGGCTTCCATAAGAACTGCTCTCTGTATGTCTCTGTGTGTCTCTGTCTCCATGTGGTTCTGTCTCTGTGGATCTAGCAGAGCACATGTACAGCACTAGGAACCTCCCAGACAGAGTGGATGCAAAGCTGGCTGTGACTGGTCAAGACTCTGCTCAATGTGAGATTGGCTGTGATTGGGCCAAGGCCTGTGATGAGTCACAAAAGCTTAACTCTATGCTTGCTGGTATGAATTAAACTGTGAATAACTTTGCTTACCCCCTGCCCCATACAAACAAATGACTCTTAAAGGCATATTTTTCTTTTGCTTCTGTGAACACAACATACAACTGTTATATAACATCCAAACGCAAAATCACAGTAAATAACTCTGCCCTTGTCTCTCACATATAATCATGTGCTCTACATTAGGTTCTTAGCAGGTTTAGCTGTATATACATGTAGGTTATATAAGCTACCTAGGACAGGTTCTAGCTGGCCAGCTACAGCCGCGTACACACGATCAAATCTATCTGCTGGAAACGGTCTGGTCCTTTATCATTTCCCTCTAAATAAACGATTAAACTATCAGGTGGAGGAAAAATGTATGTAACCGACCTAACTCAAAATAAAGATTAGACCAAACCATCCCTCTCCTTCTGCTCCAGAAAATCCTAAAACTAGCAGGACCAAAACTTAAATTTCTGTATATACTCTGACGGCTGCTCTGCACTGGGCCCAATTCTGGATGCCTCAGTGGTCACCACAATCCTGAAAGAATGTAAACTAAAATGTTCCTGCAAATTTAAGGCAGAAAGGCATTTCTTAAAAACACTGAGAAATTGGAATTTCGTGAGCTTGAACTATCCGCGTAATCGCCATATATTCTGATAACTAACTGATTGGGCTAATTGAGGAGCCAATAAAGGCATAAAGATAAACTCAGGGCCGATCCGCCCTATAGGCTCACTATGCAAGCCGCTTAGGGCCCCGCAAAGCTGCGGAGAACCACACAAATTACTAGAGGCCCCGCCTGGTGAGAAGTCATTTTCGGCCCCTCACTCCGCTTCTCAACTCGCTGGCTGCATGGGAGAAGAGGTAAGAAAACAGCATACCCCGCTTCTCACTTTAAAGGGTCACTAAAGGAAAAAAAATTGGGCTGAAATGACTGTTTACAGGGTATAGAGACATAAAAGTTAACTGATTCCTTTTAAAAATGATTAAAAATAGATAAAAATCAATCTAGTTTTGTTTTTGCTGTTATTTTCTGTCTCTCTGATGTACAGAGCCAGAGAGCCAATAGAGGGCAGTGATGGTTTGTCTAAAACCCCTCAGCACCAACCCAGTTTCAGTTTACACACAGTAATCACACCTCCTTGATTAGTGACCACAGTGAGAAAGCTCCCAGCACTGTGGTTATAAGGAAACAGACAACCAGGAAGTGTGGAGATCAGAGCAGAATTACAGCAATATCAAAGCAAAAAATGAACAATGAGGACATGAAAACAGCACTGCAGTAAGGTAAAGGAAGCTATTTAGCTAAAAAAAAATCCTTTAGTGACCCTTTTAATGTAAGATGTAATTTCCGACAGCAGAACACCCCCTCCCTCCGCTTCTCAACTTTAATGTTTAATGTGACATGTCATCACTGTCGGCAGCGCCCCCCCACCCCGCTTCTCAACTTTAATGTGACATGTCATTTTGCTTAGGATCGGCACTGGATAAACCCAACTACCATTCTTTAATTGGTCCAGCTTAGATTGCCTAATGAAGATTCCCAATTGATCACCTTTAATCACTATATCTGACATTAGTAAACCACACTTATCTTTTTTACTACTAGGGACGGGGCCGATCCGCCCTAAAGTCACTTAGGGCCCCGCAAAGCTGCGGAGGGCCCCCAAATTTCTAGAAGCCCCCCTCTAGTAATTTGAGAAGTAATTTCCGGCCCCTCACCCCGCTTCTCAGCTCACTGGCTGCATGGGAGAATGGGTAAGAAGTCAGCGCCCCCCCGCTTCTCACTTTAAGTATTTCCGATAGCAGAACACCCCCTCCCCGTTTCTCAACTTTAATCTTTAATGTGACATGTCACTGTCGGCAGCCCCCCCGCTTCTCAACTTTAATGTGACATGCCATCTTGCTTCCGGCCCCAGGGAGGTCAGGATCGGCACTGACTAGGGACCAACTCAGAGACCCTGAGTGCTGCAAAGAACTTTATTGAAAAAACTGCTTTAAATAACACAGACTCAAAACTAGAAAAACAAACCTAAACCGTAGTATCACATAACTTTATCAAAATATCCAGAGTGATTGGCTTCCTTTTTATCTATATTGAAATTCCCTTTTTTGTAACCCTTCAGGGCCTGTCTTACGTAGAAAAGAATGGAACATGAGGGCAAATTCTGTAACTTGAAAAATAAAGGGTGTAGTGTCAGGTTAGGGTATAATACCAGGTTAGGTGGTATAGTGCCAGGTTAGGGTATAATGCCAAGTTAGGTGGTATAGTGCCAAGTTAGGGGGTGTAGTGCCAGGTTAGGGGGTGTAATGCCAGGTTAGGTGGTATAGTGCTAGGTTAAGGGGTGTAGTGCCAGGTTAGGGTATAATGCCAGTTTAGTTGGTGTAGTGCCAGATTAGGGGGTGTAATGCTAGGTTAGGTGGTTTAGTGCCAGGTTAGGGTATAATGCCAGGTTAGGGGGTGTAGTGCCAGGTTAAGGGGTATAGTGCCAGAGTAAAAACATGACAACATGAATAGATAATGCTGGTCCTGTTCCCCTCTTCCTCTGTCACCTGCACTAAAAGTCTGAATGAATTCATGACTGTCCTGCTGCTGCAGAACCTCCTTCTCCCCCTCTCTGAAGTAAACATGAGGAAAGAAAAAAAATCACATGGGTGCTGACAAGCAGGACTGAGGACTGATTCTGGCTTCTTCTTCCTGGAACTTAAGTCAAAATGTGGCGGGTGGGAGGGGAAAAGGGAGGGGCTGCAACATGGGCAAAGTATTATTGGCCAACAGTGAGATGAGATGCAAATATCCCCCTCCTCCCTGTGATGGTCGGCAGTCGGGACACTTAAATTATCATCATGCAGCCCTGAAATCTTACTGCTGTGCTGTAAGCCCTTCTGCACACAGTACAGGTTGGAGATGTTCTGCTGGAGCTGGCTCTGCCTTTTGTTATTATGACAAGCAAGAGCCCCGACACTGAGGAATGGATGATCGGCACAGAAATGATAAAGCGATTCTCTGTGTTTCTATACCTCCAGCAGCAGACCGGTTAGTCAGTGCCCACCCTGCAGGGAGAACATTGGGATGTGCCGGAGGGGGGAGTCACCTCACCCACACACTAAACACACTTTACCAGCCTTTTCCGGGAGAGGAGAGCACTGACTGTGTGTTCTGCTGGGGGTCATCTGAACAGCATCTAGACTACCAGCTACTCACCAGCACCCCCTTCATGTGGCGCACATGGCACTTTCCATGTCTGCCATACCCTGGATACGCCACTGGCCACAATGACCTACCGTTAAATAGTGGTGCAAAGGATCGTCATTGATCCGTGATCCGAACCGAAGATATTGATCCGAACCGCACACACACGTGATCCGCGGATTGATTTCTGAAAAAAAAGTTGTGTGCATGTTCAGTCGTCACACAGCGTGTTAATGGCTAACGGAGGAGCTTAAACGCCCCAAGTCATTTAGATCCCCTGTATGGGAGCATTTTGGCTTCCCTGTCAAATATAATGATGAAGGAAAGAGGTTAGTGGATAAAACCATGACGGTGTGTAGGCACTGTGGCACAAGAAAGCCATATGACAGTGGAAACACATCAAGCATGGCCACGCATTTGAAGCGACATCACCTCGGTGTTAGACTGACAGGAGTGAAAACGAAATTGAAAGCTGCTCAACAACCGCTTTACACCGCAGCATTTAAAGTGGAGTTCCAGCCAAATGTAATGTGTATTAAGAGTCAGCAGCTACAAAAAGTGTAGCTGCTGGCTTTTAATAAACATTCACTTACCATTCACTTACCTTCTCCACCTTCCAGCGACGAGCCTTTGGCTTCACGGCCGGGCACCCACTGCGCATGCGCGAGCCGCACTGTGCATGCGCGCGTGGCGCGGCCTGCCGCTGATTGGACAGGCGATTGTCTAGGACCTGTCAGTGTCCTAGGCGATCGCCTACAGGGAGGAGCTGCTGTAGGCGATTAAGCTTAATCGCCTAACCAGCCCCTCGGCGGAAGGAGGAAGTGGGACAGGAAGTCCCACTCCTCCTGAAGCCCCCACTCCCCCCCAAAAAAAATTACATGCCAAATGTGGCATGTAAGGGGGAGGGGAGGGGATTAAGCGGAAGTTCCATTTTTGGGTGGAACTCCGCTTTAAGCAGCCCTTTGTTGCACAAGCAGACCAGGCTAAAGCCATCACAAACGCTATTGGTGTGTTTATAGGTGCAGACATGAGGCCATATTCGGTTGTGCAAAACAAGGGCTTTAAACACATGCTGAAAGTGCTTGAGCCACGTTACGTTTTTTTTTTATGATCCGAAAAATGATTCGTACCGTACATTTTTTGATCTGTTGCACCCCTACCGTTAAAGTGTTCAACAAACTGTACCCACACCAACAGGTCATCTCACGTGTCGTATGTTATTCTAAGGTGTGAAAATTGTGATTTTTAAACCCGAAATGGACATGTACAGTCTCCTTGAAAATCATTCCTACAGGCATAACCCTAGTAGAAAAGGCTAATAAGCCTATTAGCGATTGCATATCTTTCAAACATACCTTTTTTCTCCTGATAATCCAATATAATAATACCTTCATCCTTTCTATCCTTTCTACTGGTAACCTAAATTCCCTACCTACAGTATCAATGGATATCCCTAAAAAATCCAGTCAGGTAGAAGGCCAACATGTTTTCTCAATCTCTGAAGGGATTCCAAAATCGTTATTGTGATGGGAGGGCCCGTGTAACCCGAATCCCTTGGCAAGTATGGGATACCCTTGTTTCAGCTACCCATACACCGTATGTCTAAGTCACTCTGTGTCTATTAGGAGCACAGAGTGAGTAAGAAAATAATGGACATTAAGAATATGTCTTGGATTACTTAAAATGGGACAGTAATATTTATCCACAATATCTCCCAGGATATTTGCCATATTAGAAAGAGTGACTCATTCATACTATTGGGACATATACTGTAAGGAGATGCTAATGTCATCACCCCCAGCCACTTGTCTGTCTGTGGTCTTCTATAATGTAAATGAGTCTAATGTGACTGCTCTACATCTCATTGTTGCTTGTGCTAATTGACCCTGCAATTGTGTGGAGGTGTATTTATGATAATGTGTGTAGCGGGGACAGTTTTTGCCTCTCCAAAGACAAATTGATGTTTTACAATGTTATTCTATGGACTGGTGTTGTAAATAGGTGTTTGGCACCATCTAGTGGTGAAAATGTGGAATGGACTGCACCATCTTTTGTTTTTCCAAGAAGCATGGGAGGAGTGATGTGAAGGACTTACCCATGAACACTCGGGGCTGCAAGGCATGCTGGGAAGGTGATAAAAGGTTTGGTGGTGGCCATTTTAGCTCTCTCTGGTTCCTGGGACATACGCCCTGGAGGAGCTCTCTCTCTCTCTCCCTCTTTCGGTGCGATCTACGGAATTCCGGCCTACTTTCTGCAGAAGCAAGCCATCGATTTCAAGAAGGGTGACGGAGGACTTCCGATCGGCTCTGGAGGAGAATCAGACAACCGGATGATTGCTAGAGACCGGACTGAGGCCGTGAGGAGTGAAGGCATCCATCCGCCTGGACCTCGTATGGAGTGAAGACATCCATCCGCCTGGACCTCGTGTGGTGAGAGGGCTCATGCCCAAAGTCTTGTACTGTTTGTCACACATCTAGGCTGCCTTGGTAGTGTTGCTGGGACTGATAGTTCCACGCTGCCGCGGTGTGCCATAAAGCCACACGTGCAAAGGCCTCAAGCCTAAACCAACTGTTGGTGCCGGTCATTGGAGTTGTGCTCCCAGGAGAGAGTGTACAGGTACCTCTCACAGTTAGACTACAGTTTCAGTTTATTTCACACCACTCATTAACCAGAGAGCCCTTGGATTACAAATCTTTCTCTTAAATTGCTAGCAGAAGAAAAGAAGATCAGAGACTAGACTGTTCTCATTGCAAGGCCTTGCAGTACTGCTACCATTTACCAGACACTGTCTGAGGTGGAAACATTAAGTTCATTACACGCTGTGATCTTATTCTTGTTAGATGTTGTACGTTGCATAGCGTGTTTACTGATTTTTGTATGGTGTGCTGGAAGTGGGAAGGTGCACAGTGTTGAGTTGTGGCCTGCGCACTAGTCCCACTTGGAGACGCCAAAGTCCTGCTGATAGGGGGGGACATTGTGGGATTGCTGCCTATAATTTCCTGTAATATTTGTTGCCCACCAAATGTGTTCTCATGGTTAAGTACAGAATCTATTTCAGTAAAACTAACTGTTGTTTCAGCACAGCCTGTGTATGATTACTTTCCCCTTCAACACCAAAGCTTTATATCTGTATTGCACCACAGCTGTGTCAAGGGGAGTGAGACCAAAAATACTCGGGGGTGTCAAGGCAGAGTACAGGCCTAAATTTACAATCAGCCGCTCCTTCGGGGGTCAGCGCTACACGTGGGGGCTCGTCCGGGATCCCTGTCTCTCTGCAAGTGAAGCCCACCCCTTGGCACCAATATGGATCCTAGTACAGTGGCCCGATGGTGTGGGGCGGAAGGCGCTCGCTGAGAAGCGAGCGTAGCAATCGCACTCCCGGGAGAAGCCTGGGAGAACGAACAGGTCAACAAGATTGTAAAGGCATTGTCCCCAATTAGGAAGGCCTGGGTGGTCGCAACCAGATCAGATTGTGAGACCTCCCATACTTATGCTCTATTGGAATGGAGGAAGGGAATTCCGGAGAACTTTAGAGGCTCAAGTGTACAGCTAGCTGGGAGAACCAAGTTTTACCTGACGCACCCAGAAGGGCCTGAAGGGAGCCCTGTCAACTCTAGCTGTGTTAAGCCAACGATGCTGGGAGTTAGTTTTGGGTCAACCCCAACCAAAACCGGTTCAAGGCCCCCTCAGGGGGGGGAAAAGACTGTGTTTGACACAAGCAGGGGAGGTTCTCAGTCGGAACGACAACTATCTGACCTAAAACGGCAGTGCCGCACTATACAAGAAAGATTCAAGGAGGCCTCCGGCATGATCGCAGAACACATTGAAGGGTTAAGTGCCTCATGTAAGGACTCGACTGGTAGTAAGCAAAGGTCAAGACCTGCCTCATTTCTCCAGAGACGCACCCACAGCCACTTGCCAGAGGTGACGATTCGGAAGGACTTCAAAATCGAAGGACAGATAGGAGAAAAGGAACAAAAGGGGAATCTGTCCTACACGAATCTCTTGCACCAGATGGAGCTGGGACTCCAAAGAGGCTATCTTGAATCAGAAATTGTAGAGGCTGTAGTCAACGCCATTAGCCCAGGCCTGAGTATCAGAGGCATGCTAGAAATGAAAAATGGACTGACTCTAACACAACTCAGGAGAATACTAAAGAGCTACTACAAGGAGGAAGGTGCCACTGAGTTGTATCATCAACTGATAAATATGGCACAGGACAGTCAGGAGACTCCTCAGAATTTCCTGTTCAGGGCCATTGAATTGAAAGACCGCCTGTTGTCCGCCTCCCAGGGGGAAGACTCAGATAAACACTTTGGGGCTGGACTAATTCAGAAGAAGTTTCTGAGGTCTGTGGCTACAGGCCTGAGGAGTGACTATGTCAAATTCCAGTTGAGGCAGTATTTGGATGATCCCTCCACTACAGATGAGGTACTCATTGAGGAGACCAATGAGGCAGCCAAGATGGAAATGGAAAGAGAGAAGAAACAAAGGAAGACTCAGTCCAGTACCACCGCAAGGATCAGATGGCACAAATCTGATGTTTCATCGAGCTCCCAGGAAGCTAGTGTCCTGACAGCGAACACTGATGAGATGCCCCAGTCTGAATTAGGAAAACTGTTTCGGGTGCAGAAAGAAATATTGAAAATGATGGCTTTGTTGACTGAGAAGCTGGAGGGACCACAGAGGGAGGAAGTCTCGACACAGAAGACCCCAGTGGATCATGCAGCCGCCCTGACTGAGAGACCGGCGAAGCTAAAGACCTGTTTCAACTGCGGGGGAGTTGGACACTACCGCCAAGTATGCCCAAGCCCGGCGAAGACTGAAACAAGGCGCCAAGAACCGGCGGAAAACTTCAGAGGGCCCCAGTGAAGGAGTCAGCTGGGCGCCCGGTCACAACTGTCAACTCCAAACAACCTCATGCATACCAGGTCCCTAGGGACGCATGTAGGCCGAATTCGAGCAAGCGCTCACCGAGGCGAGGTGTAAAAGTGCAAACCACCAAACAGGCTAATCTTGCCACTCCCCATGGATTCCCCCCTGAACTAGTGGGACCTTCTCCCATTGTCCCTATCCAAGTGGAAGGGATTTACACCAAAGCCCTGCTGGACACTGGAGCCCAAGTGACCTTACTCTACAGAGATTTCTACGAGAAACACCTCAGACACCTGCCACTTCAGAAGCTGGAGGAGCTGGAGATATGGGGTCTAGGGACTCAGAACTTCCCTTACGATGGCTATCTACCCATTAGGCTCACCTTCGACCCGAGTGTGGCAGGGAAGGCCGAAGTCTTCGATGCCTTGGCAGTGGTGTGTCCCCACCCACCAGGGGCTGACAAAAGTTCCCTCATTATTGGGACCAACACCGACCTAGTCCGAAGACTCTTGACACCGCTTGTACAGACACAGGGTTCTCCAGCTGTGAAGATACACCCAATGTTAACACAGGTGTATCAGAATCTATTGCATGAGCAGAAAGCCCCGGCGGAAGGAGTGGGGAAAATCTGGCGTTTGGACAGAAGTGAGAAGGTGGTACAACCTGGTGAAGTAGTCTGCTTGAAGGCTTCTGTCAAACTGACTTGGAGACAGCCAGGACCTTTCATCGTCCTTGAGACGGACGGAGAGAAAGAGGCCAAAGAGTTGGAAATAATCCCAGAACTGCTATCGACCAAGTCACTAAAGCGGAGCAGAGGAAAGGTCTCAGTCAGTGTCCGGAACACCACAACGTCACCGGTGAAGATGCCAGCTAAAGTGTTGCTAGGGAAGGTGAAGCAAGCAACTCCAGTTTCATCGTATGGAATAATGGGAGGACAAGGGGGAGAGATCCCCATGGAAGAGTTCTACCCGAAAGACACCCCCCTGTCACCCGAGTGGATGGAGAGGGCAAAAACCCAGCTGCTGAGATGGAGGACGGCGTTTTCAAAGAGTGAGTTCGATGTGGGGCTTGCAAAGAGTGCTGAACACAAGATTCGGCTGGAGGAGGACAAACCCTTTCGAGAGAGGGTCAGGCGGATTCCATTGGGAGATCTGGAAGACCTGCGAGAACAGCTGGCTGAGTTGAAGAGGACAGGAATCATCCGAGAGTCCCGTAGTCCCTATGCTTCCCCAATAGTGGTAGTGAGGAAGAAGAATGGGTCGTTACGACTGTGCATCGACTATAGGACATTGAACCGGAGGACCATTCCCGAGCAATACACCACACCCCGTATAGAAGATGCTCTACAGAGCCTGTCAGGAGCGAAGTGGTTCAGCGTGCTAGATTTGAAAAGTGGATACTATCAGATCCCTATGCACCCCGAAGATAGGGAGAAGACGGCTTTCATTACTCCTGTAGGATTCTTCGAATTCAATCGCATGCCACAAGGCTTGTCAGGGGCCCCGGCCACTTTCCAGAGGTTAATGGAGAAGACTGTAGGCGACATGAATCTGATTGAAGTGCTGGTATATCTGGATGACGTGATAGTGTTTGGCAGAACACTGGAGGAGCACGAGGAGCGCTTGGAGAAAGTCCTGAGAAGACTTCATGATGAAGGCCTGAAGCTTTCCATGGAGAAGTGCCAATTCTATCAGCCGTCAGTAAGCTACCTGGGCCACATCGTGTCTGCAGAAGGAGTGGCCACAGACCCACAGAAGCTGGAAGCTGTCACCTCTTGGCCCAGACCCACAAATGTGACCGAGGTCATTTTTAGGATTCTGTTCGTACTACCGTAGATTCGTGGAAGGGTTTGCCAAGATAGCCCACCCGCTCACTGAGCTGTTGAAGAACGAAGAGGGAGCTGATCTGGACTCGGGCAAACCTGGGAAACCAAAAGAGGGTCCTAGGAAGAAGAAAGACTCAATTGAAGATCAGTGGACCCCACAGTGCGAAGAGACCTTTAGACAGTTGAAGCGGAGCCTTACCACTGCCCCGGTCTTGGCCTATGCAGACCCTACCAGACCCTACGAACTGCATGTGGATGCCAGTCGAGATGGGCTAGGTGGAGTGCTTTATCAGGAGTACGACGGACATCTACGACCTATTGCTTATGTGAGCCGAAGTCTGACACCTGCCGAGAGGAATTACCCAACTCACAAGCTCGAGTTTCTGGCCTTGAAGTGGACGGTTGTAGACAAGCTAAAAGACTATCTGTATGGTGCTGAATTTGTGATCAAGACGGATAACAATCCCCTCACATACTTGCTCACTACAGCAAAACTAGACGCCACAGGGCATAGATGGTTGGCTGCACTCTCTGCATTTACTTTCAGCCTGAAATACCGACCAGGGATCGGGAATCGGGACGCTGATGCACTGTCCAGAAGGCCCCACTGTCCCCAGGACCCACCAGGAGGATGGACCCAGCTTACCCCTGAAGGTGTGAGAGCCCTTTGTGAGGGAGCGGAACAACCAGTGAAGGGTGGAGCCCGGGCTGAGGAAGTTGGAGTGTCCGCTGTGGGGGTGCCTAGGTGCTACTGTGATGTCACTCAGATGGTGGCGGAGGGTTTACCTAAGCTGTCTAGGAGGGACCTCCGGAGAGATCAGCAGGAAGATCCCCTTTGTGGTCTGGTATTGGAGGCCTTAGAGAGCCAACACCCTGATCTACTTCTCCAGAGCGATCAGAAGGAAGCTCGCCTGTTATGCAAAGAGTGGGATCGGTTGCAGCTACAGCAAGGAGTGGTATACAGAAGGGGCCCCTCTGAAGATCCTGAGGAGAAGTGGCAGTTGTTTTTGCCGGAGAAGCATAGGGAGAAAGTACTAATTGCCTTGCATGATCACCATGGTCATCTGGGATCAGAAAGGACTCTTCAATTGGTGAGGGACAGGTTCTATTGGCCATACATGAGATCTGAAGTGGAGAGTTACTGTCATTCCTGTCTCAGGTGCATACAGAGGAAGACCTTACCTCAGAGAGCCGCCCCAATGGGCCATTTAGAGAGCCAAGGACCTATGGACCTAATATGCATAGATTTCCTATGTGTGGAATCCGATCTCAGTGGACATGGAAACATCCTGGTGGTCACGGACCATTTCACCCGATACGCTCAGGCATTCCCTACCAGGGACCAACAGGCATCTACAGTGGCAAGGACTCTAGTGGAAAAATTATTTGTTCATTACGGCTTACCTCAGCGGATCCACTCAGACCAGGGGAGAGATTTCGAGAGCACCCTCATTAGACAACTGCTGGATCTACTAGACATAAGGAAGTCCAGGACTACTCCCTATCACCCACAAGGGGACCCTCAACCGGAAAGGTTTAACAGAACCCTCCTTAATATGTTAGGAATGTTGGCTGCTGAACAAAAACAACAGTGGAGTAAACACATCACAGCCATGGTACATGCCTACAATAGTACCGTAAGTGATGCTACAGGGTATTCACCCTATCGTCTGATGTTTGGACGAGAAGCCCGACTACCGGTGGATTTGGCTTTTGGAACCTCTCTGGACCACACCTCGGAAGCCTCTCACCGAGGATATGTAGACAGATTGCGGAAAAGTTTGAAGGCTGCATATGAAAAGGCCCAAGCCACATCGGACGCAAGAGGAAGTAGAAATAAGAGGAATTTTGACCTCAAGGTACGGATTCAAAACCTACAACCCGGTGACCGAGTCTTGTTGAGGAACCTGGGTATACCAGGCAAACACAAACTGGCTGATCGCTGGAAGTCACAGCCATACATCATATGCAAACGTCTCCCAGGACTGCCGGTATATCAGATCAGACCAGAAGGGAGTACAGGACCATTAAAAATATGGCACCGGAATCACCTTCTGCCTTTAACAGAAGCAGTCAGAAAAACTCCACAACGGGAACTATCGCCTATGGCTGCGCCTAGACCTGTAACTAGGTCCCAATCGGGATCCCTGGCCACAAGAGGTAGTGAGGAGGAGGAGGTGATGGAGATAAGCTGGTTGTGGCCACCTGAAGTGCCAGGAGTTGATGCACACTGTTCACCTCACAGACAGGAAAAGGACACTGTAATTCTGAGACCAGAAGCCCCAGAATTTGTGCCACAAAATGAAAACTCTGAAGATCACCCACCCTTTGACACTGAAGTACAAGAGTGTGAAGTGAGAGAGGAGATAGTACCTACTCCCAAGAGACAAAGGGTTAGAAGAGAGATTTATGCACCCAAAAGACTGACTTATGATGTGCTGGGTGAAAGCTCTGACCAGGCTCAGTTTACTGCTAAAAGAAATCCTGAAATGCCTGGTCTCTCTGTCAATTCAGAAGGAGAAAACCCCAACTCACCCCTTGACACATCTGTACTAGACACCATGGTGTCACCTGTGAGTGCACAGAACAGCTCCCCATCATATGAGAATTGGTGGGAGGCTCCTCTGTCAGTATTGTGCAGCCGCATAGAGGCAAAAATGTGTAACAGAGCCAAATATTTTGAATGTCTTTGGGGACCAAAGAATCAAAGCAGGGGGAGTATGTAACGGGGACAGTTTTTGCCTCTTCAAAGACATATTGATGTTTTACAATGTTATTCTATGGACTGGTGTTGTAAATAGGTGTTTGGCACCATCTAGTGGTGAAAATGTGGAATGGACTGCACCATCTTTTGTTTTTCCAAGAAGCATGGGAGGAGTGATGTGAAGGACTTACCCATGAACACTCTGGGCTGCAAGGCATGCTGGGAAGGTGATAAAAGGTTTGGTGGTGGCCATTTTAGCTCTCTCTGGTTCCTGGGACATACGCCCTGGAGGAGCTCTCTCTCTCTCTCTCCCTCTTTCGGTGCGATCTACGGAATTCCGGCCTACTTTCTGCAGAAGCAAGCCATCGATCTCAAGAAGGGTGACGGAGGACTTCCGATCGGCTCTGGAGGAGAATCAGACAACCGGATGATTGCTAGAGACCGGACTGAGGCCGTGAGTAGTGAAGGCATCCATCCGCCTGGACCTCGTATGGAGTGAAGACATCCATCCGCCTGGACCTCGTGTGGTGAGAGGGCTCATGCCCAAAGTCTTGTACTGTTTGTCACACATCTAGGCTGCCTTGGTAGTGTTGCTGGGACTGATAGTTCCACGCTGTCGCGGTGTGCCATAAAGCCACACGTGCAAAGGCCTCAAGCCTAAACCAACTGTTGGTGCCGGTCATTGGAGTTGTGCTCCCAGGAGAGAGTGTACAGGTACCTCTCACAGTTAGACTACAGTTTCAGTTTATTTCACACCACTCATTAACCAGAGAGCCCTTGGATTACAAATCTTTCTCTTAAATTGCTAGCAGAAGAAAAGAAGATCAGAGACTAGACTGTTCTCATTGCAAGGCCTTGCAGTACTGCTACCATTTACCAGACACTGTATGAGGTGGGAACATTAAGTTCATTACACGCTGTGATCTTATTCTTGTTAGATGTTGTACGTTGCATAGCGTGTTTACTGATTTTTGTATGGTGTGCTGGAAGTGGGAAGGTGCGCAGTGTTGAGTTGTGGCCTGCGCACTAGTCCCACTTGGAGACGCCAAAGTCCTGCTGATAGGGGGGGACATTGTGGGATTGCTGCCTATAATTTCCTGTAATATTTGTTGCCCACCAAATGTGTTCTCATGGTTAAGTACAGAATCTATTTCAGTAAAACTAACTGTTGTTTCAGCACAGCCTGTGTATGATTACTTTCCCCTTCAACACCAAAGCTTTATATCTGTATTGCACCACAGCTGTGTCAAGGGGAGTGAGACCAAAAATACTCGGGGGTGTCAAGGCAGAGTACAGGCCTAAATTTACAATCAGCCGCTCCTTCGGGGGTCAGCGCTACATGTGTATTGTAGTTAGGGAACTAGGAGACAACAAGACTAGGACCTGAAAGTTCATGCCTATGAGTCACCTATGCCGTCTAAGGGATTAGCTAATCAGCTCATGTTAAATTTATGTTTCTGTGTATTTTCAGAGTAATATGAGCAGGATATGTATGCACCTCCTCTTTTACTGTATATAAGCCTGTAGTCTTTCAATAAAGATATATTCCTGTTTTGGCCTTCAACACGGAGCCTCATCTCGTATTTGGGGGAGAATTATTTGTATGGGTTTCTTCTTCGGCTGGTTGGAGTGTTGGTAGCTGCCTTGTGTTCGGGAACGGAATATCATAACGACTTTAGGTGTCCTTTTATGAAAGTGAGATCGGCGGCGATCCCGACTCTCACCGCTGATCTCAGGTCATACACAGTTTATGAAGCTGAGGTAATCAGCTGAGAACATGTTCTCCAGTGGTTATCTCAGCACAGTGAGAATTTGTAACTGACTGTCACAGAAACGGCCAGTTTATAAGGGTGCGAATCTCAACACCTCACTGGTGATCTGTGACAGGATTCTCACTTTCTGATTCACCATCTCAGAGGTGGAGAATCAGAGAGAGAGAAGCGCAAAGCTGGCTGAGTATTGTGGAGGAAGGAGGAAGTCTTTTGACTTCCATGCTTCACACACAAGCAGCCATACAGTCAGAACACATCTTCCCCACTATTACACCCCAAAATGAGTAGGTTAGAGATTTATAGTGTGTGTGTGTGTGTGTGTGTGTGTGTGTGTATATATATATATATATATATATATATATACACAGTACAGACCAAAAGTTTGGACACACCTTCTCATTCAAAGAGTTTTCTTTATTTTCATGACTATGAAAATTGTAGATTCACACTGAAGGCATAAAAACTATGAATTAACACATGTGGAATTATATACATAACAAAAATGTGTGAAACAACTGAAAATATGTAATATTCTAGGTTCTTCAAAGTAGCCACCTTTTGCTTTGATTACTTCATTGCACACTCTTGGCATTCTCTTGATGAGCTTCAAGAGGTAGTCACCTGAAATGGTCTTTCAGCAGTCTTGAAGGAGTTCCCAGAGATGCTTAGCACTTGTTGGCCCTTTTGCCTTCACTCTGCGATCCAGCTCACCCCAAACCATCTCGATTGGGTTCAGGTCCGGTGACTGTGGAGGCCAGGTCATCTGGCGCAGCACCCCATCACTCTCCTTCTTGGTCAAATAGCCCTTACACAGCCTGGAGGTGTGTTTGGGGTCATTGTCCTGTTGAAAAATAAATAATGGTCCAACTAAACGCAAACCGGATGGAATAGCATGCAAGATGCTGTGGTAGCCATGCTGGTTCAGTATGCCTTCAATTTTGAATAAATCCCCAACAGTGTCACCAGCAAAGCACCCCCACACCATCACACCTCCACCATGCTTCACGGTGGGAATCAGGCATGTAGTGTCCATCCGTTCACCTTCTCTGTGTCGCACAAAGACACGGTGGTTGGAACCAAAGATCTCAAATTTGGACTCATCAGACCAAAGCACAGATTTCCACTGGTCTAATGTCCATTCCTTGTGTTCTTTAGCCAAAACAAGTCTATTCTGCTTGTTGCCTTTCTTTAGCAGTGGTTTCCTAGCAGATATTCTACCATGAAGGCCTGATTCACACAGTCTCCTCTTAACAGTTGTTCTAGAGATGTGTCTGCTGCAAAAGGTGGCTACTTTGAAGAACCTAGAATATGACATATATTTTCAGTGGTTTCACACTTTTTTGTTATGTATATAATTCCACATGTGTTAATTCATAGTTTTGATGCCTCCAGTGTGACTCTACAATTTTCATAGTCAGGAAAATAAAGAAAACTCTTTGAATTAGAAGGTGTGTCCAAACTTTTGGCCTTTTGGTCTGTACTGTGTGTGTGTGTGTGTATATATATATAATATATATATATACACACATCATCATATAGCATATGTGTGTGTGTGTTGATTTCTATGGGCTAGATTCAGGTAGGAGAGCAGATCTTTATTTTGGAGTAACGTTTGTCATTTACGTTACTCCGCCGAAATTTTAGGAGCAAGTACTGATATTTACATTGCACTTGCTCCTAAAATTGCGGCAGCGTAGCAAAAATGAGCCGGCGGAATTCAAATTGGGCAGGTAGGGGTCGTGTATTATTTAAACTAGGCGCGATCCCGCGGCGAACATACTGCGCATGCGTCGACTGTCAGTGCGCATGCTCCAAATTCTGTCAGTGAACGTCAATGACGTCAATCCCCATTCACGGACGTTTTACGTAAACGATGCTAAACTTTTTTCATTCAACGCGATGACGACGGCCATACTTAACATAGGATACTCCACCTAGGGGGCATGTTTTTCTTTACGCCGCATATCGCTTACGGAAACGTCGGAAAGTCACTGCGTCGGGCCCGCGTACGATCGTGAATTTCCGTCTCTCGCTGATTTACATATTCTTGTCGTAAATCAGCGGGAACGCCCCGAGCGCCCATTTTAAAATTGCAGTTCCGATATGACGGCGAAATACAATTACGCCGCTCGTTTCTGAACTCAATCCCGGCGTATCTTGTTTTCTGACTACAGAAAACAGATAAGCCAGCTCAAAGTGAGAGTTATGCTGGCGTATCACTGATACTCCAGCGTAACTCTACCTAAATCTGGCCCAAAGTGTATGTATATCTATAGGTATATATATATATATATATATATATATATATATATAATATATATATATATATATATATAATATATATATATATACACACACATAAATAAATATATATATATATATATATATATATATATATATATATACACACACACACACACACACACACACACACACACACATATACATATATATATATATATATATATTAAAATGCAATTTATTAAAGTCATTTTTATATCATTTTTTTTACTTATTATTAAAAAAAATTGTAAACCCTAAAATATGGTTTTACCCATGGACTGTTCTTTTACAGTTATACAGGGTTTATATTTGTATACTTTATTAATTTTTTTAATGATTAGAAATGTTTTTTTCATTTATATGAATGGTGTATAGCTGCATTACATATGTGGGATTCCATTAATATACTATACACCATTCACATTTAAATAGGCACATGTATGAGCTTTTAATATTGATAACTTTATTATTTTATTAATATGAGGCAATTTGGTTTGCATGTGCCGCGCTATATAAGTTTCTCATTCATTCATTCATTCATAATGTGTGCTGATTTGTGTGTAACTGTTGTATTTTTCACTTCCTCATACTGTAATCCTACTAAATCACACAAGATTACAGTGAGAGAAGCCATTCTCAGGAGTTTCCAGCCGTTTGTAGATCGCTCCTCATCTCAACATGAGAACCGATCTACAAAGTTTCATAAACAGGCACTCAGAGGAGAGCGATCTCCCCTGAGAATGCCTGAGAACTGAATAGCAGTATTTTACCGCACTTTCATAAAAGGACACCTTAACCCCTTTCATACACGGGGTGTCGTTACAGTTACAAGTTTTTAAAAATTACTCTAACAGCAACACACAATCTGACGAACCAGGGGGACTTAAAAATAAAAAATCATCTACCGTCAGATCCATAAATATTGGGACATCAACACAATTCTAATCTTTTTGGCTCTATACACCACCACAATGGATTTGAAACAAAACAAACAAGATGTATTTTAAAGCGGATCTCCACCCTAAAGTGAAGATCCGCTGATCGGAACCCTCCCCCCCTCCGGTGTCACATTTGACACCTTTCAGGGGGGAGGGGGGTGCAGATACCTGTCTAAAGACAGGTATCCGCACCCACTTCCGGCCCGCAGTCTCGGGCAAAAGACGGGCTTTTCCCGTTGTGTGCTGGGAACTCTCAGCTCCCAGCACACAGCGGGAGCCAATCGCCGGGCGCAGCGCGACTCGCGCATGCGCCGTAGGGAACCGGGCAGTGAAGCCGGAGCGCTTCACTTCCTGGTTCCCTCGCCGTGGATGGAGGGGGGAGCAGCAGGGTGATGAGCGATCGCTCATCCTCTGCTGCGGACGCCGCTGGACTCCAGGACAGGTAAGTGTCCTAATATTAAAAGTCAGCAGCTGCAGTATTTGTTGCTGCTGGCTTTTAATATTTATTTAAGGTGAACCATCCGCTTTAACTGCAGACTTTCAGCTTTATTTGAGGGTATTTACATCCAAATCAGGTGAACGGTGTAGGAATTACAACAGTTTGTATATGTGCCTCCCACTTTTTAAGTGACCAAAAGTAATGGGACAATTGGTTGCTCAGCTGTTCAATGGCCAGGTGTGTGTTATTCCCCTATTTGGAATATGTTGCTGTCAACTCTCAATACTGTGCTTTCTGCACAATGTGCACCTAAAGCTACCTGAATACAATTGCTGGTATTCTCATGCCGCGTACACACGATCACTTTTCGTCATGAAATAAAATGTCATTTTTCAGCATGTCCAAAAAATGACGTTTTTCCAACTTCATTATTAAAAACGATGTTGCCCACACACCATCGTTTTTGAAAAATTATGAACAAAGCGCGGTGACGTACAACACGTACGACGGCACTCTAAAGGGGAAGTTCTATTCGCCTTTGGGCTTCTTTTAGCTGATTCCTTGTTAGTTTTTTTGTCTGTTACAGCGTGATGAATGTGCTTACTCCATTATGAATGGTAGTTTTACCAGAACGAGCGCTCCCGTCTCATAACTTGCTTCTGAGCATGCGCGGGTTTAAAACGTTGTTTTAGCCCACACACGATCATTTTTTACAACACAAAAAAACTACATTTTCAAAAACGACATAAAAAATTGAAGCATGTTCGAATTCTTTTTTTGTCGTTTTTCAGAAGACAAAAAACGATGTGAAGCCCACACACGATCATTTTAAATTACGTTTTTAAAAATGTCATTTTATTTCATCACAAAAAACAACCCTGAGTACATGGCATTAGACCAATACCACAGGCAGGGAGCTGCAAGTATTTTCACTTGGTGTACTGTGTCCTCTGCACATTGTGCACCTAAAGCTACCTGACTACAATTGCTGGTGTTCTCATACTAATACCACAGACAGGGACCTGCAAGTATTGTCAGTTAGTGTACTGTGTCCTTTGCACAGTGTGCACCTAAAGCTACCTGAATACAATTGCTGGTGTTCTCATACTAATACCACAGGCAGGGATCTGCAAGTACTTTCAGTTAGTGTACTGTGTCCTTTGCACAGTGTGCACCTAAAGCTACCTGAATACAATTGCTGGTGTTCTCATACTAATACCACAGGCAGGGATCTGCAAGTATTTTCAGTTAGTGTACTGTGTCCTTTGCACAGTGTGCAACTAAAGCTAACTGAAGACAATTGTGACAGACCTAGCCGGGACAGAGGCTTTTGGAGAGGACTGAATGCAAGCCTCGACGGACCTGGAACCTTCAGGCCCTGTACACACGATCAGACATGTCCGAGGAAACACGTCCGACGGACCGTTTTCATCGGACAAGGCTGAATTGTCTGTTGGTCTGATGTGCGTACACACCATCGGACCAAAATACCCTCGTACCAGAACAACGTGATGAAAAAACAAAGTTCAATGCTTCCAAGCATGCGTCGACTTGATTCTGCGCATGCGGGGGATTTTGGTCTGATGGACAGGTTTCCAGCGGACATGTTTTCAAGCATGTTTGGACATTTTTGGTCTGATAGGCCGTACACACAATCGAACATGCCAGTTTCAGCGGACATGTTCGATCGTGTGCACGCGGCCTAAGACTACTTTTCCAACATTCACGAGTTGACCTGTTCGGGGCCCACTGTGGCTGTTGGACTATTTCCCAGGGGGGAGTATTGTCATGAACCTTGGAATACTGAAGTATTTCTCCTTTGAATCAGTTACACTTGGGGGGGTCTTCTGCCCTGTCTTAAGGCTAACCCCCCCTTCCAGACGGCTCCATGGCCTGGAAGAAAAGCATTGTTCTGTGTTTGGCTGTTTATGTACTTTAATTACCCCTTGGGCTTCTGTGTCATTACACATATCAGTCCTCCTATTCAAACCATCGGACCAATCCCTGCTGACCTTGTTTCAAGTGCTCATTTGCATGGCCAAGAGGACCTAATTGAGAACTACAATGTACTTTACAATTGACCAATAGGTAAGTGGTTGTTGGGAGCATGGTGTTTAAACTGCTATGTATAAAACTGTGTTGTGTGCAGCCAATAAAATAATTTCCTGTTTGAACTTACATACAGCCTGCCTGGTGTTTGTTCTGAGCTATCACAGATGGATTCGAATGGCACATAGCTGTAGTTCGAATCTCGGAGCATCGGATGGCCGAACCATCAGACGTTGCGATCTGCGATCTCATCCAATAGTAGCAGAGGAGTGTCGGGAGAGTGGAACCAAGCGAGCAAGGGTCTCGTTACAACAATCGCTGGTGTTCTTTTACTAATAATACTACAGGCACGCAGTTGATTCTGCTAGCTGCAGTATAATCAGTATATATATATATATATATATATATATATATACACACAGCCCTCAAAATTTCCACTCGCCTACTAGCATTTGGCGAGTGGATTTAAGCTGGGGGCGAGTGATGACAGGGCTGCATGACCAATCTCCCTCCAATCTGTGCCTACACTTAGAGTTACCGATGCGATCGGCGGCCAAAGAGGAAAGGTGCATGCTCGGGAAAAGTAGTCTGGTGAGCCGCACACAGGCAGAGCAGTACACAGGTGCTCTCCTTACAATTCTCATTAAGCCATGGGACCTAACAGTATGACCTCTCTGAGCCTGCCCCCTCCCCCCAACCAATTTAGCTGGAGAGCAGAAAGTAATGAGTGAGGTGGAAGATTGCGAAAATTACCACTCTGGTGCAGTGCTCACTGAAAGTTGCCCTGACATGAGAGCGGCAGCCTTCCAGTTTGTGCAGTTTTCTTCTCCTTGTGCTCTAAGTAAGTGTCCAACAGTTCAGCCTGAGCACTGTGAACAGACTGGTCTCAATGTGTGCTGTGCAGTGTCAGTGTGCACTGTGCTATGGTGTCAATGGCTGTGCAGTTGTGTGGATCTCAGCGCTGGATTGTATTCCCTCCCGCTGTGCTGCAGCTCCTCTCCTCACTGCCAGCCTGAATAAAAGGGAGAAGTGGGGGCATGCAAGCGTGGAGTCGCAGACACAGGGGCTCCGGAGGGAGGGAGAGGGAATGAATGGGAGTCACAGAGGAGACAGCAAGAGAATGGGGAAGAGACCCAGTTCTAGTGCCCTGTCCCTCTGGTCTGCCCCCAGTGCCCTGTCCCTCTGGTCTGCCCCCAGTGCCCTGTCCCTCTGGTCTGCCCCCAGTGCCCTGCCCCAATTTGTTAAAGTTGTTGTTGGTAATATTTAATTTTGTAACTCGATTCTGCATAAAACATTTAACAGTGTCATTCCATGAGATAATCTACGAGGGCGTGTTTACGGGTGCAATTAGGCGTAAGGCAGTGTATGAATTAGGTGGGGCAACTGGTGGCGAGTAACTCTTGAGGCCTGGCTAGTAGCTCAGGACTTGAAATTTTGAGCCCTGTGTATATATATATATATATATATATATATATATATATATATATATATATATATACACATTCCAGCTTTGTGCAGCTACATCTCCCTGCAGGCCATTTGTATGTCTGGAAGGACAACAAGGAGAGGAAGACAGTCACGGGCCGATAAAAGAGGGCAAGCAGGCTCTGCGTTTAGAGGCAACAGTGCTGGTCATGGACACGGTGCATTCTCATTAGCACGTGGCTGTGGGACACGCTTGTCCTTTTTTTTTTCAGAAGCTGACCATGTTGAGCCGTAACATGCCGAAGACTTGGTAGAGTGGATGACCAAGCTGTCCTCATCCTCTCTCACCCAGGCTCAGGGTACTTTGTCTGGCAAAGCAACTGCCAGCGCGGCCTCTTGCCTCTGCTCAATGGCATCAGTCACTCCTTCCCTAGTCCCACCATGTCCTCCTGAGGAGTACCCAGCTAGAGGGAGGCAGTAACCTGAGCTCAGAGACAGTGGTTGCCCAAGAGGGACAGCAATCTGGCAGTCATGTTCCCCCAGCTGTAGCATACTGCCAGGTTTGCTCCAGTGATGAGGAAGGAGGGGATGATGAGGTCACTGACTCCACGTGAGTGCCTGAGAGGAGGAGAAGGAGAAGCAGGGCCGGATTAACATAGGGGCTATTGGAGCTGCAGCTCCAGGCCCCTTCCTCAAGGTAGGCCCATTTGCTCAAAAAAAAAGGTTGACTTCGGGTATTGTAGCTCGGCGACCAGAGGCGGTATGTAGCTCAAGACCCACCCCACCACTGGATAAAATATGGGCCTCCTATCATTTATGGTTCTGGAGAAACGGGGATGCTTGCGCAGCCTGTCAGAAGCTACATACAGAGCGGCCAGTTTAAATACAACCTGACACACTCTGCAGCAGACTGAGAGGATGAGATCACAGAGCTTATAATAATTATTTGTATATTACTTATGGTAATTAACCCCTTGAGGAGGCACATCTCCAATGAGGCAGGATGCCCTCCAGGGGCCAGCTTAAGGGCAGCACACCTACTGCATCACACCGCAGAGCTCTGCATGTGCAGGGCGCTGCTGTCTCTTTGCGTTATTCCAAAAGTTCTTTAGTGTGGGCCGTTTTTGAGACGAGTGCATCAGATCGAACCGCTGCTAGTTGCAACATATGTCTCAAACATATGTCGCGTTTCCAAAACATCACCCGCTTGGGCACCACATGCTTGACAAGATATATGTCGACCTGCCATGCAGTTCATTGGCAAGCATGCCTAAAAGACCCACACCAAAGAACAAAGCAGACCCTCCTTGCTCCTCATCAGCTGGGATCTCAAACCCCACTATACCTTCAGTCCTCTCTGAAAGCTGCACTGAGAGGAATGAAGGTGTTGAATTAGGTGTGTCACAGCCAAGTACTTGCGGGCAATCTGCTATCGGTACACCAACGTCAGATTGTACCAGGCACATTGCCCCAGCTGCTGCAGCGCCGAAAGAAAGTTGCTCCCAGCAATCCACATGCCCAGCGGTTGAATGCTAGCTTGGCAAAATTGCTAGCACTTCAACTGCTGCCTTTTCAGTTGGTAGACTCTGCCCCCTTCCGTGAGTTTGTGGAATGTGCGGTACCTCAGTGGCATGTTCCCAAACGCCACTTTTTCTCACGGAAGGCGATTCCGGCTCTCTACCGGCATGTGGAAGGCAGGAAGGCAATGTCCATGCATCGCTGGACAAGGCGGTCAGCGGTAAGGTGCATATTACCGCTGACTCATGGTCCAGCAGGCATAGACAGGGATATTACCTATCTTTCACGGGGCATTGGGTGACTCTGCTGGCAGCTGAGAAGGATGCAGGACAAGGTACAGTAGTGTTGGAGGTTGTTCCGCCACCACGCCTCCAAAATGCTACTACTGGTGATTGTGACACACCTCTCTACTCCACCCCTCCTCTTCTTCTTCCTCCATGGCCTCTGTAGCGGAGTAAAATATTAAACTCCACGATCTCCGCTGGTAACCAGGGTAAATCCACAGTCAGCGTTGAAAAGTAAGGCAATGTCCCAAATCCCCCCCAGTAACCGGACGAAACACAGCTCTGAGAGTCAACTGACTTTTTATTCACAGGCTTCCATATTTATATAATTCCCCATGCAAGGGGTTTCCAAACAGCCAAATAGATTTAGCAGGGGTAATACAGGGAGGACCACATGGGGAACTTAACATTTTGGATAATTCTCCCATCAGGCATTGCTGCACGAGGGAAAAGTCGGTTGATAGCTGGGGTCTGGGGTTATGTGTTGTGGGAGTTTGGTTTAAAACTGCCGAACACCGATTGGGCAACATAAAACAAAGTACTTGAATGCTAGTGGCTTACGGCTGCCAGCATACGAATTACTATGCCCACATAAGACCCAGCAGAATACATAGCATATAATACAGACAACCTTTTGACATGTAACGTCCAGCGTTCCAGAAGTGGCTAGGTTTGCCACAATGTTCCCCCAGAACCAAGCCGGCATACACAGTCTGATCCCAACGGATTGGCTTGGGGATGTCCGGGGAAGTACTCACAGATCACTTTTTAAGTTCAGTTTGTCTAGATAACCCGTCGGCGTTACCGTTTTGCTTCCCTGGTCGGTAGTGGATTGTAAAGTCAAACGGCTGCAACGCCAAACTCCAGCGCAGCAGCCGGGCATTGTCTCCCGCCACACGGTTTAGCCACACCAACGGGTTGTGATCTGTGAGTAGCGAAAAAGGTTGTCCATACAAATACGGCTGCAACTTTTTGAGGGCCCACACGACGGCCAGGCATTCCTTCTCAATGGCGGCGTAGCTTACTTCTCGTGGCAATAACTTTCGGCTCAGGTAAGCAACGGGGTGTTCTCCGCCATCGGCTCCCACTTGGCTCAGCACTGCTCCCAATCCAAACATTGAAGCGTCTGTGTGGACAAGAAATATTTTAGTTGGATCAGGAGCAGCAAGTACAGGGGCATTAGTTAGAGCAGTTTTTAGTTGTTGGAATGCCTGATCACACTCTGGGGCCCAGACAACCTGTCGGGGCAGGTTCTTGCGTGTCAAGTCAGTTAAGGGTTTGGCCAGGGCACTATAATTGGGTACGAATTTTCTATAGTACCCAGCGGTACCTAGAAACGCTAGCACTTAGTTTTCGTCCTGGGGGTGGGCCATTTAGCTATGGCTTCAACTTTAGCTGCTTCGGCCATCCCTATATGACACTTGCTGGGTTTCAGTGTTAATCCTGCCTCTCCAGTACGATCTAGAATGGCCCCTATGTGTTGTAGGTGCTCTGCCCAGGTCTGGCTAAATATGGCGATGTCGTCTAAATAGGCACATGCGTATTCCTGGAATCCGTCCAATAACCGATCGACCATCCGCTGAAAAGTTGCTGAAGCGTTCTTCATCCCGAAAGGCATGACCCGAAATTGATACAGGCCAAACGGAGTGACAAACGCCGACTTGGGGATGGCCTCCTCAGCCAGTGGAATCTGCCAGTATCCCTTACATAAGTCTATGGTAGTGAGATACTGGCCCCGTGCCATCTTATCCAGCAGCTCGTCTATCCGGGGCATCAGATAGGCATCAGACACCGTTTTGTCATTTAGCCTCCGGTAGTCGAAACAGAAACGTGTCGTGCCATCCTTCTTTGGTACCAGCACTACTGGCGATGCCCAGGGGCTATCGGAAGGTTCGATAACCCCCAGCTGCAACATCTCGTCAATCTCAGTCTTCATATGCGTCCTGACTGCTTCAGGGACATGATATGGGGTTTGCCGCATAGGTAGCTGTCCCGGGGGCTTAACTCGGTGAGTGGCAAGCGGAGTGTACCCAGGTAAATTGGAGAAGGTAGCCCCTTTAGCTACAATCAGCTCTTGTACCTGGGCACGCTCATGAGGGCTTAGCCGCTCCCCAAGCTGAACCCACTTGGAGGGCTCCGTCTGTCCCTCCTGTTCTAAGAGGTCAGGTAATGGCAGATTCTCCTGATCTTCCGAGGCGGAAGCGCATATGGCGGCCACATCCTCTATCCTCTCATGGTACGGTTTGAGCATATTCACATGGAGCATGCATCTCTCCCCTACCCCTGAGCAGGGGCCAATCACATAGGTGGTGTCACATCTCTGTTCCACCACCTGGTATGGGCCTTGCCAGATGGCCTGCAGCTTGTCTGTGCGGACCGGTTTTAAAATCAAAACCTTTTGTCCCACCTGAAAGCTGCGGCCTCTGGCTCCCCTATCGTACCAGCGGCGCTGACGTTGTTGGGCCGCCCGGAGGTTGGTGCGCACAGCCTGGGTTAGCGCCTCCAGACGGTCCCTGAACTCCAGTACGTAGGATACAATAGGGGTTCCGTCTGGGCTACTCTCCCCCTCCCAATGCTCTCTAATTAGGTCTAGTGGCCCTCACACCCTTCTCCCAAACAGTAATTCAAAAGGGGAAAACCCTGTTGATTCTTGGGGTACCTCTCTATAAGCGAAGAGCAGATAGGGTAGAAAGCGCTCCCAGTCTTTATGAGCCTCTCCAAATGTACGGAGCATCTGCTTCAGCGTACCATTAAACCTTTCGCATAGACCATTGGACTGGGGGTGGTACGCCGAATTTACTATTGGCTTAATGCCACATATCTTCCATAGTTGTTGGGTTACCTCGGCGGTGAACTGGGTGCCTCTATCGGATATGATTTCTTGGGGAAACCCCACCCTGGAAAATATTTTCATTAAGGCCTCTGCCACAGTTTCGGCATGAATGTTGGTGAGGGCTATAGCCTCGGGGTACAGGGTGGCATAGTCCACTACAGTTAAAATATATCTTTTCCCGGAGGGACTGGGTTTTGGTAAGGGCCCCACTATATCTACGGCCACCCTACTGAAGGGTTCTTCAATAATGGGAAGAGGACATAACTTGGCTTTGTGGCGGTTGCTTGCCTACTCGCTGGCAAATGTCACAGGAGGTGCAGTATTGCCTCACATCCTTGGAGATCCCTGGCCAGAAGAAAGCCTGGGTCAACCTTTATCGGGTACGTGTCATCCCCAGATGCCCAGACAGGGGAATGTCGTGGGCAATCCGAAGCAGTTCTTGCCTATACTTCTGGGGAACCACTAACTGTTTAGTCGTTACTGTGGCCGACCCTCCCACTCCTCTTTCAGCAATGCGGTAAAGTAGCCCTTTCACCCAGGTGTAACGCTCCCCCTCTAGCCCAGCCTGGTCAGCGTGTACCCTGTCCCTGTATACCTGCAGCGTGGGGTCTGACCTCACCTCGGCCTCAAACTTAGTCGGGGTATCCCAGGACATACGTGTCATGTGAGAAAACAAATAATTGAGCGCACTCCCAAATGAAAACCTATGAGAACCTATAAAAAATATGTAACGGAATGGCTGTGACAGACTAAGATATTCCTATGTCTAGGGTCACCTTATGCTATTCAATCTGGGCACACATGCTTTTGAAAGGTGTTAATTCAGGTCTACAAGACCAGAGTAAGTCATACCTTTGTATAATATGCTATTGAAATATCTTAAGGTGTTGGCTATTCACTGTAAAGACATTCCGTTGAAGGTGTTGATTGCACCCACTCTCACAAGACTCTGCCATTGTGTGATAAAGCTGTCTAGATAACTTATTCAACTAGATGTCTGTATATTATTCAAGGCTAATTGAACACTATTGAAGATGCGGTGCCGACAAGTCTACATGGTTAGCTTACCTGAATGTCTTTTAGAGTGTGATTGAAGCCCCCCATGGTGTGAAGGGGGTGGAGACTACATTGTCCTGTGACTAACTGCATTATGCTTGAGACTGTATAAGAAGCTGAGAAAATACCAATAAATTGTTATATCTTTGAAGCAAGTGCAGAGCTTGAGTCTTGTCTTGTTTATGGGAATGGATATGGATCGTGTATGCAAGATTGTCGCAGTGTGTCAGATAAGCTTGTCGTGGTTGGATGGAAGGTCGTAAGCGGTGGTGACCGTTACAAAATATATAATATATATATATGCTAGTATCAAGAGAAATACAAATGACAGACTGTGATGAAAAGAAATCAATTCCACATTTAGAAATAGTGTTAAAATGGATATACTATAATCCATATCAAATGTCCATAAACACTGTAGTAGAAAAAAGCTTTACTTGATGGCAGCCAGCTGACAGATGAAGCAATCTGTAGTACAACAAGAAAAACACACAAAGCGGCGCCTTCTAAGCGTAGCAGCAAAGTACCGGCTGGGTACTAGAAACCAACGTATATATACGTTGATGTGCCCAGCCGTGCCATTCTGCCGACGTAAATGTGCAGTAGGCGGTCCTTAAGTGGTTTAACACCCTTAATAGGGATGAGCCGAACACCCCCGGGTTCGGTTCAAAGCAGAACGCTCGAACAGACCGCGGGTTCGCACGAATATTTCGAACCCCATTGAAGTCTATGGGACCCGAACGTTCGAATTCAAAAACGGTCGTTTTAAAGACCAAAATTCAATCAAATGTTGGAAAACGTCGTTCAGAACCCCGGGTCTTGCCCCAGGGAACATGTATCAATGGAAATTTTTTTTTTTAAAACGGCCGTTTTTTGCGGAGCAGCCATTTTAATGATGCTTAAAGTGAAAAAAAATTCCTTTAAATATCACACCTGCTGGGTGTCTATAGTAGTGGCACGTGTTTAGAAATGTCCCTGCACAACATGAGAGGACTATAAAAAAAAAGTAATTAATGCTACATGCGCAAGTTCTGTGTGGCAACATTAAGTCGAATATTTTAGCGGTGGTGGGGGGCCATTATTATTTTGTAAAAGAAAATTTTTAGAAAAAAGGGCACCCCTCAAACATACTGTAATTGGAGCGCAACAAGGAGCCACGTGCAAAGTATTGCATCAAAAATTGTTATTAGGCGCCCCTGTTAAACAGGGGCTGAAAAATTGTGCCTTGGGCACAACACAACACTTGCAACCCCTCCCAATAACTCCAATTGGAGCGCAACAAGGAGCCACGTGCAAATTATTGCATCAAAAATTGTTATTAGGCGCCCCTGTTAAACAGGGGCTGAAAAATTGTGCCTTGGGCACAACACAACACTTGCAACCCCTCCCAATAATTCCAATTGGAGCGCAACAAGGAGCCACGTGCAAATTATTGCATCAAAAATTGTTGTTAGGTGCCCCTGTTAAAACAGGGGCAGAAAAATTGGGCCTTGGGCACAACACAACACTGCAACCCCTCACAATAACTCCAATTGGAGCACAACAAGGAGCCACGTGCAAGTGATTGCATCAAAAATTGTTATTAGGCGCCCCTGTTTAACAGGGGCAGAAAATTTGGGCCTTGGGCAAAACACAACACTGCAACCCCTCACAATAACTCCAATTGGAGCGCAATAAGGAGCCACGTGCAAATTATTGCATCAAAATTTTTTATTAGGCGCCCCTGTTTAACAGGGGCAGAAAATTTGGGCCTTGGGCACAACACAACACTGCAACCCCTCACAATAACTCCAATTGGAGCGCAACAAGGAGCCACGTGCAAAGTATTGCATCAAAAATTGTTATTAGGCGCCCCTGTTAAAACAGGGGCAGAAAAATTGGGCCTTGGGCACAACACAACACTGCAACCCCTCACAATAACTCCAATTGGAGCGCAACAAGGAGCCACGTGCAAAGTATTGCATCAAAAATTGTTATTAGGCGCCCCTGTTAAACAGGGGCAGAAAAATTGGGCCTTGGGCACAACACAACACTTGCAACCCCTCCCAATAACTCCAATTGGAGCGCAACAAGGAGCCACATGCAAATTATTCCATCAAAAATTATTAGGCGCCCCTGTAAACAGGGGCAGAAAAATTGGGCCTTGGGCACAACACAACACTGCAACCCCTCACAATAACCCCAATTGGAGCGCAACAAGGAGCCACGTGCAAAGTATTGCATCAAAAATTGTTATTAGGCACCCCTGTTAAACAGGGGCAGAAAAATTGGGCCTTGGGCACAACACAACACTGCAACCCCTCACAATAACTCCAATTGGAGCGCAACAAGGAGCCACGTGCAAAGTATTGCATTAAAAATTGTAATTAGGCGCCCCTGTTAAACAGGGGCAGAAAAATTGGGCCTTGGGCACAACACAACACTTGCAACCCCTCCCAATAACTCCAATTGGAGCGCAACAAGGAGCCACATGCAAATTATTCCATCAAAAATTATTAGGCGCCCCTGTAAACAGGGGCAGAAAAATTGGGCCTTGGGCACAACACAACACTGCAACCCCTCACAATAACCCCAATTGGAGCGCAACAAGGAGCCACGTGCAAAGTATTGCATCAAAAATTGTTATTAGGCGCCCCTGTTAAACAGGGGCAGAAAAATTGGGCCTTGGGCACAACACAACACTGCAACCCCTCACAATAACTCCAATTGGAGCGCAACAAGGAGCCACGTGCAAAGTATTGCATTAAAAATTGTAATTAGGCGCCCCTGTTAAACAGGGGCTGAAAAATTGTGCCTTAGGCACTGGTGGCGGAGCCCAGAAACACAACATTTCTTACTAGCTATCAGCAAGAAAAGTGAGGAGGAGAAGGATATTCCATCAGCAGCATAAGAGGACAGTCACTCAGCATCAGCAGTCTAAAAGGGATCCGACATTTCAACAAAAAGATATTATTCATTAATATCAGCATCAGGTGCTTGGTAGCTGGTGTTGATCCAAGCCTGATTCATTTTGATGAAGGTCAGTCGATCAACAGAGCCGGTGGAGAGGCGCACCCTGTGATCAGTCACAAAGCCTCCAGCAGCACTGAATGTCCGTTCTGAAAGAACACTGGATGCAGGGCAAGCCAGTAGCTCAATTGCATACTGGGCAAGCTCTGGCCAGTGATCCATCCTCAAGACCCAGTAAGCCAGAAGATTTTCGGTGGGGAAGATGTCCAAGTCTGATCTTGCCCCTAGGTATTCCCGGACCATGTAAACCAGACGCTGGCGATGGTTGCTGGAACCGGTCAGACCTTGGGGCTGCGGACTAAAAAACTGCCTGAACGCATCGGTCAGACGACCACCTTCTCCACCGCCCCTTCTGTGACTCACCGAAGCCTCAGCAAGACGTTGTCCAGAGCCAGGTTTTGGTAATCCCCCCCGGTTCTGGGAACGCATTGCACAGACCCTTCTGCAAGGCCTCCCGGAGAAGTTTCATCTTCTGCTCCCTCTGCGATGGCAACATAAGGTCCGCAACCTTACTCTTGTAACGTGGATCAAGGAGAGTCGCCAGCCAGTAATGATCCCTCTCCTTAATAGCACGTACACGAGGATCCTTACGCAGGCTTTGCAGGATCAGGGAGGCCATGCAGCGTAGGTTTGCAGAGGCATTTGGGGCACAGTCCTCTGGGTCACTGAGGACGACAGGATCCACAGGCACCTCATCCCAGCCACGTAAAACTCCACGTGCTCCTTGGGACTGTAAATGATCCCTTGAAGACTCCTGCTGCTGAGTGCTAGGCTCCACCTCCATGCTGCTGATACAATCCTCCTCCTCCTCCTCTTCCTGTGTGCTAGGTGGACAAGCAGGACCACTGTCTGGGTAAAGGGGGCCTTGAGAGGTAAGGAAGTCCTCCTCTTCCTCCCTCTGTTCTGCCTCAAGGGCCCTGTCCATTATTCCACGTAGCGTGTGCTCCAACATGTGAATAAGAGGGACAGTCTCACCAATGCATGAACTGTCACTGCTCACCATCCTCGTGGCCTCCTCAAATGGTGACAGGACAGTGCATGCATCCATATTGGCACAGGTACTCATTGATGGCCTGTTGCTGCGTGTGCAGCCGCTGCAGCATGGCCAACGTTGAGTTCCATCTGGTGGGCATGTCACAAATTAGGCGGTTCTTGGGCAGGTTGTATTCCCTTTGGAGGTCAGTCAGCCGAGCAGTGGCATTATATGACCTTCGAAAATGCACACAGACTTTCCTGGCCTGCTTCAGGACATCCTGCAAGCCCGGGTACCTGCCCAAGAACCGCTGCACCACCAAATTGAGGACATGCGCAAAACAGGGCACGTGGGTGAGTTTTCCCTGTCGCAGGGCAGAGAGGAGGTTGGTGACATTATCGCTGACCACCATTCCAGGCTTCAGCTGGCGTGGCATCAATCACCTCTCAGCCTGACCCTGCAGAGCTGACAAAACCTCTTCCCCAGTGTGGCTCCTGTCTCCCAAGCACACCAGCTCTAGCACCGCATGGCATCTCTTGGCCTGCATTCCTGCGTATCCCCTCGTACGCCTACGGAGCACGGCTGGTTCGGAGAAAACATCCCCACAGGAAGAGGCCACAGAGGAAGAATAAGAGGAGGGGGTGGAGGAAAGAGGTGTGTCACAAGCAGTAGTATTGTTTTGGAGGCGTGGTGGCGGAACAACCTCCAAAACTACTGGACCTTGCCCTGCGTCATTCCCAGCTGCCAGCAGAGTCACCCAATGCGCTGTAAAAGACAGGTAATGTCCCTGTCCATGCCTGCTGGACCATGAGTCAGCGGTAATATGCACCTTACCACTGACCTCCCTGTCCAGCGAGGCATGGACATTGCCTTCCACATGCCGGTAGAGAGCCGGAATAGCCTTCCGTGAGAAAAAGTGGCGTTTTGGTACTTGCCACTGAGGTACTGCACATTGCACAAACTCACGGAAGGGGGCAGAATCTACCAACTGAAAAGGTAGCAGTTGAAGTGCTAGCAATTTCGCTAAGCTAGCATTTAACTGCTGGGCATGTGGATGGCTGGGATTGTACTTCTTTCGGCGCTGCAGCAGCTGGGGCAGGGAAATTTGCCTGGTACTATCAGTAGATTGACCGCTACTACTAGCTTGTGACACACCTATTTCTACACCTTCACTGCAGGCTTCAGAGAAGACTGGGGGTCTACTGGGGTTGGAGGTCCCAGAAGGGCAAGGGGGGGTACGCTTTTGTCTTTGGTGTGGGTCTTTTTGGTGTGCTTGCCAACGAGCTGCATGGCAGGTCGACATATGTCTGGACAAGCATGTGGTACCCAAGCGGTTGATGTTTTGGCCACGCGAGATACGCTTGCAACATAAGTTGCAAATAGCAAAGGTACGATCTTGTGGACATGTTTCCAAAAAGGCCCACACCAAAGAACTTTTGCTGTACCGGTCAGGCACAGCAGCGCCATGCACAAGCGCTGTGCACAAGCGCTGTAGATGTGCGCTGTAATGCAGATAAACTTTGATCAGTCTGTGTGAGAGAGGATGAGGAGGATGAGGACGGCTTGGTCATCCACTCTACTAATTTCTCTGCATGTTGAGGCTCAACACGGCCAGCTCCCGAAAAGAAGGACGAGCGGCCACAGCCACGGCCACGTGCTGAAGAGGATGCACCACATACACTACCAGCGTTACCTCTACATGCAGAGCCTGCTTGCCCTCGTGACTCTCTGCCTCTCTTTGTTGTCCTTCCAGACATATTTATGAGTTCAGGTGGTATATAACAGCACACGTACAGTGACACTAACTGCGCTCAGGTGGTATATAACAGCACAGGTGCGGTGACACTAACTGCGCTCAGGTGGTATATAACAGCACAGGTGCAGTGACACTAAATGCACTCAGGTGGTATGTAACAGCACACGTACAGTGACACTAACTGTGCTCAGGTGGTATATAACAGCACACGTCCAGTGACACCAAATGCGCTCAGGTGGTATGTAACAGCACACGTACAGTGACACTAACTGCGCTCAGGTGGTATATAACAGCACATGTACAGTGACACTAACTGCGCTCAGGTGGTATATAACAGCACAGGTAGTGACACTAAATGCGCTCACACGTAGTGACAGTGTGGTACACTAACTGCGCTCAGGTGGTATATAACAGCACAGGTGCGGTGACACTAACTGCGCTCAGGTGGTATATAACACACAGGTGCGGTGACACTAACTGCGCTCAGGTGGTATATAACAGCACAGGTGCAGTGACACTAAATGCGCTCAGGTGGTATATAACAGCACACGTGCACACGTAAGGTGGTATGTAACAGCACACGTGCGGTGACACAAAAATGCACTCAGGTGGTATGTAACAACACACGTGCGCTCATGGTGTAACAGCACACGTATGACACTAACTGCGCTCAGGTGGTATATAACACACGTCAGTGACACTAACTGCGCTGGTGGTATATAACACACAGGTGCAACTAACTGCGCTCAGGTGGTATATAACAGCACAGGTCGGTGACACTAAATGGTCAGGTGGTATATAACAGCACAGTCCAGTGACACTAACTGGTCAGGTGGTATATAACACACACGTCCAGTGACACTAACTGCGCTCAGGTGGTATATAACAGCACACGTCCAGTGACACTAAATGCGTCAGGTGGTACACACACGTAGTGACACTAACTGCGCTCAGGTGGTATATAACAGCACACGCCAGTGACACTAACTGGCTGGTGGTATATAACAGCACAGGTGCGGTGACACTAACTGCGCTCAGGTATTATGTAACAGCACAGGTACAGTGACACTAACTGCGCTCAGGTGGTATGTAACAGCACACGTACAGTGACACTAACTTCCCCCAAGTGGTATATAACAGCACAGGTGGTGGTACACCAAATGCGCTCAGGTGGTATATAACAGCACACGTGCGGTGACACCAAATGCGCTAAGGTGGTATGTAACAGCACACGTGCGGTGACACCAAATGCGCTCAGGTGGTATGTAACAACACACGCGGTGACACTAAATGCGCTCAGGTGACACACACGTAAGTGACACTAACTGCGCTCAGGTGGTATATAACAGCACACGTCCAGTGCACTAACTGGTGGTGGTATGTAACACAGGTGCGGTGAACTATGCGCTCAGGTGGTATGTAACAGCACACGTACAGTGACACTAACTGCGCTCAGGTGGTATATAACAGCACACGTCCAGTGACACTAACTGGTGGTGGTATATAACACACACGTCCAGTGACACTAAATGCGCTCAGGTGGTATATAACAGCACACGTGGACACTAACTACGCTCAGGTGGTATATAACAGCACACATCCAGTGACACTAACTGCGCTCAGGTGGTATATAACACACAGGTGCAGTGACACTAACTGCGCTCAGGTGGTATGTAACAGCACACGTCAGTGACACTAACTGCGCTCAGGTGGTATATAAAAGCACACACAGTGACACTAACTGCGCTGGTGGTATATAACAGCACAGTGACACTAACTGTGCTCAGGTGGTATGTAACAGCACACGTGTGACACTAACTGCTCAGGTGGTATATAACAGCACAGGTGCGGTGAACAAATGCGCTCAGGTGGTATGTAACACGTGCGGTGACACCAAATGCGCTCAGGTGGTAGGTGGTATATAGGTGGTACAGCACACGTACAGTGACACTAACTGGCTCAGGTGGTATATAACAGCACAGGTGCGGTGACACTAACTGCGCTCAGGTGGTATGTAACAGCACACGTGGACACTATGCGCTCAGGTGGTATATAACAGCACACGTACAGTGACACTAACTGGTGGTGGTATATAACACACACGTCCAGTGACACTAAATGCGCTCAGGTGGTATATAACAGCACACGTGGACACTATGCGCTAGGTGGTATGTAACAGCACACATACAGTGACACTAACTGCGCTCAGGTGGTATATAACAGCCAGGTGCGGTGACACCAAATGCGCTCAGGTGGTATGTAACACCACGCGTGCGGTGACACAAATGCGCTCAGGTGGTATGAAACAGCACACGTGCGGTGACACTAAATGCATCAGGTGGTATGTAACGCACACGTAAGGACACTAACTGCGCTAGGTGGTATATAACAGCACAGGTGCGTGACACTAACTGCGCTCAGGTGGTATGTAACAGCACACGTAATGCACTAACTGCTCAGGTGGTATATAACAGCACACGTACAGTGACACTAACTGCGCTCAGGTGGTATATAACAGCACACGTCCAGTGACACTAAATGCGCTCAGGTGGTATATAACAGCACACGTCCAGTGACACTAACTGCGCTCAGGTGGTATGTAACAGCACACATACAGTGACACTAACTGCGCTCAGGTGGTATAACAGCACCGTCCACACTTGCAGGTGGTAACAGCAACTGCCTAACTGCGCTCAGGTGTATATAACAGCAAATAACTATGCGCTCAGGTGGTATGTAACACACGTGCACTAACTGCGCTAGGTGGTATATAAAAGCAGTACAGTGACATGCGCTCAGGTGGTATATAACAGCACAGGTGCAATTGTGCTCAGGTGGTATGTAACAGCACACGTAAGTGACACTAACTGTGTGGTACACACAGGTGCGGTGAACCAAATGGCCAGGTGGTATATAACGCACACGTGCGGTGACACCAAATGCGCTAAGGTGGTATGTAACACCACGGTGCGGTGACACCAAATGCGCTCAGGTGGTATGTAACAGCACACGTGCGGTGACACTAAATGCGAAGGTGGTATGTAACAGCACACGTCAGTGACGCTAACTGCGCTCAGGTGGTATATAACAGCACACGTCCAGTGACACTCTGCGCTCAGGTGGTATATATAACAGCACACGTCCATACACTAACTGCGCTCAGGTGGTATGTAACGACACGTCGGGACACTAAATGTCAGGTGGTATATAACAGACACGTCAGTGACACTAACTGCGCTCATGGTATATAACGTGTGACACAAATGCGCTCAGGTGGTATATAACGCACACGTCCATGACACTAATGCGCTCAGGTGGTATGTAACAGCACACATACAGTGACCTAACTGCGCTCAGGTGGTATATAACAGCACACGTCGTGACACTAAATGGTGGTGGTATATAACGCACACGTGGCACTAACTGCGCTCAGGTGGTATGTAACAGCACACGTACAGCACTAACTGGTGATATAACAGCACAGTGCGGTCACACCAAATGAGGTGGTATATAACAGCACACGTGCGGTGACACCAAATGCGCTAAGGTGGTATGTAACAGCACACGTGCGGTGACAAATGCGCTCAGGTGATATGTAACAGCACACGTGCGGTGACACCAAATGCGCTAAGGTGGTATGTAACAGCACACGTGCGGTGACCAAATGCGCTAAGTTAACAGCACTGCGGTGACCAAATGCGCAAGGTGGTATGTAACGCACATGTGCGGTGAATCCAGGTTATGTAACGCACACGTGCGGCACCATATGGCGGTGGTATTTAACGCACACGTGCGGTGACCTCAAATGGCTCAGGTGATATGTAACGACACGTGCGGTCACCAAATGCGCTGGTATGTAGCACACGTGTACACCAAATGCGCTAAGGTGGTATGTAACAGCACACGCACCTCAAATGCGCTCAGGTGATATGTAACAGCACACGTGCGGTGACACCAAATGCGGGTGGTATGTAACGGTGCGGTGACACCAAATGCGCTAAGGTGGTATGTAACAGCCACGTGCGGTGACACCAAATGCACTAAGGTGGTATGTAACAGCACACGTGCGGTGAAAGCATGGTATGTAACAGCACACGTTGACCCCAAATGAGGTGAATCAGCACACGTGTCACCAAATGGGGTGGAGAAAGCACACGTCTGACCCCAAATCCGGTGGTATGTAACAGCACATGTGCGGTGACCCCAAATGCCCATATATGTAACACACGTGCGGTGACACCATATGCGGATTTAACATCACACGTGCGGTGACACCAAATGTAAGGTGGTATGTAACAGCACACGTGCTGAAACGGTGATATGTAACCATCGGACCGTTTTCAGCGGACATATGGTATGTAACCCCTCGTGACACCAAATGTAAGGTGGTATGTAACGAGGCCCCCAAATTAGGTGATATGTAACACGTTACACCAAATGAGGTGGTATGTAACAGCACACGTCAACCAAATGCAAGGTGGTATGTAACAACACACACAGTCAGAGCGACTCCTGCCTGACATTAACAGATGCCTTTCTGTGCAAATAAATAGCTAATAGCAGAACTAGCTAAGCTACACACGATACAGTGAAAACGGTCCGCGGACCATATAATGTCCGATATATTGGCGTGTACAACTCCTAGGGATGTCAATACCGCCACGTATTCTCCACGCATGCGCCGACATTCGGCGGCGGCGCGGCGGCGGTGGGGGGAACTGTCTGCTGGTAAGTGTACAACCAGCAGACATTCGGGCGGACAGATAATAGATTTCAAAGCATGCTTTGATCTGTCGGGTGGACTGTCCGCTAACACACGAGCGGAGATGTCTGCTGAGTAGCCTCCCTATCCCCTCGACGAGGCCTCTATCAAGCACAATCTCCTGCCTGATCTATCTATCTATCTATAAATATATTGACAACTCCTAGGGATGTCAATATATTCTCTAAAACTGTACATTTAACTATACTAACTAGAGCCTCCCTGAAATCTATCTATCTATCTAAGACACTGTGGGGTAGATTCACAGAGATACGACGGTGTATCTACTGATACACCGTCGTATCTGTGAGATCCGACGCTCGGATCTATGCGGCTGATTCCTCGAATCAGGTTCCGCATAGATCTCCCTTAGAGCCGACTGGTGTAAGTGAGTTACACTGTCGGATCTAAGGCTGCAATCTCCCGCCGTCCGCTAGGTGGCGCTTCTGTTATTATACGCGACGGATATGCAAATGAGGAGAACCGCCGATTCTGAAGCGAACGCCCGGCCGTCGGTTTTTTTTTACGTCGTTTGTGTTCGGCTTTTTTCGGCGGATAGTTACCCCTGCTATATGCGGGGTAAGTGCGGCGTATCCTATGTTAAGTATGGCCGTCGTTCCCGCGTCGAGTTTTGAATTTTTTACGTCGTTTACGTAAGTCGTTCGGGAATACGGCCATACGTTAATTGAGTTAACGTCGAAAACAATGATGTCCTTGCGACGTCATTTGAAGCAATGCACGCTGGGAAATTTAGCCGGCGGCGCATGCGCAGTACGATCGGCGCGGGGACACGCGTGATTTAAATAGTAAACTCCCCCTAGCCGCGGAATTTGCATTCCGCGGGGGGATTTACGATCCGCCAGGGCAACTTACGAGGCAAGTGCTTTCTGAATACAGCACTTGCCTCAAAAACTGGCGCAGGCGGATCGTAAAAAAGATAGATCACGCTGATCAAAAGATCCGCTGATCTATGTGAATCTACCCCTGTGTCTCTATCTATCTCTCTCTCTGTCTGTCTCACTTCTCTAAGCAAGCCGGAACACACTACACGAGGCCGCCCGGGAGGCGGCCTTTTATAGTGTGGGGCGTGTGCTAAAGCCCTGAGCCCTAATTGGCCAAAGCACCCAGGCTTTGGCCAATTAGGTCTCTTCGTTTTTTGGGCGCTGTTGATTGGCCAAGCATGCGGGGTCATGGTGCATGCTTGGCCAATCATCAGCGCGCAACGCCGCAGTGAATTATGGGTCATTCAAATTTGGCGCGAACGGCCTGATTTGTTTGTTTTCGACGAATGATCGAACGGCCAATGTTTGATGCGAACATGTGTTCGCATCGAACACGAAGCTCATCCCTAACCCTTAATAACCAGACCAATTTTCAGCTTTCGGTACTCTCACATTTTGAATGACAATAACTCGGTCATACAACACTGTAGCCAAATAAAAATGTTGTCCTTTTTTTCCCCACAAATAGAGCTTTTTTTTGGTGGAATTTGATCACCTCTGCGGTTTTTATTTTTTTCGCTATTAATGAAAAAAGAACGAAAATTTTGTAAAAATATGAATTTTTCTTAATTTCTATCATAACATTTTGTAAAAAAGGAATTTTCCTCATAAATTTGGCCTAAAATGTATACTGCTACATATTTCTGGTAAAAAAAAAAAAATTGGATATTATTTAGTCTGGGTGAAAGTTATAGGGTCTACAAGCTATGGTACCAATTTCTGAAAATTGATCAATTTGATCACACCTGAAGTACTGACAGCTTCTCTCATTTCTTGAGACCCTAACAAGCCAACAGGCGGCACTGCAGTGGTGCAGGTAGAACTGGTGTGGCACTGGTGGGCACAGATGGCACTGAGGGGGCACAGGCAGCACTGGTGGGGTGCAGATGAGCACTGATTGGCACCGATGGGCACAGGTGGCACTGATGGGCACAGGTGGCACTGATGGGCACAGGCGGCACTGGTGTGGCACAGGCGGCTCTCGTGGGCACAGGCGGCACTCGTGGGCACAGGCGGCACTGATGTGGCAGTGTTGTGGCACTGTTGTGCACTGGTGGGGCACAGGTGGCACAGGTGGGGCACAGGTGACACTGGTGGGGCACAGGTGGCACTGGGGGGGCACTGCTGGGCACTAATCTCTCTCCTCTTCCCTCACGCTGCAATGGTGTGAGGAGAGGAGAGAGATGACCTGCATGTTTACATTTGTAATCGCCGTCATTGGACGGTGCGATCACGTGGTAAGGAGCCGCTCTCATTGGCTCCTTACCAAGATCATTGACGCTGCGGGTCCCGTGGACCCGCCGAGCGCCGTGACCACGGATCTGACGCACGCCGGGTTTGTTTACACACGTGATCGCGCCGTCATTGGACGGCGCCATCACGTGGTAAGAAGCCGCCGCCATTGGCTCCTTACCGCGATCATCGATGCTGCGGGTCCCGTGGACCCGGTGAGCACCGGTGATCGCGTGTGCGCGCCCGACCTAACACCTGACTCTAACGGAGGACGTCCTGTTAGGCCGCGTACACACGATCAAATTTGTCCGCTGAAAACGGTCCGATGGACCGTTTCAGCAGACAAATTCGATCGTGTGTACGGGCTAGCGGACAGGTTTGTCCATCGGACAAATTTCAAAGCATGCTTTGAAATTTGTCCGTCGGATATGTCCGCTGGTTAGTACACTAACCAGCGGACATATCTGCCCGCACAAGCGTCGTATGGATGCGACGCATGCGTGGAAGTTTTTTACTTCCTGGTGCGGTGACATGGCGGCGTCAACGTCACCGCCACGTCACCGCGCTGTCTGCCGGCGGGGATTTTGATCCGATGGTGTGTACACGCCATCGGACCGAAATCCGATGAGACATGTCCGCTCTAAACTGTCCGTCGGACAAGTTTGAGCGGACATATCTCATCGTGTGTACGAGGCCTTAGAGTACAGGAACCGCCTTATAGACGTATTTTGTCTATAGGGCGGTGACTAAGTGGTTAAAGGCATGATAGGGAATTTGGGGTTTTACCTGGTTGTAGAGTGACCCAGTGGTGGTTTCTGCTCGAGACTGTGTATTCTGCGGACTGTGTGCCATCACATACTCCTGCACATTCGCCATTACCATGTGCAGCATGGCATCTGATATAGGCTGTGGCAAAAATTCCAGCCTGGTCCTTATTTCTCTCTGGTAGAGGGTTTCTTCCATGGCTGCTGGTGGTGTAGCGCTGCGGGCTCTGTCTCCCTCCATCAGCTCGACAGTTAGTACAGCTTTGGATTTGTTACTGGCTACCTTACCCCTGGCTTCTAGCAGTTCCTTTAATGTCTGCCGCTTTAGCCTAGAATAATCCGTCTCCATTTACATCGGTAGTTCACATTGCACGAATTGCCCTTATCGGCTGTAAGGTTGGATCCCGTCGCTTGCCACCAATTGTAGCGGAGTACAATATTAAACTCCACGATCTCCGCTGGTAGCCAGGGTAAATCCACAGTCAGCGTTAAAAAGTAAGGCAATGTCCCAAATCCCCCCCAGTAACCCGGACGAAACACAGCTCTGAGAGTCAACTGACTTTTTATTCACAGGCTTCCATATTTATATAATTCCCCATGCAAGGGGTTTCCAAACAGCCAAATAGATTTAGCAGGTGTAATACAGGGAGGACCACATGGGGAACATAACATTTTGGATAATTCTCCCATCAGGCATTGCTGCACGAGGGGAAAGTCGGTTGATAGCTGGGGTCTGGGGTTATGTGTTGTGGGAGTTCGGTTTAAAACTGCCGAACACCGATTGGGCAACATAAAACAAAGTACTTGAATGCTAGTGGCTTACGGCTGCCAGCATACGAATTACTATGCCCACATAAGACCCAGCAGAATACATAGCATATAATACAGACAACCTGTTGACATGTAACGTCCAGCGTTCCAGAAGTAGCTAGGTTTGCCACAGCCTCTTCCTGTGCTGATTTGTCCTCAGAACCAGCGGTGCTCCGTAGGCGTTCAAGGAGCTTTGCAGGTAGGCAGGCAAAAAGATGCCATGTGGTGCTTGAGCTGGTGAGCTTGGGGGACAGGACCCACACTGGGGCAGAGGTTCTGTCAGCTCTGCAGGGGCAGGCTCAGAGGTGGTTGACGCCATGCCAGCTTAAGCCAGGAATGGTGGTTTGCGACAATGGCACCAACCTCCTCTCCGCCCTCCGAGAGGGACAACTGACCCATGTTCCCTGTTTAGCTCACGTCCTTAACTTGGTGGTGCAGCGGTTCTTGGGCAGGTACCCAGGCTTACAGGATGTCCTGAAGCAGGCCAGGAATCTCTGTGTGCATTTCTGACAGTCATATAATGCCAGTGCTCAGCTGGCTGACCTCCAAAAGGAATACAACCTGCCTAAGAATCGCCTAATCTGTGACATGCCCACCAGGTGGAACTCTACGTTTGCCATGCTGAAGCGGCTGCACACAGCAGAAGGCCATCAATGAGTATCTGTGCCAATATGGCACCAGGACAGGGTCAGGGGAGTGTGTTTTTTTCCCACGTCAGTGGGCCATGATCAGGGATGCATGCACTGTCCTGTCACCATTTGAGGAGGCCACAAGGATGGTGAGCAGTGACAGTGCATGCATCAGTAAGACTGTCCCTCTTATCCACCTGTTGGAGCACACGCTGCATTGAATAATGGACAGGGCACTTGAGGCAGAACAGAGGGAGGAAGAGGAGGACTTCCTTACCTCTCAAGGCCCCCTTTATCCAGACAGTGTTCCTGCTTGCCCGCCTATCACACAGGAGGATTGTGTCAGCATGGAGGTGGAGCCTAGCACTCAGCATCAGTCTTCAAGTGATCGATTACATTCCCAAGAAACCCATGGACTTGTACGTGGCTGGGAGGAGGTGGCTGCGGATCATGACATCCTGAGTGACCCAGAGGACCCCCCGGACCGAATGCCTCAGCAAACCTACACTGCATGGCCTCCCTGATCCTGCAAAGCCTGTGGAAGGATCCTCGTATTTGTGGTATCAAGGAGAGGTACCATTACTAGCTGGCAACCCTCCTTGATGCACGTTACAAGGGTAAGGTTTGCGGACCTTATCTTGCCACCGGAGAGAGGGAGCAGAGGATGAAACTAGGATTGTCCCGATACCGATACTCGGGACCGATACCGAGCATTTGCGTGAGAACCTGTACTCACGCAAATGCTCCCGATGCTTCACCCGATACTTTTCTTCTTCTTTTTTTTTTGGGGTAGAGTGGCCGGAGAGGGCGGGAGAAGTCAGTGGCTGGAGAGGGCGGGGGAGTGCGAGCGGAGTCTAGCTGGAAAGGGTGGACAGTCTGTGGATGGAGGGTGCAGGCGGAGTTGGCTAGAGAAGGGGCACGCAGAGTCTGTGGAAGGAAAGCGCGGGACAGAGTGAGTCCTCACCTGCAGTAGTAAGTTGGCAGGGGTGTAGGGCAGCCGCATCAGGATCGGTGAACATCCCTATGCCCATCTTGGTACACCCTGCACTCGGCTGCAGTAAGCAGCAGCAGACATCTTGTTACACCCAGCCCGAGTTATATATTTTTTCAAATAAATCCTGTGTCATTTTTCACAACATTTCAGTGCCAGCCACCTGTCAGTGCCCACAAGTGCCACCTATCAGTGCAATCAATGTCATCTATCAGTGCCCACAAGTGCCACCTGTCAGTGCCATCTATCAGTGCCCATAAGTGCCACTTGTCAGTGCCACCTATTAGTGCCCATCAGTGTCAGTCACCAGTCAGTGCCCATAAGTGCCACCTATCAGTGCCAGCTACCTGTCAGTGCCACCTATCAATCCCCATCTGTCAAACTGTCACATGACATTGAAAAAGAAAAGTATCGGTAATCGCTATTGCCGAGTACTTGGAAAAAAGTATCGGTACTTGTACTCAGTTTTAAAAAAGTGGTATCGGGACAACCCTAGATGAAACATCTTCGGGAGGCCTTGCAGAAAGGTCTGTGCAACGCGTTCGTAGAGACTGCGAGGTTACAAAATCCTGGTCCTGGAGAATGTGTTGCTGGGGCTTCGGTCAGTCAAAGAAGGAGCGGTGGAGAAGGTGGCCGTCTGACCGATGCGTTCAGACAATTTTTTAGTCCACAGCCCCAAGGTATGATCGGTTCCAGCCACCATCGCCAGCGTCTGTTTTACATGGTGCGGCAATACCTAGGGGCAAGATCAGACTTGAACACCTTTCCCACCGAACATCTTCTGGGTTACTAGGTCTTGAGGATGGATCACTGGCCAGAGCTTGCACAGTATGCAATTGAGCTACTAGCCTGTCCTGCATCCAGCGTTCTTTCGGAACGCACATTCAGTGCTGCTGGAGGCTTTGTAACCGATTACAGTGTGCGCCTGTTCACCGACTCGGTCGATCGACTGACCTTCATAAAAATTAATCAGTCTTGGATCACCACCAGCTACCAAGCACCTGATGCTGATGTAACCGAATATTTTTTTTTTTAAATGTCAGATCCCTTCAAGACTGCTTATGCTCATGCTAAGTGACTATCCTGTTATGCTGAGTGACTATACTCATCCTCCTCAATGATCATGCTGATAGCTTGTAAGAACATTTTTGGTTCTGGGCACTGCCACCAGTGGCTAAGGCCCAATTTTTCTGCCCCTGTTTAACAGGGGCGTGTAATTAAAATTTTTGCTGCAATACTTTACAGCAGGGCTCATTCCTGCGCTCCAACTAGAGTATCTGTGAGGCGTTACTGTGTTGTGGAACCAGTGCCGAAGGCCCAATTTTTCTACCCCTGTTAAACAGGGACATGTAATCACAATTCTTGATCTAATATTTCACAGCAGGGCCCATTCCTGCGCCCACCAAGAGTAACTGTGAGGGCTTACAGTGTTGTGGCAACACCACCACCGCCACCACAGGCCCAATTTTCCGCCCCTGTCCAACAGGTGCATGTAATTACAATTCTTAATATAATAGTTCACAGCATGGTTCCAGCGCCCACCAAGACTAACTGTGAGGGCTTACAGTGTTGTGGCAACACAAACACCTAAGGCCCAAATTTCTGCAAAGTATATATGGTAGGCCCCTACTTTCAAACATCCAACTTACAAACGACTCCTACTTGCAAACAGAATGAGACGACAGGAAGTGAGAGGAAATCTAACCCTTGGAAGGGAAATTCTCTACTGTAAGAGTTAATATGGGAAAAAGGTGTCTCCTCTCCACTGATGCTTTATCACCAATCCTTGTTTCACTAAAAAAAAATATCAAAAAAACATTTGTCATTGGGACAGAAAGTGAGGTTAAATCTTCTGAACAGGTGCACAGACAACAAAACAAATGTTACAGGGGTGATAACCCTTCCCTATGTTTTCCAAAAAGCTTCAAAATAGATTTTTGGGCTGGAGCTACACTTGTAATGTAACAGTTCAAAATTACAAACAGATTCTACTTAACAACAAACCTACAGTCCCTGTCTTGTTTGCACCACCTGTATACTGCTGTTCAGAGTATATAGGGCCTGGGGGCCCCACACCTTTCCTTAATTTGGGTGCCATTTTTCTCAATGATTTTCATCCATATTGCCGGGACCAGACATTACATTAAAGTCGCAAGCAGTTATAAAAATGGAAAATTTATTATCAGATACTTACCGTAATTTTCCTTTCCTGATGGACTCCATGGCAGCCTACGTGTGGATTAATCCCACCTCCTCTCCAATGCTATAGGACCCCATACCCATAAAAGTCAGCTCACCTCCCAGTACCGTGTTCCGTAACTAGCCGTCTACTCTCGGGTGGGAACTCCGTCTGCCATGGAGTCCATCAGGAAAGGAAAATTACCGTAAGTATCTGATAATAAATTTTCCTTTTTCCTGACAGACTCCATGGCAGCCTAGTGTGGGAAATAACTAGCCAGACCACACGGGTGGGTAGCTGAACAAAAAATTATTTTAATTTGCCCCGTCAACCGACAGGATTCTCAAACCAAAATTCACAGAGGAAAGAGATGCAGGCTCAATACAATAATGAGACATAAACGTATTTATGGAGGACCAAGAGGCCGCTTTACAGATGACATCCGGGGCCACATGACGAGCCGCCGCCTACAAAGCTGCTATCCCTCTGGTGGAGTGTGCCGTCACCACCTGTGGGGGAGCCAAGCCCTTAGCCCTATATGCCTGCTGGATTGTCTGGACGATACAAGATGCGATTGTCCTAGTAGAGGCCTTTTTCCCTTTATTACTGCCTGAGTGCAGGATAAACAGGTGATTAGAGCGTCTAAAGGGAGACGTAACTTGGAGATACTCAGTAAGGATCTTGCCTATGTCCAGGGAGTGAGTTTCGTTGGACTCCGGAGACGTAAAGGTAGGAAGAACAATTTCTTGATACTGACAAAACTTTTGGATTGGAGCCCAGCATGGGTATCATGCAAGACCACCCAATCTGGGAAGAACGTCAGGAACGGTTCTTTGTGACCGAGAGACCCGATCTCTGAAACCCTCTTGGCCGAGGTGATTGTGACCAAAAATGCCACTTTAACTGAAAAGTCCTTTATGGGGGACTTTATACTAAGTCCGTTCAGAAAATCAAGAACCAGGGGAAGATCCCACTTGATGCTTCTCAGAAAAATTGCCTGACTAGTGGGTGTACTGCCCACGAGATCCCAGAGAAGGCTGACAGGGCCGAGATTTGAATTCTCAAAGAGCTGACCAACAGGGGAAGATCTAGCCCCGTTTGAAGGAAGCTCAGGATGTCTTGAATTTCTCGATTGCTGTAGGACCTGGATCTGAAGCAGAGGAGAACTCTACAATCTTGGCCCAGATTCTTCCATAAACTTTGTTTGTACTCGCTCTTCTCCAAGGGTGTAGGAGTGACCCCTGAGAGAGAAGGTCCGGTCTGATGGGTAGAGGTACTGGGTCTCGATAGCTCAGCTGGACCAGGAGAGGGAACCAAGGCCTGTTCGGCCAGTAGGGAGCCACCAGCGTCACTTCGACTGCTTCTGCTTGAAGTCTCCGCAAAAATTTGAGGATTATTGGGATCGAAGGAAAGGCATACACCCTCTTGAACCTCTACCGATCCGTCAAAGCAATCAATCCTGATCGCCTGCATGCAGCGGCCCCTCGTATAAAACTTCTCCATCTTGAAGTTGTAGGGGGAGGCAAAAAGATCGACTTGGGGATTAATTCCCAGGGACAGGATCCATCAGAATGACTGTTCGTGGAAGGACCACTCGTTGTTGTCTACCTGAGTGCGTGAGAGAAAGTCCGCCTGGAAGTTTTGTATTCCAGGGATGAAGACTGCTGACAGGTTGGCCAGGTTCTTCTGGGCCCACCTCATGATGGGTTCGACAGAAGGATTGAACTCTGTGTCCCCCCTTGTCTCTTCACGTAGGACACTGCCGTGGTGTTGTCCATCCTCAACAGCACTGATTCCCCTTTCAAGAGCTAGGAGAAGGAATGAAGGGCACACCAGGCCGCCCAAAGCTCCAAGACGTTCGAGCCTGGATTGCGGAGGTGAGCATCCCACTTGCCTTGCGCTATGTTCACGCCAAAGAGGGCCCCCAAGCCGGAACCGCTGGCATCGGTCGTTACTGTGACCCAGGAGACGGGGAGATGGAATGGCAATTCTGCAGGTTCTTCTGTTGGAGCCACCAAAAGAGGCTGTTCCTCATCGTTGATGAAATGCAAACAAGCCGATTCCTGTTCCCTGATTTCCACTGCATGAGGAAGACGGACTGGAAAGGGCGTAACCTCCAAAGCGCCCATTTCACCATGGGGGTCTTGGAGACCATCTTGCCAATGATTCTTAGGCACTGAGATGCTTCAGATGATGCGTATCCAGAAAATGTATACAAAAATTGTGCAGCGCAATATAAATACAATTAAACTAAAGTGCAAAACACAGTATAAATACCGATAACAAATTAATCATGAAAGGTGCAAAAGTAATGCAAAAATCAGTCCAAAAAGTGAACAATTCCAAAAGAATAAGGTGACAACCACTCCAAATCTTCATTGGTGACTGTAACTTTAAATATGTGATCCCTCCACCGTTATGAATGGCTACTCTCACCTTAAGGTATGGACCCCTGTTTTACCAGGCAGTCATACCAGCAGAAATCGATAAACAAATTGGTGCAATATGTGGATAGCAGACTTCTTGGGCGCCACAGCATTGGGTTTAAGGATAAGAAAAAAAGGCAGATCTAAGTGCTCTCTGCTTAAAAAACGGCTCATGTTTATTAAAAAGACATTAACCTCCCTGGCGGTATGATTCTTTCAGATTTTAGGTGCTGAAAGCGGTACCATTATTTGCAAGGAAATTTGGCGTTTTATACTGTAGGCCTGTAATTCTTAGGAATAACTCACTTAAATCTGACCAAACAAGAGTCTATGACATTTTTTTTAAAAACAAAATTATAAATTATAATAAATAATTATAACAAATAATAATATAATCATAATAAAAATTATTTAATAATGTAATCAACTCAAAATCACTGAAATTTGCTCTGTTGCAGAATTGTCTCTGTCATTTTTTTTTTTTTTTTATGCCGAATTTCCCCACAAATCGCTATCGCTCAATTCTGCAAGTGATTCTAATTTATTATCGCTGTTTTCTAGCTGGTCTAAAACCATTTTTGACATAAAGGGACACTTTTGGTTGCTATGGACAATCTACAGTTTGCAGGCAGAAAGAACAGTTTTTATTATGTAAAAGAACATGTAGGGCACTGGGAAGACCACTAGGGACAAGGGGGGTGTGTATTTTTTACATACAGTACTGTAATCTATAAGATTACAGTATACTATATGTAATGTGTTTGTTTACCTTTTTTTGAATATGGTGCCGTTCTCCACCCCCGTGCGTCGTAACGTCGCAGGGAACGGAGCTTGGCGGGACACAGAGGCACTGTGTAAATTGAGTGAGCACCCGCTCGCTCACACAGCGTGGATGCATCGCTGGATCCAGGAACAAGGTAAGTGAACCTTGCCTGTGGATTCTGTGAGGCGAGCCCGTGTCTGATCAATCGCAGCACAAAAATGTAACCCCGAGTCAGACTCGGGAATACCACCAGGGGGGTTAACAGGCTACTCACATTAGCCCGAAAGACAAGACGGCAGAATGGAAGTACACACAACATGTGTCTTTTCAGAGATGGCAGCAAGCGACTTCAGGCTCCTTCCCCTGTACATTTTTTTATGAAAAGCCTATGGCGTGTGAACACACCCAAAAAACTCCACCCGGTGCAGAAAAAATGTGCACACACATAAAGAGTGTTCACAAAAACGTGCAGACGGGTGCAACGTCAAGTGGTCCTCCTGTGCAGAAGGGACCCAAACCCTGATCCCCCGGGGCGTTAAGCTCCAGACGGGGACTGAGGTACTGTGGTCCGAGCAACCGAAGCCGACACGGACCCAACTTCCTTGGAGGGACTGCCAAAACAGAACCCTCCAAGTACTAGGTGGGACTCCCCAGAAGGGAGACCCCATGAGAGCAGGCGAACTAAGCCAGAAGGCCATGTCCACCCACTCCTAAGACGTTCAGGGCTGGCCTGAGGACCGGCACCCTACTAATCACACAGTGAACAAAACATGCACAAACAAAAAAAGTGACAAACATAGGCAATAAATTAAATAAAGTGGGGGAAAGGGATAGTGGAGAGGAGAGTGAAAGAAGTGGTCATTGTGTTTAACAATGACCAGGCCCTCCGGCCAGGAATAAAAAATTCCTCCGGCCAGCTATGGGGACCGCCGCATGTACCGGGGGGGTCCCGATCAGACCCCCGACCCACCTCAAGGCACCAACGTATATATACGTTGATGTGCCTGTCGGTGCCATTCTGCCGACGTAAATGTACATGCGGCGGTCCTTAAGGGGTTAATATATTATCTTGTATGTTTATTATTAATATTATGTTTATTACATGTATTTATATTTTAACAATTTTACCGGTTGTGATATCTAGTGTTATATGGAAATATACCATTTTGTATTAAATATTGTTGTACTGTTTTTCCAGAGATGGCATCAAGTGAACCAGTAAATTATTGTTTTGGTGGTATTTTCTGAATTTTCCCACAAGATGGCGATATTCATTACCTCTTGAGTGGAAGGTTATTATCATATGCAAATTTTGGATTGGTTGGTGGAAGCACTGATGGTCCATGTTTTTTAAATTAAATGAAATAGTGATAAGCGCTTCAAAACGGAAATGTGTAAACACTAAACCAATATTGTACTATTAAAAAACCATAAACACTTCTACAAGTCTTGAAATGTGTAAAGAAAACGGTAGTGATAATGCTAAATTATCAAACTAAAAGGTCCCATGTAACAAGTGCATCTGAGTGCCAATATATAAAATCCTCATCAACCAATGTGAGTGACACTGTGTGTCAGGTACGGTAAATACTGGACAGTCTCTATAGAGTGGTGGATTAGTGGGCTGGGTGTAGAGTGATTGGAGTCTTCACTTGAAATGCTGTACAGGATCTTTCAAATCCAAAGGAGTGTTGTAGTTCCCTTACCTTAGGGCTGCTATATATAGGCATATAGTGATGTATCCTGCTGCATTTGAGGCCTCGATTTCTCAATGGGATTCCCTCTTCCTCTTCCTTATATCTGAGATGGTCCGGGCTCAGTACTCCACAGATAGGATGTGAGGAATGTGGAGGGAGAAAAAGAAAAAATGCCTCCAATGGTGAAGTATATCGATGCCAATAAAAGTGGTTTTATTTGAAAAAATAGGTAAAAGATATCAAAATAAAGTCCAGGATGTAAAACAAGCTAGATGCAAAAATAAATAAATAAATGAGACGAGACGGAGCGATCGTAATGCCGCTACCGCTAAGTCTATTGGCCTCCGGCTAGCGTGGGTGTCACGTGATCTCCCTGGGAAACCGAGATCACGTGACACCCACGCTAGCCGGAGGCCAATAGACTTAGCGGTAGCGGCATTACGATCGCTCCGTCTCGTCTCATTTATTTTTGCATCTAGCTTGTTTTACATCCTGGACTTTATTTTGATATCTTTTACCTATTTTTTCAAATAAAACCACTTTTATTGGCATCGATATACTTCACCATTGGAGGCATTTTTTCTTTTTCTCCCTCCACATTCCTCACATCCTATCTGTGGAGTACTGAGCCCGGACCATCTCAGATATAAGGAAGAGGAAGAGGGAATCCCATTGAGAAATCGAGGCCTCAAATGCAGCAGGATACATCACTATGGGCCAGATTCAGGTAGTCCAGAGCATCTTTGCTCTGGAGTAACGCTTCTCATTTGCGTTGCGCTGCAGAAATTTTAGGAGCAAGTGCTGTCATTCACGAAGCACTTGCTCCTAAAGTTGCGGCAGCGCATCGCAAATGAGCCGGCGGAATTCAAATTGGGCGGGTACGGGGCGTGTAGTATGCTAACTACGCGCGATCCCGCCGCCAACGTACTGCGCATGCGTCGAGTGTCAAAACATCCCCGTGCGCATGCTCCAAAATCTGTGAATGAACGTCAATGACGTCACATTCCCATTCATGACCGTTTTACGCAAGCGACGTTTTTTTTTTTTTTTTCCGACGCGATGACGACGCCTATACCTAACATAGGATACTCCAACCCCATGTAGGTATATCTATGCGCCGCGTATCCCGTCCGGAAACGTCGTATCGTCATTGCGTCGCGCCGGAATTCGATCGTGAATTGCCGATTTCCGCTCATTAACATATTTTTTGAGCGTAAATCGGCGGGAACGCCCCCGGCGCCATTTTTAAGTTGAAGTAACGATGCGATGGCGAAACTCAGTTACGCTGCTCGCATCGGAACTTCAACCCGGCGTTTCTTGTTTTCTGGTTACAGAAAACAGAAACGCCGGCTCAAAGTCACAGTTAGGCTGGCGGATCACTCGATCCGCCAGCCTAACTGTTCGTGAATCTGGCCCTATATGCCTATATATAGCAGCCCTAAGGTAAGGGAACTACAACACTCCTTTGGATTTGAAAGATCCTGTACAGCATTTCAAGTGAAGACTCCAATCACTCTACACCCAGCCCACTACTCCACCACTCTATAGAGACTGTCCAGTATTTACCGTACCTGACACACAGTGTCACTCACATTGGTTGATGAGGATTTTATATATTGGCACTCAGATGCACTTGTTACATGGGACCTTTTAGTTTGATAATTTAGCATTATCACTACCGTTTTCTTTACACATTTCAAGACTTGTAGAAGTGTTTATGGTTTTTTAATAGTACAATATTGGTTTAGTGTTTACACATTTCCGTTTTGAAGCGCTTATCACTATTTCATTTAATTTATATACACTTGTGTTTTGTGGACACTTAAGATTGAGCCGCCTCAGATCAGTTAATGTGACTCTAGTTCACTTTTGTTTACTCACAGTAGCGCATCAGTTTTTCTTATATATTTTTCACTGGTCCATGTTTTTTGGTTTGTCTTTTGGAATTGGAGATTGGTCGTTTGTGTCTATATTACTTTGTGTGAACAATAAAGTTGTCTGCATTAGCTTGACGTTGGATGTCCTTGTTGATGTAATCGTCTCGTTCCGACCGAACGTTTTTGCCGGCGTAGTCTCTGGGCTAGATTCAGAAAGACTTGCGCCTGAGTATATCGGTATGCGCCGCGTAAGTGTAAAGATGCGCCGTAGTATCTATGTGCCGTACCCACCAAACTAGATGCGACAGAAAACGCGCTTTCCCCCGACCGGCTTAACTTTCCTACGCCAGAGTATCGTAAGCGCATATTTTCGCTTGGCGCATCCGTCGCGCCTATTGATTTCCCATTCAAATATGCAAATGAGGGAGATATGCTGATTCGCGAACGGATTAGCACCAGGCGCTGGCTACACGCGCCACGCGTACGTCTTGCGCAAAGTTAATCCTACAAATAGCTGCTTTATCTTTACTCCTGACGGCCACAGGTCAGCAGGAGAGCAGCTACAGCAGCTACAGCAATATTCGCTACAGCATATTCGCATATAACTCGAATATAGCGGCGAATTTCGCTACGAATATTGTTATTTTTTTCAAATTTATTTTTAAAACAGAAATCCTAGAAAATCGCCTTCAGCAAGCTGAACAACCACACTTCTTTTATTTTCCGCAGGAAAAAACATTGCGCTTTTTCGGCACATAAAATAATTGCCTCTGTTCTTTTGTGCCAACAGAAATCTCGAATATCCGCAATATTGCTATTGGAATATTCGAGATTTTCAGCCGTGGCCAATCAGAAATCTAGCAATATTGCTACTATTCGATGGGCGCATCCCCAGAAAATCGAATATTCGTACGGATATTCGGATTTCTGGCGGGCACGTGAATATCGAATATTGGATATAGATTTTCTGATTGGCGCACGCGCGCGCATATTGAGCCTCTTTGGCATGGCCAATCAGAAAATGATGAGCAATATTGCGGTGTTTCTGATCGCCAGAGCCAATCTTCAATATCGATTCAGCCCAGATGATTGGCTCTGAATCAGAAATCTCGAATATCGCGCAATATTGCTATTGCCGAATATTCGAGATTTTCACCACAACCCTGAATATTCAGCAATATTGCGCGATATTCGAGATTTCATCACAAAAGAAGGGCAGCAAATTATTTTATGTTGCCGAAAAAGCACGTTTTTTCGGCCGGACCGCTCACAAAATATCAATTAGCGAAAAATGCAGCCACTGAAATTAGTATTTCTCGAAGGTACTGGCAACACTTAATACAGCAGCTTCCTTGCCAGTGGATCAGGGGCAGCCGTTCCAGCACTACTAATGTCCCCCGGTACAAGGCGGGCACGTGGAGGATATACCGGCGCATGGCTGGGATGTGTATCGCCTCTTCAGATTCAGCCCAGATCAATCCTTGACCACCACAACCCTGAGGATGACATCACCAGAAGACACACCGCTCACAAACAGTGCAGCCACTGGTGAAGGTACACCAATTTCCTTGGTTCATTCCAGTCAAGTGGAGTGGTGGCTGGGATGTCTCCACCATGCAATTCACCAGGTCCCTGCAATTCTCAGACGCATGGCCAACCAAATCATCAGACCCACCACTGAGGACCTGCGGCAGAAGGCAATGACAGATTTCTACAGCATTGCCGGATTCCCACGCACTGTGGGGGCCATTGATTGCACACATAAGGCCCTACAGCCCCCCAGTGCCACAGAGCACATATACCGCAATCGGAAGCATTGGCATTCCATCAACGTATACAATGCCCAATGCCTCATATGGCACGTCCGTGCCAAACACCCCGGGTCCAGTCATGATAGCTACATATACCGTCAAAGCCCCATCCCAACGGAATTCGAACAGAACGTGTACAAGGACAGCTGGCTGGTTGGTGAGTGACATGGGTGGCAGGCATGACTGTCCGACCCCATGATGCACACATCACAAGGGGCACATGCATGACTAACATCCTCCTGTCTTTTCCCTTCCAGGTGACTCTGCATATGCACTGGGACCCCATCTCATGACTCCTTTCCGGAACCCCCAAACCAGAGGAGAGAGAAGATACAATGCGGCACATATCCAAACTCGTGCAGTGGTGGAGCAAACATTTGGGCTCTTGAAGTCCCGTTTCCGATGCCTGGATAAGTCCGGGGGGGCCCTCTTGTATTCCCCTACCTTCGTGTGTCAGATCATCGGTGCATGTTGCATTCTGCACAACTTTGCCATGAGAAAGGGCCTGCAGATTGACATACGTGATGACCTGACCCTTGACCCACACAGTCCCCATCTGCCAGAGGCTACCCCGTCAGCTGATGGAAGAGCAGTCAGGAGGGTCCTCGCCTTAGGCATCTTTGGACAATAAACAAATACATTGATCATACCGACAATGCACGCATGCACGCCACTGATGTCCCTAGATCACACACACCACATCCACATCACATTGGATTAGCCCACTGTTTCTCAATTCCAGTCCTCACGCCCCCCCCCCCCCCCAACAGGTCATGTTTTCAGGATTTCCCTCAGATGAAAAGGCTGTGGGAATTACTAAGGCAGTGAAACTCATCAAATCACCTGTGCAAAATAATGGAAATCCTGAAAACCTGACCTGTTGGGGGGGGGGGGGCGTGAGGACTGGAATTGAGAAACACTGGATTAGCCCAAGTCCAACATGCAGGACTTGGGAGCAGCAACGCCGCGTCAAGGCCCCAATGATGTCGCTGTCCATTCACACAGCCGTGGGGATAACTTCTCCCCAACGGCCGAGGGTGACACCCCTTACTGGCAGGAGTGCCACCCCCTCACATTTACACACCATTCACACTGTCCCCTGCATTACTGACCGTGTGCAGTTTAAATAAAAAGCTCATAATCTGAGCAAAATATATAAAAAAAAAAAAGCTCATAATCTGGGCAGAAACAAAAACTGCAAAAAAAAAAACGAACACCCCAAAAAGCCATCATTTGGGCTGACGGGGGCTCTTTCTGGAGGGCCCTCTCTGGCTCCTCAGCTGCCTGGAGAGAGTGGGTGGGGGGGCATCTGGAGGTGGCTGATCCCCGGGTGGGCCACTCCTGGCAGGTGTGGCCTGCACGCCCTCCAAGGCCATGGCTATCCGGCTGAGGTACGAATTGGTCTGGGCCTGCATCCTCAGCTGCTGGGTCACCTGGTATTGTTGGGGCCCTCTGCCTCCCCTGGTCCCGGATGGCAGCTGTGTTTGCCTGGACGGCTGCAGTGAGGTGCCGAAGATCAGCCTGCACCTCCCCCAGGCTGGTCACCACTGCAGCGCAGTTGCAGCTGACATCCTGCACTGCGTTTGTCATCTGGGCCACGGAGCCCAGGCTGTCAGCTACACGGTCCAGGTGCCCAGCTATTTCCCCCATCTGCTGGGTCTGCCTGGTCTGGTCCCTCGCCATCTGGTCATGGACCACATCAGACACCCCCCTGGTCTTCCGGGTTGCCTTCCTGGGGCCAGGAGATGGTATTTCCCCGGGGGGATGGAGTCGCCCTAGAGGGGCTTCCTATGATGGGGTAGGGGATCTGAGAGGGCCCTGCTGAAGGGGAGGACTCCTCCAAAAATAAAACAAACTCCTGATCTGTGACGACAGGCTCCTCCTCAACCACCTCAGCAGGTGAGGTGTGGGCACTCCCCTCCACCTTGGGGTCTTCAGTGCCCAGGGGTTCGGACTCAGGATGCAGTTGGGGGGATGGGGTGGAATGGCCGCCGGCAGATGATGGCCCAGCTCCGTCATCTGTGGATGACACAAAGCAGACACATGTTGGTGGTCCCACACACTTGGCACATGTACCCTCCCCCCCCCCCCACACATGCAACACACCAAATAGGGGAAAAAAAACACTTACCTGTCCTGGAGCCTTCCTCCATGGAATCATAGCCCGGTACCCCCTCCAACTGCTCCCTCTCCAGGCAGCGGGCTACCACCTCCTCCTCCGTGGTCAGGCTGACCGCACATGGGGGTCCACCCCCCATGCCCCTTTCATGCCTCCTGATGGTGGCCACCTTGCCCTGGACTTTGCGCCTCACATCATTGATTTTTTTGGCAATGTCCGCAGCAGTCCGTGTGAAATACCCCAAACTGTTCACCCTGGCAGCAATGGACTCCAGGATGGCCTGCTTCCTGTCCCGGCTTGTCTTGCGACTTTTCCTGCCATGGAGGAACACATTGTACGTCTCCATAGCCGAGATGACAGCAGACAGCTCCTGGGCATTGAAGTTTAGCTTTCTCCTCTCTCTGCGGGGAACGGGAGCAACCATCTCAGAGCAAAAGTAACTTCGCTGGGGGGGGGGACTGAATATACTTTTGCACCGGAAAGGCGCATCTGCGGCCGCTTTTATACGCGCAGCGTAAGACATTGCGCCGCCGTTTCCCATGAAGTGGTGCCGACGGAAGTTGTGAGCATGCGCACAGGGGAGCGAGTGGAGCCCTCCCTCACTGCGCATGCTCCGTGGATGATGCGCTGAACGTAAGTCTCTGCGCTGGGCTCCGCCCATCATTTACATATGGTCACACCCACTTCCACTTACGTCGGGTTGCGCCATCGCATTTTCGTTACTCCGCTGCAAAGTACGAACAAACAAGTGCTTGGTGAATACTGTACTTGACTCACTAGTTCGTGTCAGCGTAACGTATATGCGCTGCGCTACGCCGGATAAAATATGCGCGCATCTACATGAATCTGGCCCTCGGAGTTCCTTCAGATGACCATAGACTTAATAGAGGCAGGCTAGTGATTGACAAGGCTCCGCCCCGCTGAGGAAGTTGCTACAATGTAACGCGTATAGGGGAAGGAGCCTGAAGTCGCTTGCTGCCATCTCTGAAAAGACACATGTTGTGTGTACTTCCATTCTGCCGTTTTGCCTTTTCGGGCTAATGTGAGTAGCCCGTTAATGTCCTTTTAACCACTTAAGACCCGGACCAATACGCTGGTAAATGACCCAAGGTGTTTTTGCGATTCGGCACTGAGTCGCTTTAACAGACAATTGCGCGGTCGTGCGACGTGGCTCCCAAACAAAATTTGCGTCCTTTTCTTCCCACAAATAGAGCTTTCTTTTGGTGGTATTTGATCACCTCTGCGATTTTTATTTTTTGCGCTATATACAAAAATAGAGCGACATTTTTGGAAAAAAAACACTTTTTTACTTTTTGTTAAAAAAAAAATCAAATAAACTTAATTTTAGTCAAACATTTAGGCCAAAATTTATTTAGCCACATGTCTTTAGTAATAAAAAAAAAAAAAATCTCAATAAAAAAAAATAGCTACCTAGCGGGAACAGCGACACTAATACAGCGATCAGAAAAATGATCGCTTAGTGACGCTGGCAATAGGGAGTGAAAGGGTTAACTAGGGCGGTGATCAGGGGGTTAAAACTTTATTAGGGGGGGTGGGGGGGCTATCCTGAACCTAACACTAACTGACTTTTACACTGCCTGTCACACTGACACTAAATGCAGTGATTAGTTCACTGCATTCAGTGACACTGTGACAGGGGGGGCAGATCGCAAGGGGTTAAGTATGCCTATGTGTGTGTATGTCAGTGTAGTGTTAGTGCACACTTACTGTGAGGTGTTCCTCTCATCGCAGCGGTTGGAAATACCGCTGCGATGAGAGATTACATCACTTCCCCCTTCCTGTGTAAACACAAGAGGAGGAAGTGACAGGGCGGGAGAGCGCAGGGATTGGCTGGGAGCGATCGCGGGGGGGCGGGCAAACACGGACATCCGCCCCCTCGTCCCGGATCGCTCCCGATCGGACCCCCGACCCGCTACTGGGCGAGGACGTAAATTTACGCCCTTGTGCCTGTACGAGCCATTCTGTGGCCGTAAATGTGCGTGCAGAGGTCCTTAAGTGGTTAATAAACATAAGCCTTTTTTAAAGCAGAGAGCACTTAGATCTGCCTTTTTTTTCTTATCCTTGATCCCAATGCTGCGGAGCCGAAGAAGTTTGCTATCCACATATTGCACCAATTTGTTTATCGATTTCTGCTGGTATGACTGCCTGGTAAAACAGAGGCCCATACCTTAAGGTGAGAGTAGCCATTCTTAACGCTGGAGGGATCACATATTTAAAGTTACAGTCACCGGTGGAGATTTGGAGTCGTTGTAACCTTATTCTTTTAGAATTCTTCACTTTTTGGACTGATTTTTGCATTTCTTATGCATCTTTCATGATTAATTTGTTATCATTCCTGCAGAGCCCACTAACAGGCCAGGTTTTATGTATTACCTTGGGGAGATGCAGACCAGAATACTGCAATCACTAGAGCAGCAAATGATATCACCTGTGATGTATTTCAGTTATCTTGCAAACCTGGCCTGTTAGTGGGCCCTGCAGGACAAGAATGATGACCACTGCCCTAGGTATATCAAACGTTGAGTTGGTTCCAGGTGGCTTTTCTCCAAGTTTAGGAGCCATCCAAACTCGGACAGGGTCGAGATTACCTGTTCTCTTTGCGCCAGGAAATTAGTTCTGTCTTGGGACAGGACCAGGAGGGCGTCCAGATAGTGATAAAGGCGTACCCTTTTTAGCCTGATGAGGGCCACTACTGCCAATAGGGTCTTGGTGAAGACTCACGGGGAAGTCGTCAACCCGAAGGGTAGGCAAATGAATTGAAGGTGTTCCTACCCGACGTGGAATCTGAGGTACTTCTGAAACTCCTCTGCCACTGGCACGTGGAAATAAGCGTCTTTTAGATTTATAGAGATCATCCAGTCGCCTGGCTGTATTGCTTGTTGGATCGTTGACAGAGTTTCCATTTTGAACCTCCCGTGCCTGATGAACCTGTTTAGGTAGGTTAAATCTATGACTGGACGCCAGGCACCACTTTTCTTCTGTACCAAGAAGAGGGGGGAGTATACTCCATGAAACTGTTCGTCCTTTGGGATGCATATTACCGCTCCCTGCAGTTTTAGCAGGTCCACGTAGGACAGTAGAGCCTGCTTCTGTTCTACCGTACTTGGGAGTAGGGTGGAGATGAATCTGGGGGAGGAATGCTGGAGAAGGACCATGCGTGGCCTGATGACACTGTTCTGATGACCCAAAAATCTGTGATCGAGGCCGCCCAGACTTTCCGAAAGAGGAGCAGGCGTGCTCCCACCCGACCCGCCTGGGTGGGACGTTGTCTCAAAAAGACTTTGCCTGTTCACATTCACTTTGCTTGTTGCTGGTCTGCGGAAAGATGCCTGACCTCTGCTCCAGTTCCACCTGAAGTCCCTACCAGGTCTGTAGGAGCGAGCTTCCCTTGAACGCTCTGGACTACATCTTCGAACTGGAGGTTTCTTCCTTCCGGTCTGATGCCTATCCTGGGGGAGGAAGCCCGACTTACCACCCGTAGCCTTAGCTATGGCGTTGTCTAGTTTGTTGCCAAGAGGCGATCCCTCAAAGGGAATTTTGCACCAATTTTGTTTTGATGATGGGTCAGCAACCCAAGGGCGTAACCACAGGGCCCGCTTGGCTGTAACTGAAGACAAGGCAGGCGAGTCAGCTAACCTCGCCGCCTGCCTGCTCCCTCAATTGAAATGACACTGTCTCTCTTTCTCTCTGTCTTTCACCACCGCCGCAAGATACTACGCAAGGCTGCCACGCAGATGGCCTTATATAGTGTGGGGCATGTACTAAACCCCCTAAAACATAAATGGCCAAAGCCACCCTGGCTTTGGCCAATAATGGCTGTCTGTTTACGGCGCTGTGATTGGTCAAGCATGCAGGTCATAGTGCATGCTTGGCCAATCATCAGCCAGCAATGCACTGCGATGCTGCAGTGAATTATGGACCGTGACGCACCACTCGAAATTGGCGAGAATGGCCCATAATGGTTGAAATTCGGTGAACATCCGAACAGACGATGTTCGAGTCGAGCATAGTTTTTTACTCGAACTTGAAGTTCATCCCTAGTCTTGACCATTGTGGAGGATTTGAAATCGGTTTGTGTGTGTGGACATGTGTCTTTTATACAGGTAACGAGTGGAGAACAGGAGGGCTTCTTAACCACTTGCTGTTGCGGTTCGATAATTCTGTGAGGGCGTAAATTGACGTCCTCCTAGAATCGCGCACCCCCTGGTCCAGAGGACCCGGTGTGTCACGGATCATGTTAAATGGCTGCTTACCACGTGATTGCTCCATCAAATGACAGAGCAGATGCAGCAGCGCTGTGGACTGCATGTGTAGTGCCCACAGGCTGCTCAGTGGCAACTACAGCCTCAGCCAACCAGCTATCCATACTCAGCCATCCCACCATCCATGCTCAGCCATCCCATCCACCCCCCAGCCGTACCCATGAGTAAAAGTCTCACACATGTGGTATCGCCATACTCCGGAGTAATAGCGGAATGTATTTTGGGGTGTAATTTGCTGTGTGTGAGAAATAACCTGCTAATATGACAATTTTGGATGCAGGACAAGCCAGTAGCTCAATTGCGTACTGTGCAAGCTCTGGCCAGTGATCCATCCTCAAGACCCAGTAAGCCAGAGGATTTTCGGTGGGAAAGGTGTCAAAGTCTGCTCTTGCCCCTAAGTATTCCCGCACCATGTAAAACAGACGCTGGCGATGGTTGCTGGAACCTGTCATACCTTCGGGCTGCGGACTCAAAAATTGTCTCAACGCATCAGACGGCCACCTTCTCCACTGCTCCTTCTGTGACTCACCGAAGCAACACGTTGTCCAGGACCAGGTAACCCCCCAGTCTCTGGAAACGTGTTGCACAGACCTTTCTGCAAGGCCTCCCGTAGATGTTTAATCTTCTGCTCCCTCTGCGACGGCAAGATAAGGCCCGCAACCTTACCCTTGTAACGTGGATCAAGGAGAGTTGCCAGCCAGTAATGATCCCTCTCCTTGATAGCATGAATACGAGGATCCTTACGCATGCTTTGCAGGATCAGGGAGGCCATGCGGCGTAGGTTTGCTGAGGCATTCGGGGCAGAGTCCTCTGGGTCACTGAGGACAACAAGATCCGCAGCCACGTAAAAGTCCATGGGTTCCTTGGGACTGTAATTGATCCCTTGAAGACTACTGCTGAGTCAAAAGCTCCACCTCCATGCTGCTGATACCTACTCCTCCTCTTCCTGTGTGCTAGGCGGGTAAGCAGGACCACTGTCTGGATAAAGGGGGCCTTGAGAGGTAAGGAAGTCCTCTTCCTCCCTCTGTTCTGCCTCAAAGGCCCTGTCCATTATTCCACGTAGCGTATTCCAACATGTGAATAAGAGGGACAGTCTCACTGATGCATGCACTGTCACTGCTCACCATCCTCGTGGCCTCAAATGGTGACAGTGCATGCATCCCTGATCAAGGCCCACTGGCGTGGGGAAAAAAAACCTAGCTCCCCTGCCATATTGGCACAGGTACTCATTGATAGCCCGTTGCTGCGTGTGCAGCATGGCCAATGTTGAGTTCCATCTGGTGGGCATGTCACAAATTAGGCGGTTCTTGGGCAGGTTGTATTCCCTTTGGAGGTCAGTCAGCCGAGCAGTGGCATTATATGACCTTCGAAAATGCACACAGACTTTCCTGGCCTGATCGCAAGACAAGAGTCTGTGGGTCCCACGGCAGTGTTCATGGCAGGGGCACGCATGCCCACATGGCGGAAAATTCAAAGTGACGGGTGTGTGTATATATACACATACACACACCACTTTGCCCAGACGTACCATTCTGCCAATGTATATCCTCACGACGCGTTTGTGAAGAGGTTAAAGAGGAAGTAAATAAAACGGGGGAAAAAAGACCTGCAAGAGAAAGGCATAATGAGCTAGTATGCATTGCATACTAGCTCATTATGTGGTACGTACCTGAGATAGAAGCCCCCAAAGTCATCCTCATTCCCCGCCGCCATGTCTCCTTGCATCTCCTTTCTGTTATCGCCAGATCAGCGATGACCTCACTCCCACGCATGCACAAAATCACAGCATTAACCCTGTTAATGCCATTGAGAAAAAAAAACTGCACTTTTAGTGCGCCTGCACCGTAGACATCGGCGCCTGTCATATCTGCAAATATCTCCTAAACCTTTTAGGTTTGGGAGATATTTGTTGCACCTACAGGTAAGCCTTAATCACGGCTTACCTGTAGGTTAAAGGGGGTTTAAAACCACTTTACAACCGCCCTATAGACAAAGTACGTCTACAGGGCGGTTGCTTAACTCTAAGAGGCCGTTAACTAACGGCTTCCCAGAATTGCGTGCCCCCTGAGGCGCGCACACGGGAGCATCCGTGACCGCCGGGTCCAGAGCGATCACCTGTAAACAAACCGGCGTCATTTGATGACGCCGGTTCCTCCCGCTGTACCGATCGGTACAGTGTGAGAGGAGAGGGAGCGGATGTCAGCGGCAGTGCTGTGGGCTGGATCTCTGACAAATGCAGTCACAGATCCATCCCTCCCTGCTGCAATGCTCTGCTGGGCATACTCTGGCAATACAGCGCCCCTGTCCCCGTGAGCTTGCATGCAGAAGCGAACGCATACGCAAGTCCCGCCCACATATGAAAACGGTGTGCAAACCACACATGTGAGGTATCTCTACGAACGTTGGAGCGAGAGCAATAATTTTGGCCCTAGACCTTCTCTGTAACTAAAAACATGTAACCAATAAAAATATTTAAAGCGTCGCCTATGGGAATTTTTAAGTACCGAAGTTTGGCGCCATTCCACAAGCGTGAGCAATATTGAAGGGTGACATGTTAGGTATCTATTTACTCGGCGTAACTTTATCTTTCATATTATGCAAAAACATTGGGCTAACTTTAATGTTTTTTTTAAAAGAACAAAAAAAACGCGTTTGAAAAATTGCTATGCAAATACCATGCGTGATGAAAAGTTGCAACAACCGCCATTGTATTCTCTAGGGTCTTTGCTAAAAAAGCATATATAATGTTTTGGGGTTCTATGTAATTTTCTAGCAAATAAATTATGATTTTTACATGTAGGAGAGAAATGTCAGAATTGGCCTGGGTGCTCCCTGCATGTTGGGCCTCTGTATGTGTCCTCACTGTGTAAAAGTCTCACACATGTGGTATCGCCATACTCAGGAGGAATAGCAGAATGTGTTTTGGGGTGTAATTTGTGGTATGCATATGCTGTGTGTGAGAAATAACCTGCTAATATGAAAATTTGATGAAAAAAAAATTCTTGATTTTGCAAAGAATTGTGGAAAAAAATGACAACTTTAAAAAAACTCACCAGGCCTCTTTCTAAATACCTTGGAAAGGCTTCTTTCCAAAAAAAAGGGTCATTTGGGGGGTATTTGTACTTTTCTGACATGTTAGGGTCTCAAGAAATGAGAGATGCTGTTAGTACATCAGGTGTGATGAAATTGATCAATTTTCAGTAATTGGTACCATAGCTTGTAAGACCTTATAACTTTCACCCAGACTAAATAATATCCAATTTTTTTTGTTTTGTTACCAGATATGTAGCAGTATACATTTTAGGCCAAATTTATGAGGAAAAATTACTTTTTTGCAAAATGTTATAATAGAAATGAAGAAAAATTATTTTTTTACAACATTTTTGTTCTTTTTTAATTTATAGCAAAACAAAATAAAAACCGCAGGAGGTGATCAAATACCACCAAAAGAAAGCTCTATTTGTGGGGAAAAACAGGACAAAAATTTCATTTGGTCACAGTGTTGTATGACTGAGTTATTGTCATTCAAACTGTGAGAGCACCGAAAGCTAAAAATTGGTCTGGTTATTAAGGGTGTTTAAGTGCCCAGTGGTCAAGTGGTTAATATGCTTTTCAGTATCATGCTTCAGTTCAGATTTGCAAAAGCCTGGTCTTTGCTTCCACATGTTTTACCAAGTGGACATTCATTCCTCAGCAGAAGCGGAGTTTGGTAAGAAGGTTCTTAAGACATCCTAAGCCAACCTCTGTTCTATTTTTTCCTCATGGACCTGTTTTTCAGGATACAGCACTTGTATCCTGTAATATACATATAGGATTTAGCTTACCTGTAAAATATTTTTGAAGAAACATTATAAAACATCGTTTCCTCTCCCTTTTATTTCTGTAGTACAATGACTTGCTACGGGACAGCTAAGGGTTAGATTGAACTGTGCGTTCACCAATATCCAATCTCCTAAAGGCAGCAGCATAACCCAATGTTCCAAAAGCCTTCTCCTGTGTCCAGTAATGTACTTTAACCCCTTCCCTACCGCCGTATAGGGGAATCACGTCATGGTGATCCCCTTGCCGATGAGACAGGACGTTGCACAACGTCCTGTCTTCACGGCGTTCGCACGCGTGCCCGACGGCCGTGACGGGCACCCGCGATTTCCGGAAATCACGGCAAGAGTGTGGATCTGTGTGTGTAAACACACAGATCCACCTCCTGTCAGCGGTGAGGAGACTGATGTGTGTTCCCAGTACAGAGGAACACACATCGATCTCCTCCCCCTGTGAATCCCCCTCCCCCTACAGTTAGAACATACTTTTAGGACACATTTTAACCCCTTCAGCGCCCCCTAGTGTTAACCCCTTCCCTGCCAGTCACATTTACACAGTAATTAGTGCAGTTTTATAGCAATAATCGCTGTGTAAATGTGAACGGTCCCAAAAACGTGTCAAAAGTGTCCGATATGTCCGCCGCAACGTCACGGTCACAAAAAAAAAAAACGCAGATCGCCGCCATTACTAGTAAAAAAAATTAAATAAAAATGCCATAAATCTATCACCTATTTTGTAGACGCTATAACTTTTGCGCAAACCAATCAATATACGATTATTGCGTTTTTTTTTTACCAAAAATACGTAAAATACATATCGGTCTAAACTGAGGGGAAAAAAAGTTTTTTTTTTAAAAAATATTGTGAGAAGTATTAAATAAAAAGGAAAAAATATTGTGTTTTTTTTAAAATTGTCGCTCTTCTTTTGTTTATAGCGCAAAAAATAAAAACCGCAGAGATGATCAAATACCACCAAACGAAAGCTCTATTTGTGTGGGGAAAAAAACATAATGATTTAATTTGGGTACAGTATTGCCTGACCGCGCAATTGTCATTCAAAGTGCAACAGCGCTGAAAACTAAAAATTGGTCTGGGCAGGAAGGGGGTGAAAATGCCCTGTATGGAAGGGGTTAAGAAAAAGCTTTTACAAATAAGACCCACAAACTATAAGATGCATTCTAAATATCTTTAGATAACAGCTTCTTTTAACAAAATCACACGAAGGAGTACAAACCTATCATGGCTCTAAAAAAAAAAATTAATCCTGTTTGTTGAGAACCTCTTTAAAAACAATCACTGGTACGATTTGTACTTCATTATTACAGTATTAAATGAATTGGAATTTCACTTCAGTTCCAGTCACATAGCCAAAACAGAGAGGAAATCCCTGCACATTACACACATTGAAAAAACAAATTGTGAGTAGGAAGAGGTGTTTTTCAGCTGTAAAAAGCTCCAACTGAAAAAATAAGTTAAAAAGATTGCTGAAAACAACCATTATGAACATTTGAGCCAGAAGCTTTTGTGGGAGTATGTATAGTTTGTAAAAAATGCAAAAGCCGACAATCGCCAATGCTAAAATAATTTGCTAAAGACTGAATTCTACAGTTAAAGCAACTAGCGACGCCCAGTGTGCACGAGGCCTTAAAGTCAGTCCTTTCTAAGCTGTTAATGTACATTTTGGGCTGGTGGCCAGCTCTGTTACTAGATCCAACATTGGCTAAAAGTCCCTTTCCTCCTGTTTTTAATCTCAGCATTGTGCTAAAAACAATCACACGGATAACAAAAAAAAAAAGAAGTCTCACAACCCCAACCCATCAATGGGGTTTTTGTTTTTTTAAATGGTACAGGTGTTTGCACTAACAACCTCTGACAGATTCACTACTTGTCACTAAATCACACTGATGCAAAAGAAAAATATCCTAGGATCATAAAATTGTTGTAGACAATGCAGGCTGTAGTTGACCGAACAGGACTTCACTGAAATTGGTATTTTATAACATTACTAGATTGGCAGAACATGCAAAACCATACAGAAGCCATTAGCTCATTTTAATACCTACTCCAATATTCTGTTGTTTTTTTTTTCCCCAACCAGTACAGTTATGCCATTATGCATTTGTCAATTTGAGAGTTGCATGTATGCAAATATATATAGCAAAAGCACTCAGTATGCAGACATTAATACCAAAAATGCAAATTCTCCATGGTTTTATTTGCCTGGAGGCATGTTGCAATTACATTGTCACTGTTGCGTGTAAAATAGCCTTGACTTTATCATACCACTGCATATTTCCAGGATTTCTGCATTTGATTCTAAAAACAGTCATGTCCTATTACACTGACAAAGGCAAACTATGGTAGATTGACCACAAAAATAAAGCAAGTGGAGACTTTCAGCTTTAATTCAAGGGGTTGAACATAAATATCAAGTGCAAATTTTAGGAACTGCAATTTTCTCTTATACACCCCCCCCCCCCATTTTCAGGGGGCTTAAGTGTAAATAGACAAATAGTCATAAATAAAATGTTAAATCATTTTCTTAAGAATCCTTTACTGGCAATGACTGTCTGAAGTCTGAAACCCATGGGCAATCAACAAAGACTGGGTTTCCTCCTTTTTGATGTTTTGCCAGGCTTAAGTACAGCTGTATTCAGTTCTTTGTGAGCCTTTCTGCCTTCAGCAAGCGAAATGAATGCTCAATTTGGTTGAGATCAGGTGATTGACTCAGCCATTGCAGAATATTCCACTTTTCCTTTAAAAGCTCCTGGGTTGCTTATGCAGTGCGTTTTGGATCATTGTCCAGCTGTACGCAAAATTAATCTGGCTGCTTCTGTGACATAAATGACCAAGTGCCACTGAAAGCCAAACATGCCCATGCCATCACACTGCCTCCACCATGTTTTACAGATGACATTGTGTGCTTTAGATCAAACTGTTCCAAATCATCGCCACATTATCTTCCCGTCAATCTGGTACAGATTAATCTTCGCTCTTTATGGCAAAATCTAAACTGGCTTTTCTATTTTTCAGGTTTATGAATGGTTTGCACCTTGTGGCAAACCCTCTGTATTTGCACTTATATAGTCTTCTCTTGATTGTAGACATGGACAATGATGATACACCCACCTGCTGAAGCGCATCCTTCACTTGTCTGGATGTTGGTAATTCGTTTTTCTTTACTATAGAGAGAATCCTGCAATCATCCACCATGTACATCTAAGCCTTGTTATGCTGCTTAGCTCACCCATGTGTTCCTTCCTCAGAATGTACCAAAGACTTGATGTTTTTTTTTTTTTTTCTGAAACCTTACAATGGACAGCTCTTTTGAACACATGATGTAGGTTCACAGCAATAGATTCCAAATGCAAATACCAGACTTGGAATCAACTCCAGAAACTTTTACCCTTTTAAAGTTATCAAGGAAGGAGTAGCCCACGCCAGGCCATAAAACAGCTTTAGATGCCTGAGAAAGGGGGGGGGGAGAAGAGATGATCCACCCTTAAGAGCTGCAATTCCTAAAATGTTCCTCTGATTTGGATGTACATACCCTCAAATTAATCCTGTATATGTACTTTCAGCCCATATCCATTATAACTATAGCTTGGATAGGTTTTAGTAAATGCCCAAAAAGACCAATATTGTGTCTCTATATATCTAACTGTATTTTCCCTGTGGCTGAGGCAAAGTATGGCATTAGTATAAAGCTCTCTTCAAAACCACCATGTGACAAAATAAAACAAAGCTTGAATCAAAGCAGTTTAACTAATTATGCGGACTATTTTTTTTTATAAATAAAGCTTTCTTTTAAGAAGAAACAAAAAAAGGAGAAAAGTTAAATGTTAATAGCAATATTGACAGTTTTTAGATACGAATATTTCGGGAGGTGTCAGTACCTGGGAAAGGTTCCACACAAAATTTTACATTAGATGAAAAATCAAATTTCATAATAACCAACAGATACAGCAGGGAAAATGTCATCCCTTGCATATTTTGCCCACTTAAAAAGGTAATGAAGGGTATATATTTTATCACCCAAAAAAAATAAAAGGGACAGGCCTCCAATAATGGACAGATTTTGTCCAGTACCTCATTCTGGAAATAGGTCACACAAACAGCCCTAACATACCAAGTTAAAAGGACTTATCAGTACCCCAAAATAGAAAAAAGGTTTTATTATTTAAATTCACACATACACACAAAAATATGCAAATACCACAAACAGAATAATATGACACCCTTAGTATTTTTCCTCAGTCCCACTGCAGTCAGGAGAAGAGTAGCTTCGCTGTAGCTTTGAGGCATGTGCTTTTGTGGTACACTTACATATTACAATGCTTAGTATATTTCCTAATTTGTGTGTTTAAACCAACAAAAGAGATTATATGTATACATTTTAAATTGTAAAAACAATTTTGACATTTTATGGTATCCATAAAGTCCTTTAACTTGGTATGTTAAGGTTGTTTCTATACTTTTTTTTGTAGTTGGTTAACAGGTGTGTACACATCTCAGGAAGGATTTTGGTCCACTCTTTACATATCTTCTCTAACTCCTTAAAGTTTCTTGGCAACTCGAAGTTACAGCTCCCCCCCCCCCCATGAATTTTCTATAGGATTAAGGTCTGGAGACTGGCTAGGCCACTCCTTTGTTGCCTTGGTGGTAGGTTTTGGGTAATTATCCTGCTGAAAGACCCATCTTCAATGTTCTGGCTGAGGGAAGGTGGTCCTGTCCATTGGCACCTCCACAGCCAAGTTGGCCTGTACCTTTCGCAGACAAACAGCTCTAAAGCATAAGGTTCCAACTCTGTGCTTGAGTGTGGATATGGTTTTTCCTAGGGTCATAATTTGCATTTTTCTTCCTCCAAACACAGCAAGTCATGTTAAATGCCAAAGAGCTCAATTTTGGCCTCATCTGACCACAGCACTGTCTTCAAATTCTTCTCTTAATCATTTAGATGCTCATAGGCAAACTTCAGAAGGGCCTGTGTGCCTGCTTGAGAAGGGGGACCTTGCAGGCGCTACAGGATTGCAATCCATGCCAGCTTGGTGACTGTGGTCCCAACTGCCTTGAGATGATTCACAAGCTCCTCCTGCTTAGTTCTGGGCTGATCCCTCACTTTTCTAAATCATCCTTACCCCATGAGGCAAAATATGCATGGGAGCTCCAGACTGAGGGTGATTGTTTTTTGTATTTCTTCCATTTGCAACTAATTGCTTCAACAGTTATCTCCCCCCCCCCCCCCAAGCTTCTTGCAGATGGTCTTTTAGCCCATGCCCGCTTAATGCAGGTCTACAATCTTGTCCCCGACATCCTTTGACAGCTCTTAGGTTTTGCCTAAGATAGTGAGGTGTGACTGGAAGAAAGTTGGTGGACAAGTGTCTCATCTTAAAACAAATAATCCTGCACTGGTGTTAACAAGTGTATCCGACCACTTGTATGTACAAGACACAGGAGAATTGAGACACTAAGTTGACGTTGGGGGCACTTTCTTAAATTGACGGGACCAATCTGTTCCACATGAGCACAATGTAGCCAGTCTGTGGAAGCCATAATTGTTGGTAGGTAATCGAATACTTATTTTACTTACTAAACTCAATTTAGAACATTTGTATCGGGTTTTTTTTCCTGGATTTTTGATTGGAGGTAGTCTCCATTTAAAATACACCCATGATACAAATAAACTAAGGGTCCATAATTTTTAAAGTGGGCAAACTTGCAAAATCCTCAGGGGATCAAATAAATTTCCCCACTGTATAGTGACAGTCGAAAGGGTTTATAGAAGTCATACTGACCCCCTTGAAAAATAAACGAGGTGGAGGAATCATCTAAGAAAAAGGGGAAAAGAAACACCCACAAAACAAAATTGGCACACCAATTAGCAAGAGGTATGCTCTGGAAGTTGCTTGAGCCTCATGTCAGCATGCAATGCCACCAAATTAAGTAAAAATTCACCCTTTTGTGAATTTCTGTCCTAACCAAATTCTATTATCTTCAGTATTATGCTCAATTTTCAGCAGCCCTAAGCCACATTTGAGGCCTGTTTTAGGCACTATAAGGATGTTCGTTTTAACAAAAAGGGAGGAACTAAAGTGGCACAGACAGCTTTTTATTGTGAAATGAAAAAAACAACAGTACTGCTTTTATTCATCCATGAGAAGTCATCTAGGAGATTAAACTTGTTGTTTGCACTAAAATACGTTATTTTGTAAACAGCAGAGCAAATAATCCTTTCAATCTAATGAACATCCCACGTTAAAGGAAAAAAAAAAATCACTTTAATAAGCTTCACGACACTAGTCCCCCATGCCAATGGCCAAGCAGGATTCTGTCGTGGAAAATTAGTACGGCCGTGTGAGATTTCCCAAAGTTCTGATATTGCCAATGGGTTGATGGCTGTCACCAGCAGAATGTTGCAGAGTTCAGGAAAAACGTATTAAATAAGATACCATGAACGTTGAGTGTTACATGACCAGTAAACTGTAAATCACAATAATCCCTCCTCAGCCAGTCAATACCAGTTGTTGATCTTTCCACCCAGAATGGGCAGAAGCTACTTCTGCTTGAGATACTACGCCGATTTAAACAACTTTAAAAGAACATAGGAAAAAAAAAAAAAGTTTTTTGTTCTCGTGAACTTTACACTATCATTTGACGTCAAACAGAACAAAATCCATACTTTATATACACACACATTTTGTGAATTTACAAAGAAAGTAAGGTTGCAAACATTGATTAATTCAGGCTGCTAACAGATTGGTTTATGCAACTTTATTGAAGAATAAAGACTAACAGAGCTATTAGTTGATCAGTCATCCATTGATGCTTGAATGGTTTTATTCAGTGCTATATTAAACAATGTTTGGAAGATAGATCAACTAATAGCTCGGCCTCCAAAAAAAAAAAAAAAAAAAAACTCAATGAAAAAAATTACAAAACTTTTGATCCTGTTATTAAATGGGGGTTCACCTTCCAAATTTCAATTTGTCATATTTATTGACATGCATAAAATACATTACTTCTGTTCCGCTATATAAATTTCACCAACTCGCCACCCAAACATCAGTTATGAGCATAAAGTACATCATGAAGTCTGAAATAGCTGAAGGGTTTGACCAAAATTATCCAGAGCAATTCCATGGTCCTGTATTCTATACAATGACAGACAACTGGGCATTGTTTTTGTTTAATTTATTTCTGCTTAGCACCTTCCCCTCCCTAGCCCAAACAGAGGCGCTATCTTCACCATTTTAGTGAGAAATGAAAGATGGATTTAGTCTCATAACCAAGTTACAGTGAAGATATTGGCCACATTTTAACACATGCTCCGTTTGATACAATTATGAATCTTGGGCAATTGTATTCTGGTAACTACTTGACAGTCTAGAGCAGTTTCTGTCCAATATTGAGCTAAAAGTCTTCCCATGTGAGCATGTGCATGAAGGGAGGCAGCACGAAAAAAAAACAAAAAAAAAAAATATAATAGAGAGGGGAAGGTAAGTAGATGAGGTCTGAAAGGGAGGGGAAAACAGTAATTTAAAGTTTATTCCAGCTATAATGCAGGTTTATTCAGACTTGAAGGTAGCATCACATAGCATATTTCTGAGTCCATTCCCGGGCTATTCTGTTGTACCTGAAAAAATTAAGGACAACATTAATAGACAAACAAAAAAAAAAAACTTGCATTTTAGTCCAATGCACACAGTTTTCAATCCTAAAAATCCCAGAAACAGTTTGCCACTATTTTTTTTTACATCTTTAACCACTTAAGCCCGAGCCTGTTTTTCAGATTCAGTGTTTACGAGACTAAAACATTTTTTTTTGCTATAAAATTACTTAAAACCCCCAAACATATATATTTTTTTTCTCTAACACCCTAGAGAATAAAATGGCAGTCATTGCAATATTTTGTCACACCGTATTTGTGCAGCGGTCTTACAAGCTCACTTTTTTTTGGAAAAAATTCATTTTAAATTAAAAAATAAAATAAATTTGGCCCAATTTTTTACATATTGTGAAAGATAATGTTACGCCGAGTAAAATGATACCCAACATACCACGCTTAAAAATTGTGCCCGCCTGTGGCATGGCATCAAACTTTTACCCTTAAAAATCTCGATTGGCGACGTTTAAAAAAATTCTACAGGTTGCATTTTTTGAGATACAGAGGTCTAGAATTATTGCTCTCGCTCCAACGATCGCGGCGATACCTCACTTGTGTGGTTTGAACACCGTTTTCATATGCGGGCACTACTCGCGTATGAGTTCGCTTCTGCGCGCAAGCTCGTCGTGACGGGGCGATTTAAAATTTTTTTTTTCGTATTTTTATTTATTTTACCAATTTTTAACACTAAAATAAAAAAATAAAAAAATTATCACTTTTATTCCTATTAAAAGGAATGTAAACATCCCTTGTAATAGAAAAAAGCATGACAGGTCCTCTTAAATATGAGATCTGGGGTCAAAAAGACCTCAGATCTCATATTTAGGCTTAAATGCAAAAAAAAAAAAAAAGTAAAAAAAAATCTCTTTAAGACGCTGGGCGGGACTGGCGTTTTGACGTCACTTCCGCCCAGCAGAGCTACGGGGACGGATGAGGGAAATTTTTCCCTCACTAGCATCCCCACTGAGCACGGGAGAGGACCTGATCGCCTCCGCCGTTATCGGTAAGTGGCGGAGGGCGAGGGAGGCCCTCGCCCGCCACCGATAACGGCGATCTCGCGGCGAATCCGCCGGGGAGACTGCCATTATGGTTTGACCGACCACCCACTGAAGAGCTGGATATCTCGGTTGTGGCAGCAGCTGCTGCCGTTACCGAGATATCCATCTTTAAAGTGCCGACGTAGAACGACGGTGGGCGGTCGGCAAGTGGTTAAATGCAAAGATCTACTACAAAGAACTGTATATTGAGCCAATGCCATTGTTCATTAACCTGACTTGGTGCATTTAACACTTGTGGAAGAAAAGAAAAGAAAAAAACTGACCTAGAAAGAAAATAGGTTTTGTTGGCAATATTAAAAATGACCATTAGGATATTTAATTATTCACAAGTGTTTGAAGAAATGAAGTGCACATTTTATACATTCTTGGGTATGACAACTCTAACATATTAGTCTGAACTGGTTTAACCAAAAAAGGTGCAAGAAAGCACGTGTGCACACGCAGATTTCCATCCACAAGGTTCCCAATTACATTTCATTTGGAGTGTGCAACAAATGCCAAAAAAGAGAAAGGTTACAGAAAGTCCATGTCCTCTGAACTCACCTCTAGCAGAACTCCAAACACTTTACACCAATGAGCTGCAATCCACGCTGCAGCAGGTCAACAAAGAGGCAGGTTGAGCAGGAGTGACCTGAACCACAGCTTAGTGGTGTAAAAGCATGGGATTTGAGTTTGGTTAGGCCCCTTTCACACTGGGGAGGTGTCGGCAGTAAAGCGCTATTTTAAGCGGCGCTATTTGCCCTCTAGCAGGGTGATTTTACCCCCGCTAGGGGCTGAGAAAGTGTTAAAACCACTGCAAAGCACCTCTGCAGAGGAGCTTTGCCGGTGGAATAGCCACAGTGCCCATTGATTTTAATGAGCAGGAGCAGTATACACACCGCTCCAAAGATGCTGCTAGCAGGACTTCACCGTCCTGCTAGCGCACCGCACCAGTGGGAAAGCAACCAGGGCATTCCAAAAGCCACCATTTTATTTTTTTAAAACAAGCATGTCATACTCATCTGCTCTGCACAATGATTTTTGCATGGAGCAGCACTGATCCTTCTCTTCTGGGGTCCCTGCTGGCACTTCTGACTCCTGCCCCATAGAAAGCCACTTGCTATGGTGGCACTTGTGTGCACTCCGCCCCTCACTAGCAGTTGACAGCAGCAGGATCACCACTGTTCTAAAGCACATCACTGGATCACGATCAGACTCAAGTGTTTGGGATGCTGCATGCAGGTGTTTTACCATACAGAGACTGCATCAAGGTAAACTTGCCTTTAGAATTTCTCAGAACCCACCAGTTTTTGGTTTTACTGCTCAAAAATGCCACTGCCCAAAACTGCTTATTAGGGGCGGGGGTGGACACACACACACGCATACCTACAGCTGCTGTAAAAACAATGTCCGGTGTGCATAAGGCCTTAGAGTGGATGTAAACCGCCCCACCATACGCCCAGTGAAGTGAACAGCCTCAGATGATACACAGATTAACCAAGTCTCCTTACATATGTTTTATATGTATATCTGCTGTGTTCACATTTATATACTCGTGTTAGGAGATTTTCCCTTCCTGGTTAACACAGAGTGTGATGTCTGGGCATACTACAGCCAAGATAGCCAACATTGCTGATTGGAGGAAAGGCACACCCCCCCCCCCCCTCATCATAGGCAGAGACTCCAGAGCTGTTTTGTATCACATTGCCCCGAAAATAAGACCAGGTCTTCTATTAATTTTGGTCACAAAAACACACTAGGGCTTATTTTCAGGGTAGGGTCCATTTGTTTACTGTCTGTCTGGCTGGTTGTTGCTTTAAAAACTTGCTGCCAGCCATACGACCGCAGTGTGGATCTAAATTTCCGGGAGGCCAGACGCTTGCGAGCATAGGGACACAGATCGGTCACCTCCCCCAGTCAGTCCCCTTCCCCCACAGTTGGAACACAATTCAGGGTACACATTTAACCCCTTCCTCGCCCCTAGTGTTAACCCCTTCAATGCCAGTCACATTTATACAGTAACTAGTACATATTTATAGCACCGGTCGCAGTATAAATGTGAATGGTGCCAAAAATGTGTCTAAAGCAGGGGTCCTCAAACTACGGCCCTCCAGCTGTTCAGGAACTACAATTCCCATCATGCTTAGTCATTTCTGTGAATGTCAGAGTTTTGCAATGCCTCATGGGATGTGTAGTTCCACAACAGCTGGAGGGCCATAGTTTGAGGATCCCTGGTCTAAAGTATCCGATATGTCCGCCATAATGTTGCAGTCCCAATAAAATAAAATAAAACATTACTAGTAAAAAAAAAATTAAAAATTATGTCCCCTATTTTGTAGGCGCTATAACTTTTGCGCAAACCAGTCGCTTATTGCGATTTTTTTTTTTTTACCAAAAATATGTAGAATCTTATCGGCCTAGACTGAAAAAAAATAAAAATAAATAACTTATGGTACTGTATAGTGCTGTTCTCCGAGATGAGAAAAGAGGAGGAAAGAGAATGCAACGTCAGCACGCTCCATGCACTACGGTAAAGAGGGCACAGACGTCAGCAGGAGGAAAAAGAGCCGCGATTGCCACTGACATCAGTGCACTGAAGACAGCAGAGGGGTTGTGGACAGGTAGAGGATAAGATAACAGCTGAGATATCGGCTGACGTCAGCCCGCTCCATGCGCGGAAGGGGCAGCAGACATACGGGAGGACCTCCGGCGAGTTAGTGGTGGGTGTAAACATTTTTTTTTTTTTTTTTTTAAATACAGCTGCAAATGGAGTCACTGGCCAATACTTACAAAAACATTACAGGATTTTTAATATTGCATCCCGCCCCGATAATCCAGATAGGTCTTATTTTCAGGGTAGAGCTTACTTTCGGGGAAACACGGTAACAGGAGCTGCTCTCTGCTAATCTATTTTAGCAACCTCTTGACAAAAGGTTCAGGCTTTTGTCCAAAAAATAAAAAATAAAATGTCAGGCGTTCTCAGGCTGATAACAGAGGAACCGTTCAGAAGAGAGCTATAAGACTTGGCTCATTAAAAAAAAAAGAGAAAATACTGCAGATATATGAGCCCAGCTCAAATTTAATGAATAGGGTTTACATCCACTTTAACCACTTAAAGCCGCCGCATGTAGATGTACGTCCACAAAATGGCACGTGCAGGCAGATGGGCGTACTAGTACGTCCCTGCCTTTTTGCGATCAGGACCCCCCTCGCTACATGCGGCGGGCGTCTTACCTCTGGGAGCGATCCGGGATGAGGGGGGCGGCTGTTCGTTTTTGTCCGCCCCCTCGCAATCAATTCCAGCAAATCAGCAGAGCCCCCGCTTTGCACTTCCTCTGCCTGTGTAATGTAAACACTGGCAGAGGAAGTGGTGTCACCTCTCCTCAGCAGTATTTTCAATCCGGCGAGAGGAGAGAAGACATCACAGTAAGTTGCACCAACAGCACACTGACACCAGTACACATAGGCACACTTAACCCTTTCCGATCACCCCCCCAGCCCCCTGTCACAGTGTCACTGATTGCAGTGATCATATATTTACTGATCACTGCATTTAGTGTGACAGGCAGTTAGTGTTAGGTCCAGGGTAGCCCCGTACCCCCCCTAAGGTTTAACCCCTTGATCACCGCCTTAGTTAACCCTTTTACCCCATTGCCAGTGTCACTAAGCGATCGGTTTTCTGATCGCTGTATTAGTGTCACTGTTGCCGCTAGGTAGCTATTACTAAAAAATGTTGGCCTAAATGTTTGACTAAAATGTATTTTATTCGATTTTTCCTAGAACAAAAAGTAAAAAATGTTTTTTTTTCCCAAAAATTTCACTATTTTTGTTTATAGCGCAAAAAATAAAAAAATCGCAGAGGCAATCAAATACCATCAAAAGAAAGCTCCATTTGTGGGAAGAAAAGGACGCAAATTTTGTTTGGAAGCCACGTCGCACAATTGTCTTGTTAAAGCGACGCAGTGCCGAATTGCAAAAACGCCTTTGGGCATTTAGCAGCATATTGGTCCGGGGCTTAAGTGGTTAAAAAAAGTCTAGCTTTTTCAGATGGGAATTTGCCAAACTGAAGAAGCTGCACATGTCAACCAATCAGCTTCTCATTTTCATAGCATAATTGAAGAAGCTGAAGATGTAAGCTGGTTGGTTGCCATGCACAGCTGTGCCAGATTATGACAGCTCCTGATTTGATAAATTCTCCATCGTGTATGAACCCCTGAACCTTCAACAGACAGGTGTGCAGCCCAGGACATTTGGCTTTACTTGCTTTTCCTTTGTGTTTGCTCATTTGTAAGTAATATACATTAACACTTTCCCTGCCTTATTTCAAGCTCACACTTTCCTGCACACATTTCCAAACAGACCCAACGTTAAAGTGCTGCTTTAAGAATTTCTGATCAGAGCTGCGTCCGCAGAAGATCCACTTGAAGGCTCTTGAGATGCTTTGCAGCAGGGCACAAGGTAGGCGGGACTCAAGAGGTGGAAGACCGACCCCCAGCTTAGAAAGGGTGGTCTTGGGCATAAAAAAAAAAAAAAAAAAAACTTTGTCTGTGTGAAATATTAGGCACGGCTCCTTACAGGAGAGGGCCACCAAATCAGACATGTCTGACTGAATTAAAGCGGGGTTCCAGTCACTTTTTTGCCATTTAAATATGTTGCTAAAGTTCCCATTAAAGTGCATAAAACATACTGCATCACTGTTTAAATGAATAAAAATAAAAAAATAAAAACTTGCCTCCGCTGCTCTGAAGGATGATGTGGCAGTTTCCATCTCCTGTGTGGAGAATTGAAGCCCAGTACATTTTCTTTACTCTGCCTGGCGTGTGCGCATTAGTGTGCCGCTCGTAGCGGCAATTGTTTGTTCGGTTGTCATAACAGAGGAACGTCCCGCCCCGTTATGACAATGAAGGTAACAGAATGCCCACACCTCTCTCTCATCCTGACAAAGAATTAAAAGGGCTTTGTGCCCTTAAACATGGCTCTGTAAACGGCGCCTGTACTGTCCTTAGGAGCGCACAAACTCCTGGGAAATTATGACACTACATTCCCAGGAGTCTGTGCAGTGTAGGATAGAAACCACAAGCACCGAGGTGCAGGAAGAAGGAAGATTGTCTATTCTGCCTAGCAACAACCGTTTAAAGGCATGTACATTTTTTTTTTTTGGTAATGGGCTAATGAATTTTTTTTTAACATACTGATGTAGTTATATTTGTGGGTGGAGCTCCACTTTAATAGCAACTAAAATAAGAGATCCTCTATGAATATCCCTGTTTATGTCAAATCGGTGATGCTTGCAAGACAGATAACCAAGTACTCAAGGAAAAACAGGGTGATACAATGGGGCTCAATGCATGATACAACTTAAGAAAAAAAAGGTTAAGTGAGAGTAATGCCAGTTGTCTGAAGAGAATGGATAAGGTATACTTTTTTTAGAGTGCTTAGGGCCAAGTTACTGTCAAGATCTCATTCTAGAAAGGCCAGAATGTGAGGCACAGATTCATCTCTGGGATTGAAGTGCCTGTGTTCACACCAGGTAGAATAGAGAGATCTTCCTAGAAGAGTTTCCTTGCTCTAGCAATACAGCTAGCAAAAACTCTTGCAATGCACACTAAAAACTGAGCATGTGCTTTATCCCCTAGCCTCTGGACTATCTGGAGATGGTTTGGGGACTCTGGAAGAAGGGGAGAATCAGAGACATGCGCAAACAGCCTTTTTACGCAATACAGAGGATTAGGTTACACAGAGTATAACAAGAATGCTTTAATGCACACACATTTAGTATTTACTAAACCCACAAAGGTAAAAATAAGCCCTGGGCTTAAAGAGGCTTAGCATGGCAAAAACTACATGTGTTGAGGAGAAAAAAAAAAAGTTCAAAAAATTATTTAAGTTACAGCCAAAGAAAATCCCCCCCCCCCCCCCGGAAAAACTTGGAGGGCCCCCCCATATACACACACGCATAAATGTAAACACGTGTGTCAGGGCGCCTACAGGTGAAAACGTTGATTGCAATACACGTTACACATGTGTAGAGCAATGATTCAAACACAAGACCTCCCCCGTAACACTAAACTGATACCTATTGGCACCTGAAAGGTCACCTATAGGATAGGGTACTGAAGTTTGATGCCATTTCACGGGGTGCACAAAAATTGAAGGTTTGGCACATTGGTTATCCATTTACTCAGTGCAAACTCGTAGAGCTGCACGATTAATCTCGGAGATCGCGATCTCGATTCACCCCATTTTATTCTCTAGGATGTCTGCTTTCAGAAAATATGTTTGGGATTTTGTGTAATCTTCAGGCCTAATTTTTTTAAACATGTACAAAAAAACGGCTCCATCAGCAAAGGGGTATCTTAAATTTTCTTTCTGCAGAATCTTTAAAAAAGGAGGTATATCTTCAAAAAGGTACAGTGAAATGTTCAAAACAGATGAAAGGCTTAATCATTTTGCTGAACTCTACACAGTGAAAAGTTTAAGAAAAATAGAGTTCGTGCCTGACAAAGCTAGAATTGGATGCAGTGTTAAGAGACAACTCCTGCTCTGGTGCATCACCTCTCAGATTGGGTGGGTGCCTTTGACAGAGCAAATGTTTGCCTGGGGATTTGCAAAAGCTCCCTTTCACCTCTTCTCTGCCATGCTACATGTGAAGGTATCCATGAAGTAGCTTGTGGAATATAGGTTTAGCATGTCAAGAATGCAGCAACCCTGGTTTAGACTGCCCTTTAGCGAAGTGACATAATGCAAGTTTGACGTACCCATGTATGATGCAGGACTGTATGTAAAGTCCAGGCTTCACCAATCGTGGTGATCATAACACCAAAAAAGCAGGTCTTCAGGGACTGGAGTCCATAGGGATGGACCACAACAATGGACATGTATAGGGCTTCAACCAACGATTATTTTCATAATTGATTACTTGGCCGATTGTTTTGATTAATCGGATAATTACCCCCCCCCCCCAAAAAAAATTATATTTTTATATATATATATAAACTTTTTTTTGTGGCTATTTGTTGTTGGGCAGATTACAAAACACAAATTGCTGCAAAAACACATTACATGCTTTTCTGCAGTTTCTTCATTGAAGTATATTGAACCAAAAAAAAACAATATAGCACCGTTTTGCATTAAAAACTCCTTGCCGTTTCCAAATACGCAGCAGCTGAAAAAAAATCATGGATGTGAACGTGTCCCATAGGAAAACATGTAAATGAACTGTAGTGCGTTTCTGCAAAAAGCACCAAAAAACAAAGAGGTGTGACCCCGGCCTGAGATGTTTAGTAACATAATAGGGTTTAAAAAAAAAAAAAAGAAGTACAAAAAGAGCAAATAATCACTACTGTAAGGGGTTCATTTTACTGCGAGACAGAAAAAGTAATATTTACAGTAGCAATTTGCTTTTTTGTACTATTAATGGCTAATTTTAGTTTTTTTAACCCCATTATGTTACTGGGCGATTAATCGATTATGAAAATTGCAATCGATAATTTCATAATAGATTAGATGTCGATTAATCGATTAGTTGTTTCGGCCCTAGACATGTATAGCATCCTACAGCCAACTACTACACGTTGCCAAAGTGAACAACCATGCAGCTCAAATACCCAAAACATATGCCATCTCTACAGCATAGGGTCTGGGTACTGGTCCAGAGGTTGACCTGATCCAGATGCACTGCTTCTATTTGTGGGATTAGAAGGAAGTGAGGAATTCAATTTAAACAATTCAAGGCTAAAAGAAAAAAAAATTAAGGTTAGGCCAAGGCTACCTCCTTAGCACACTAATAGGGGGGAGGCACCCAGGAGCGTGTCCTCAAAAGCTTTGCCATTGTGTAATCACCTAAAGCCTATAACATAAATGTTCTATGAATATTTTGCCTGTGTGATTAAGACATACAGTACTATATCTCAGCGTCCCAATATGATGTTAAAGGCATTCTGCATTTGCCTGTTGAAGTCTCTTGGCATGGGCTCTTAATAGGTCTCCAGTATTCATGATACAACATTTAGGACACACACACACACACAGCTGAATATTACAGGTCTGAATGAATTTATACACACACAAATTTCTTCTGTGTATTCTCCAAAATCGAGAAAAAAAGACACTAACATTTCAAAACAGGGACTCATGGTTAATTTTATACCTTATGCACTCCAAGTCAGCAGGTACCAAAAACGTAATCCAATCTCTTAACATTTGTATTATAGTTCTCTGCTGAACAATTCTGTAAACCAAACTATCCCAAGAGCTCTAAAGTATCAAAACAAATTTTCTAATGGAAGTGTACCAAGTTCTGGATTTAGAACGCCATTCTCTGACCTTTCTGTCTCTTGCTAGCCTATTGTACCCAACAATTTAAGGCGTCTTTCACACGGACGGCTGTTTTGCCACAGTTAAAAGCATGTAAATGTTCTGTGAAATTCAAGGCTCCAGGCACTGCGATTAGCTGCATTTGTACATCGCAATTACATGCGGCCACGTTCAGCTGCGGTAGTCATTCCCATAGCAACCATTTTTATTTAATTATGATGTGCTTCCTGTTTTTTTCCTCGCGCTGCTATCCGCAGTTGAACAAAAGACTGCGATTACCTGCGGTTATGTGCATATAGTTGGACTAAATCGCTCCTGGATGGATTCAATTTTATTTTTTCTATTCGCACCAAACCGCATGTAACGAAAATCGCAGCTAAACGCTGTGTGTGAATGGGGCCGTAGGAAAGCATTGTGTGCTTTTAGCTGCGGTAGAAAACTAGAAAATTTGCAGCTAAAAGCAACATCTGTGTGAAAGGGGCCTTAACACACAGCTTTTGGAACAAACTACCTTAACAAAAACCATTAAGGAATGTTATCAAATTTAGAAAAGCCCAAAATCGAGATTTTTTTCATATAGCTATACAAAGACTAGCTGGTAAAGAACACAAATGTTACATATTTAAGAACCAAAAGTGGATTTTAAAGTACAAAGCAATACTCACTTTTCCCTATCTGTTTTGTAGATCCGTGCAATCTCTGGCACTAGAGGGTCATCTGGGTTTGGGTCACACAACAGTGAACAAATTGACAAAAGAACTGAAAAAAAAAAAGTTGTGCATGAAAAGCAAAGTAGTAAAATGTATACATCCTGATCAAATAAGAGCCGATAAAGATTGGAGAATACAGAATGGGGGGAAAACTCAGGTTTGTTCAAAGCAACTTTAGTTCAAGCTTAAATTAAAAAAAAAAAAAAAAAAATGTAAAATAAATGTGGGAAAAATACTTATTAAAATACCAAAATCTTTCACCCAAATAGTAACCCAAAACAGGACAATAATCACGCCTGGCATTTTGGTCATTAGGGTCAAAGAACATGACAAAAAGAACACAAAAAAAAGGGGGAGAAGAGATGGCTAGAGGGTCCATGAAGACTGACCTGTGATATGGGCCCCGTTAGAGTCCCTGCAGGTGAGGTTTAAAGTTTATGTTGGGATGCACAAGTATCCCAGTGGATTCATACTTCAAATTTAAGTTGTTTTGTATTCTAGCAGTAAGACCCCTTTCACACTGGGGCAGTGGGTTTGTCGGTAAAGCACAGCTATTTTTGCCGCTGTATTTGCGGAGGTTTTCCGCTGCTAGCGGGGCACTTTTACCCCCCGCTACCGGCCGAAAAAGGGTTAAAACCACCCCTGCAGAGGCACTTTGCTGGCAATATAGCCGCAGTGCCCATTCATTTAAATGGGCAGGAGCGGTATACACACTACTCCTTCGCCGCTCCAAAGATGCAGCTAGGACTTTTACCATCCTGCTAGCGCACCACTCCAGTGTGAAAGCCCTCGGGGCTAAAAAGTCCAGGTAAAAAAAAAAAAAAGTCTAAAAATAAAATGGGTTATTAATCATGTTTTAGAGTGTGGATGACATCAATGTCAAAAACTGTGCAGGTCCATAGCATAGATTGCTTACAGCAAGATAAACCGCATGGAGTTTTGCTGCGATGCAGTAAACCAGAATTTCTTGTATGTGGTGTGTATGGTACTTTTCTGAGCCTGCATCCACAGGCATTCTAGCAGAAGTGCTCAAAGATGTTGCCATTCTTTTCAAAATAAAGTATTGGCAACGGATTTTATGGATATAGGTTCCAAGTGAGACACAGGAATTAGAGCTCTGAGAACAGCCATCTGTGCAAGCCCTTTTGAAGGGAGCGAGATCTGTACATTTGAGATGGACTGTGCAAAAATTTTTTAATTTTAAACCACTTCCCTTCCGACCTATAGCAAAATGACGGCCGGGCGGTGGTTCCGTTATCCTGATTGGACATCATATGACGTCCAGCAGGATAATAGCTGCCACGTGCCCGTGGGAGGCGCTCATTGCAGCGATCAGCGGTGCAGTGCGTCAGTCTGACACACCACTACACCAATCTCTGTAAACAGCCTCCGACTGAGGCTCTTTACCATGTGATCAGCCATGTCCAATCACAGCTGATCACAATGTAAACAGGAAGAGCCGTTGATCGGCTTTTCCTCGCTCGTGACTGGCAAACACGAGTAGAGGTGCCCGTGCCAATTGTTTATCAGCGCATCCATCCCCTCGGATGCCCACCCAAGATGCTGCCGGGACCATAAAAGATAGGCACCCACACTGGACCACCAGAGAAACGCCAATCTGTGCCCAGGGATGCCCCACCAGTGCATGAAAAAAAAACTTAAATTTTATAACAGAAACAAAAAAGAAAAAAAACAAACCTAACATTTTCAGTCTTTTGTTTAGCAAATGTGATCAAATACCACCAAAAGAAAGCTCTATTTGTGGGAACAAAATGATAAAAATTATGTTTGGGAACATTGTAGCATAACCTTGCAATTGTCATTTAAACAGCGACAGATTCAGAAAGCTGAAGATTGGCTTGGGCAGGAAGGGGGTGCAAGTGCCTGGTATTGAAGTGGTTAAACAGTAGCAGCAATTTAATGTTTATTATGGCCAGTGGTTAAAGACATTGCCCTGCTGCCTAGCATGAGTTGCCATAAGGGGAAGTTATGTGGTTCCAAAATATTTACAGTATGTTCAAACCCAAAAGCATAAGTGTTCATGTACAAAGGGCAGCTGGAAACAAGACAGTGAATCACATAAGGAGTTCATGCACATTTAAAAAATTCTAACCGCCGCTAAAGAACCTCAGGAAAACCCACAATGCATGCAAAACAAGTAATTAACCATTTTATCCATTATGTGAGAGAAGAGTGGGCCAGTGTGCTTGTAGATAGCGTTTTTTGGGGTTTTCAACATGGATTCCAGCATGAGCATGTGTGAGGAAATCCATTGATGCAGGCAACAGCACGTGGTGAAACTTGAGTTGTTTTTTTTTTAAGACATTTTTTAAAAATCATGAGGTTTGCAAACGTGCATAAAGCAGTTTAGCATAGTTTTAAGCTTTTGACGTTTGAAATGGCTGTAAAACTAGTCCTGAACGTAATTTTACCATGTACACATAAGATAACAGGAGAGTTCAGGGGCTGCTGAACCACTTAAGTTCCGGAGGGTTTAGCCCCCTTCACGAGCAAGCTATTTTTTACGATATGGCACTGCATTACTTTGACAATTGTAAATAACTAACCAAAAAAAATGTCCCCATTCCCCCCACAAATACAGCTCTTTTGGTGGCATTTTATCATCTCTGGTTTTTATTATTTGCACTATAAACAAAAGAGTCAATTTTGAAAATAAAAAACCACCACACAATATTTTTTTCTGCCATAAAACAAATCCACCCCCCCAAACAAAAACAAGATTTCTTCATAAGTTTAGGCCAAGGTGTCTTTCTTAGTAAATCAGTGACTTATATAGTGTGACAGACATTGCGCCAGACAAATTGGACACCGTGCATATTTTTAGCACTGGTTCCCAAAAAGTGTCAGTCACTATACAGACACTGGTGGGGAAGAGGGGGTTATCCAAGGCGATCAAATGGTTAAAAAATAAAAAAAGGTGTTCCCAGGGAGTGATTACGGTGGTCGATGAGTTTTTACTGTGAGAAGGCAAAGATCAGTGTTTCTGCCTAGCAGGATCTCTACCTCCCCTTCTTACAGAGTGGCGATCTGCCTTGTTTACATCGGCAGACCGGTGTTCTGTCTCTTGGCTGGACCTGCTGATTGGCTCCCACTGTGTCTAATCACAGCAACAGTGGTTTGCTCCTGGCAAGCCCCAGACCCGGCAGTGCAGAATCACACAGGTACGCAATTCTGCACAGGGAAGCAGACTTGCTGCCGTATATTTACAGTATACTGTCGGCAAGCGGTTAAAAAAAATGGAATAAGATTGTATAATGTATGACCAGCTTAAATTGTAAGTGTTCACCTTGTAAAACAACCCAATTTTTTTTATAGATATAAAAATTATTTATAATGCATTTGTTTATAAAGTGATCACATGCCCTTTGTTCTCAGCTACTTAAGAGACGCAGCAGCGGGTGGGGTGTCAGGACAAGTTTGTTTATTGGAGTAGTGTACACAGTTCCCTGCATAGCTAGAGAACTGCACACGATTTATTCGCCTGCATAGTGTGGTCAGTTCTAATAGGAAAGCAAAGGGACTAGCAGGGCCACCAGGGATGTCACACAAAGGAAGCAATACAAAGAACAGGATAGTTTCTCATACAAGTACATGGTACATCAGGCAAGTATCAGGAATATGAAAGTGTTGGGGTAACAAACACTTAAATTTAATCTTGAAGATCCCCAGGCCATAAAAGGTGCCATAATTTTTCTAGTGACTTCGCAGGTTTGCAAGGTAAGAGCAAAGTGAAAAAAAATTCCTGCCCCTTGGTGGCAACACTGCACCATATCTATGGCAGAAGCTATGGCTGTCACAGAAAGCGGACTTCTAAACATGTCAACCCTTGCCGATGTTCATTGCATGAGTCAATAGGGAGATTGAATGATTACAATAGTACCGACAATCACTGCTCAACTCCTAAAAATGAACACTGCATTTCTAGTGAGCAACGATGGTTTCTTGGTACTTGTAAACAAAAGTGCTCTGCCTTAAAAGGGCAAGGTGACATTTAAAGAATAAATGTACATTTATGCAAGAACACGCACACTTAAATTAGGACGTTTTTTGAGCTTTTAAATGACATGATGTTTTAAGTTTCACAGCATTAACGTCCAGTTTTATTTGTAGAAGAGATTGCTAAAGAAAGTTTATAACCCAAAGATTTTCTGCTTGTTCCCAAAAACAGTTGATAAACTGTACCAAACAGGCCTAAAACAAATGACAACTCACCCTTAGAAATTGTTAAAGCTGGGGACCACTGTGATCTGAGAATATCAAGACAAATGCTGCCATTGCTGTTGATATTTGGATGGTAGATTCTTGTTGTAAACGCAACCTGCTCAGATAAATGGTAATAAAGATGCATGATTAGGCAATTTAGGGCTCACTCACAATGAGAACTTAATGGGAGAACTGATGTAGTCCAGCTCACTTTTACAATAGAAAAAGCAATGTCTTATGACTATAGAAATCACTGTATTGGGAGCGAAAATCAGAAGCAATTCATCAGCAATAAAGCACAAGCATTAACACACACCAATCAGCTATAACATTGTGAACACCCACCTAATATTGAGTTTGTACCCCCGTTTTGCTGCCAAAAAAGCCCTGACCTGTTAAGGCATGAACTCCACTAGAAAAGGGGGGGGATGGTGTCTGTGCTGTAAAAGTGGGGTATGGGGAGTAGGGAAATTGGATGTGATAGGGAAAAGGTGAACCTAGAACAACATAACCAACATGATGTGATAAACAGTATAAAACACAATAAATCACAGTGAAGGTGACTCCAAATAAAGTGACAGATACACTAACAGGTGCAGTAACAGGTGCAGTGCAAGACCAAGGCTATGTAATAAAGAAAATGAACACACAGGGCTAAACCAAAAAATACTGCAAGACCAGAAAGGGCAATGAGAGCCACAAACAGCGTGCATGGTGAAAAGACAGACCATAGTCTCTCTGCGTCAGGCGTGTGGATTCTGAGGCTGCTCGATCCCTACGCGTCTCGTCACACCACGTAACTTCTCCCCTAAAGAAGTCACGTGGTGTGACGAGACGCGTAGGGAACTGTAAGACCCTTTCTGGTCTTACAGTATTTTTTGGTTTAGCCCTGTGTTCATTTTCTTTATTACATAGCCTTGGTCTTACACTGCACCTGTTAGTGTATCTGTCACTTTATTTGGAGTCACCTTCACTGTGATTTATTGTGTTTTATACGGTTTATCACATGTTGGTTATGTTGTTCTAGGTTCACCTTTTCCCTATCACATCCATTCACTCAGCCACCTGGGAAATTTCCCTACTCCCCATACCCCACTTTTACAGCGCAGACACCATCCCCCCCTTTTTTTATTTGCACTTTCTTTCTGCCTAGGACAGATTGTTAGGCGTCTTCCGCAGTACCCCCCTAGTCCACCTCCCAGCCCACCCCCCTCGGTAGCGCAGGAGGCTCTCTATACATTCATGAACTCCACTAGACCTCTGAATGTATGCTGTGGTATTTGGCACCAAGCAATTAGTAGCAGATCCTTAGGACTCCTTTCACATTAAGGCATTTTGCAGTTGCCAGAGCGTTAAAAATAGCTCCAGCAAAGCACCCTAAAACAGCTGCTCCATTCACTCCAGTGTAAAAGCCCAAGAGCTTTCACACTGGAGCAGTGTGCTGGCAGGGCGCCAAAAAAAGTCCTGCCAGCAGCTTCTTTTGGAGCGCATTAGAAGCGGTGAACTCTGCGCCTGCCCATTGAAATCAATGGGCAGCGCCGCCTTGCCGCCAGCAAAACACTGTGCTTTGCGGACGGTTTTAACCCCTTTATCAGCTGACAGAGGGAGTTAAAAGCTTGGGGCGGCTCGGTGTGAAAGGGCTCTGAAGTCTTGCAAGTTACGAGGTGAGGCTTCTATGGATCAGACTTGTTCCTTCCAGCACATCACACAGATGCACGATAGGGTTGAGATCTGGAGAATTTGCAAACCAAGGCAACACCTCAATCTCCTTACCATGAGGCTATACAGCCCCATTTTTTTCTGCTTTCAATAAGTCAACTTCAGGGCCTTGATGTTTATTTGCTGCCTAATATATCCCACCCACTTTCAGGAGCCATTGTAATGAGAAAAATCAATGTTATGCAGTTTACATATCGAAGGTCAAAAAGTTATGGATGAATTGGCATACATTTCAAGTCAGACTTAATTGTCAATGGCATTTGTAAAAATACTTTTTTTTTTTAATACAGTTTAAAGGAGTATGTGTATACTGCCTGCTGTACAAGCGCAGTACCTTAGCGTCTAAGCATAGCTTCCCTATACAATTACAGCAATCACAAGAAGAAGCTGAGCCGAAGATGGAGATGGCAGGGTGACTGCTCTGGGCCCTGAACTGCCAGAGCACACTAAGGCTGCATTCACACCTGAGCGTAGAGTTTTGCCGCAATTTTGCAGCGTTGACCGCAATTTGTCCGGGCAAAAAACACCCAAATACGCTTAATTCGAGCGACAAAAAAGGGTCCAGAACTTGTTTGAGCTTCAGGCGTTCAGCGTCAGGCGTTTTGCAGTGAAGATGTGAACCAACTCCATTGAGAATAATGTATTCTTTCCCCTCTAGCGTTTGAGCTTTAGGCGACAAAACGCTCAGGTGTGAATGCAGCCTAACAAAGCCCATCCACACTTAGCTTAACAATAAACTGCAGCAGTTTAATGTGCGTGAAGCTTTCCTTTTTGGACTGCAGCGATATGCAGAAGAGGGCGTGTGATATGTGCATTTTGTTTTTTCAGAAAATGCCAGTCATTTAATTTATGTACAAAGCAACATTCATTTCACCACTTGGCAGTGGTGATATCCAGTGAGAGGCATTATGCATGTCTGAATTTTAATAGCAGATCACTGCACTGTACCCTCCAGACTACAATGTAGTGAGAACGGGGCATATAGAAAACAATTGTTTTCTATGTGGCCTTGCAGCAACTCTAGTATTCAGTGCTGGAAAACTGCCAGTCACTGCTCTAGTGTGAACATGCCCTTCAGCCTGCAATGATGTGCAAGTAGGCTCTACAAACTCACTACGGCAAGAGCAGATATAAAATTTCACTTCAATACATGAAGGGCTTAATCACACATGCATTTATCCTTCTGATCTGTTAAGTTACACGTTGCAGTGCACTCTGTATTGAGCATGCATCAAAACACACCAGGATGATTTTTTTTTTTTTTTTTTAACAATGAAGTCAAAACACACCTTAGCAAAAAACTAAAGTAGCAAATGTGCATAATAATAAATGCCACATGCAATATTTTTTGATAATGACCTTGTGTGTTAATTCTCGGATCGCAAAAGGTGAAGCGCAAGCGCTCAAAAAAAAAAAAAACCCAACTGAAAAACAAGCATATTAAAACACACACAAAATTATGAACTCTACATACTTTTGGAGGTTTGAAGGGGTAGTCTGTTGGAAAATGAATAGTCAAGAAAAATACACCGCCTTGATATGGACTGTCATTCTATAAGAAACAAAAATACAGGTTTTTAGGTACTGGGATAGCCCATTCAACATCCAAAAATATTGTAAGTGAACCTATGCTTTCACTATGCAACTTAAAGATCTAACCAAAAAAAAAAAAAAAAAAAAAGTGTTGCCTACAAAAAAAAAAAAAAAAAACACGAACAAGCCGTTTCTCAAAATAACTTCCTCGCTCCACTCCCTTGCTACCCAACACTCCTGTTTTCCTACCCAAGCATTTTGCCACAGGTGTGCCCCAAGGCAGAGCCTCTGAATGCTTTCATATCTCTAACCAGAGTTAGCGACCTGGCTCCAGGCATGTACTGGCCACTAGGACTTCAGTGACAGCAGACGACCCCCCCCCCCCCCCCCCCCACATTGCTCACCTCCTCTCCTTGGCTAGTTAACTTCAGCGTGACTGAATACAGACATGCTCCTCAGGAGTCGCACTGAGAAGCTCATCATAAGTTCTGGAAGGACGGCGGCCACACACAGCTGTGACACAAGCTTCCTCTGCACTCATTCGCCTGGTCTAGCCTACCCACTCTCCCATCTAGATTCTCCGGCAGCAGACCAGATGGAGCTCGTGGGAAGGAAAGACCAGAATGAGTGCCGAGGAAGCTTATGTCACAGCTCTGTGTGGCCACTGTCTTTCTGGATAGTATGATTAGCTTCTCAATGCGACTCCCGAGAAGCATGTCTGTATTCAGTCACGCTGAAGTTAACTAGCCAGGGAGAGGTGGCAAGCGCTGCAGGGGAATAGAGCAGCATGGGGACCAGAGCAGCATGTTAAGAGGAGCATGCAGCCGAAAGACTGGCTCCTAACTTTTTTTAGCCGGCTCTTAGATTCCAAGCAAATTTGTCAAGCCCTGCTCTAACCTAAAAAAAATGTAAATCTCCCCACTCCTTAGCCCGCCCCCTTCAGCCTCCCTGCTCCAGCAAGTCTTCAAAGCTGACCTCCATGTTTACTGTAATTTTAGAGTTATTGCAAACCTCAGACATGAAATCTGAACAAAAAGCATTTTTATAGGGTTTGCTTCTCTCCAGAGCAGAGCATGGATTGTCATTTGTCTGCTGCCTTATTCCTCCGCTATCAGAATGACTCGCTTCTGGCAAGTTTTCCTGACACCAAGAAAAAAAAAAAAAAGTGACCGGGGGAGCGACTTCCAGCACACAGCCTGTAATCGTCAGCGTTACCTCTACACACTACTGTGTACTGCATTTAGCTTAGGCTACATACAGTAGGGGTGTTAAATATAATTGCAGTATCATGATCCAGATGTTCACAATGCTGCGAGTCAGCCAAATCAATCTGATGAGAGATCGCGGTGCTCTGCCTCAGACAGAAAACAGAGGCAGGGCCAGTGTCAAAAAAAGAGGGGTGGGAACAGTAGCAGTAAAAGAAAAAAAAAAAAACAAAAAAAAACACAACTTTTAAACAGCCGCACACACATCAATCTCGTAAAATTTTGAGAAGGTGTGAACGGATGACCAAGTCGCCGCTTTACACACCTGCAAGACAGATGCTCAACTTCGGAAAACCCAGGAAGCACCAATTGCCCTGGTTGAATGTAAGTATGGTGACTTGCAGGACAAGGCCGCCAACTCCGAAACCCTTTTGACACCCTTCTGACAGAAGTAACGCCACCAAGAAGGCCACCTTCTGAGAAAACGTCGAGAGGAATCTCCCTAATGTCCTCGAAGGAAGGTTTCTGAAGAACAGAGCACCAGATTCAAATCCCATGGGGGAAGAGGTGGTCTAAGGGGGGGAAGTATATGACGAACCCCCTGCATAAAAGGTACCCACCAGAGAATGGGCCACCAAAAACACAGCCAAGGCTGAAATCTGACCCTTAATGGTGCTTAAGGCAAGCTTCGCACAGAGATTTAGGCATTCCAAGTGCGATGGTAAATCTTCCTAGAAGAAAATTTCCGTGCCCGCAACATAGTTGGAATAACAGCCGGAAAGACCTCGGTCCCTTAGAACCTGGCTTTCAATAGCCATGCCGTTAAAGCCAGTGACTAAAGCAGGATGAAGTATAGGACCTTGAGACAGAAGGTCCTCCCGCCTTGGCAGCCACCAGGGCGCATCCGTCACTAGGCGCACAAGATCGGCGTACCAGGGACGCCGGGGCGATTAGAATCATCGGGATCCCCTCGGCTTCCACTCTGCGGAGAAGTCAAGGCAGGAACTTCAATGGTGGAAAGGCATAGATTAATCGATACTGACCCCACGGGACTACCAACGCGTCCGCCACGGTTGAGATGAGAGGCCAGGAGATCCACATCCGGTGTGCCATCTCCTGCAAAGGTAGTTGAAACACCTCCGGATGCAATGACTAATTCTCCCTGGTCCAGCATCTGGCGACTCAGGTAGTCTGCCTGCCAGTTCTCCATGCCTGTAATGTAGATGGCTGGCACGCAACTTTCTGCCCACCCTAGGCTGCGAGTGACCTCGGATGCTGCAGCTGAGCTCAGAGTCCCCCCCCTGATGATTGATAAGCCACCGCCGTGGCGTTGTCCGACTGGATCCCGATCGGGCGGCCTTGCAACCTCCTTGACCACGAGGAGAGGCATAGGCTGATCGCCCGAAGTTCCAAGACATTGATCGGTAGACAGGATTCTTCTAGGAGCAGGGGTGTCGAACTTAATTTCATCATTGGCCACATCAGCATTATGATTGTTCTCAAAAGGGCCGGTTGTATCTGTAGGGTTAGACATCCAGTGCATCCCCTCCCTTTACATTAGATGTCAAGAGCCACCCCACCATCAGAAGTTGAGTCCCCCACTCTCCCTTACATCAGTGTACCCCCCTTTTCTTATGCTGCTGCTGGGAAAAAGCTGGACGCATTGCTTGAAAGCAGAAAGAAGGGGCCTGAAGGAGAACCACCAGAGGAGGGCTGGAGCTCTCCTGCAGCTGCAGGAGAGGTGTGAGGGCCACATAAAATGGCCTGGAGGGCCGGTTTTGGCCCGCGGGCCTTGTGTTTGACACCTGTGTTCTAGAGTCCAACGACCCTGGGCAAACTGGACCCCCCCCCCCCAGACGCCGCCACCGCCGCCCCCCCCCCCCCTCAACTCATGAGGCTGGCTTCCGTCGTAGCCACCGTCCACTGAAAGGGGAGAAAGGACTTCCCTGACTGAAGAGCCGGGGATCTCACCCACCAATTCAGAGAAGCCCTGGCTAGGTGGCTGACCTGAATCGGACTATCCAGCAACGATGGAGATCTGTTCCACTTGGACAGGATCTCCCTCTGTAGTACTCGTGTGGAACTGGGCATACAGTACAGCCTTGAACGAGGCCACCATGAGGCCCAGAACTCACATGAAAAGAAAAAAAAAAAAAAAAAAAAAAAGAGAGACGACCATCTGCGGGACGTCAAAACTCACAGCAGACTGGAGTGTCTGCAATTTTTCCAGGGGTAGAAAGACCCTCGCTTCCGAGGATTCCAGAATCAACCATGTATATTCCAAACGCCGAGTCGGAACCAGGACCGACTTCTGAATGTTTAACACCCACCTGAATTCTTGGAGGGTCTGGCTGGTTATAGACATCCTCCCTTAAGGCTGCTCTCAGAAGAAGATCATCTAAGTAGCCCACGATGGCAATGCCTCGCTGTCTCAGAAAAGCCATGATTGGCGCGAGCACCTTGGTAAAAACTTTGTGCCGACGCCAGGCCAAAAGGGAGGGCCACAAACTGATAGTGGTCCTCCCCGATCACAAAACGCAGAAACCTCTGGTGACTTGCGCAGATTGGGACATGCAAGTATGCGTCCTTGATGTCCAAGGACGCCAGAAAGTCCCCCGGGTGGAGCGCAGCTACCACCGAGCTAATCAATTCCATGCGAAACTTCTTTACTTTTACGAAGACATTCAGAGCCTTGAGGTCCAGGATCGGACGGACCCCATCATTTGGGACCACAAACCCGATTTGAACAAAAACCCTGAAACCTCTCATCCTGCGGAACAGGTAAAATTACTCTGCAACCTAGCAAGTCCCTTACTGACCCCAACAGGGCAGCCAGACAAGCCGGTATGAGAGGGAGACCTGAGGGAAAGAATCTGTTCGGGGGGATAGGAAAGAAACTATCTTGTACCCCGAAGAGACCACCTTGCAGACCCATTGATTGGAGAGCAGAGAGGTCCGAGTCGTGAACCTGCGGAGCCGTCCCCCCCCACCCATGAGTCGGACAGGGGCAGGCTTTCTTGCAGTTGCGGGCTTGTTAGGCTTATGCACCAAAGGACATTTCTGTCCCCCAGCGGAGCCCTTGTCGGTCTGGAAGGGTTTACCCGCGGGCTCTGACAAAAATACTGCTTCTGTGTAGGAAAAGGACCCGGCTTACGGCAGGGTTCCTTCCCCTTGGACTGAGGGAGGAGAGTGCTCTTCCCTCCCGTGACATCCTTGATATTGTCGTCCAACGAAGACCCAAAAAGCCTCCCACCTTTGAAGGGTAAATCCGCCAGGGCTTTCTTAGAGGCCTGGTCCGCAGACCAGCATTTCAGCCAAAGCAGGCGGCGTAAAACCACCGCCGAAACAGCCCTGGATATCAAGGGTGCGGCATCTAGTGAAGCATCACAAACATAGATAAAGCCCTGGACCAGCTGGTCAGCCAGTCTAATAACCTTGCATGGGAATAAATGGAAAAACAAAACAAAAACTAATCACCAGGGTGAAAAGAAATGGCGGACTTTGAGGCAGTGTGGAAGTAAGTTAAAAAATATACTTTAATATAAAACTATAACATACAATTTTTACAATATTGGAAAAACAAGGAATATTTAAACATTGGATATAACCATGTGGATTACAGATTAATGAATGTTTGGGGGTAAATCCTTTGGAGTCGCCTACGCGTTTCACCGTTGGGCTTCTTCAGGACAAATAGGATTTTTAAGGAAGAATATAGATATTGTTGTATAATCTGAAACAATGTACATGACATTAGTACAATATTGAGATTTTATATCTATTAAACTGAGGAAGAATTACATACAGAAATGCAAAATTGAGAAACATAATAAAAAAAATATATAATAAAGTCATGAAAGAAGAGAGTTGCGTGTATACATATGTAAATGAAGTGTGGCTACGTCACCTATTGCATCACGAGTGTACTCATCCACGAAATTTCGGACATCAATAAATTGATAAATTTAGCAATTAATTTGGCAATTTATTGATGTCCGAAATTTTGTGGATGAGTACACTCATTGTGATGCAATAGGTGACGTAGCCACACAACTCTTCTTTCATGACTTTATTATATTATATATTTTTTTATTACTTTTCTCAATTTTGCATTTCTGTATGTAATCCTTCCTCAGTTTAATAGATATAAAATCTCAATATTGTACTAATGTCATGTACATTGTTTCAGATTATACAACAACAAATATATTCTTCCTTAAAAATCCTATTCGTCCTGAAGAAGCCCAACGGTGAAACGCGTAGGCGACTCCAAAGGATTTACCCCCAAACATTCATTAATCTGTAATCCACATGGTTATATCCAATGTTTAAATATTTTTTGTTTTTCCAATATTGTAAAAATTGTATGTTATAGTTTTATATTAAAGTATATTTTTTAACTTACTTCCGCACTGCCTCAAAGTCCGCCATTTCTTTTCACCCTGGTGATTAGTTTTTTTTTTTTTCCATTTATTCAACATTCGGATGTGGCAAATGTGAGTGCTTCCCTTGTGTACTTTGCCCCACTTGTCCTTTTTTTACTTTTTCTTTTCCTCACTTTCCTTCCTTCTCTTTTCTTTATTTTCTTTTCATTCTTTCCGCCCTTGTTTCCTTTTCTTTCTCTAACTTTTCCCTCCCCCCCATTCCTCTCCCTACCCATATCCCCTTCCCATTTTTTGATTCAACCTTGCATGGGAGTTGGTGCTCCTCCGCTGTCTGGGGCAAAACCTTTGCCCACTCATTAAGTGTCTGAGACACCAAGGTAGTGGCCACAATAGGCCGCAAGGCAGACCCCAGCATGGTAAACATGGAGTGGGTCAGTGCTTCGGATCTTCTATCAGTCTGATCCTTAAAAGCAGGAGTTCCCTCTATAGGGAGTGTGGTCACCTTGTTTAACCAGGCAACCGGAGGGCCCACCACCAGAGAAGTCCACTTTTTTTTTTTAAAAAGGTTCTCCTCGAAAGGGTACCGAACCGCCAGGCAGTGAGGTTACCTCAGCTGCACTATCCAGCTTAAGGGAGTCCCCTTACAGCATTGATAAGCTCCCTGACAAGTGCCTTATCATGCCCCGACCCAGTTAAAGTGTCTTCCTCATAAGGAAGGTCCTGGTCCACATCTTCAGATAAAACAGAACCAGGCACCTGAGATGCAGCCAGGTCCTGGTCTGAATCTGAACATTCCCCTGGGGATAGCAGAGGGAGGGGCGCTTTTTACCCCCCTTACCGATGCACGGCGCTTCCACCATGGCAACAAATGCCTCCAGGACTACCGTCAAAGTCTATTGTGAGTGCAGGAGCAGAAGTACCAGGTACTCACTCCATTATTGAGGGAAAAACCTGCTGCACTGACCGGGGGGGGGCGTGGTTTTCCAGGGGACTCACCACACCAGAGGAGACTGCTCAGCGCCGCTGCCCGTGTCCCGCACACCGCTGTGTGTGTGTGTGAGGAATCAACACTAGAGACCAAGGACTCAGGCAAGATGGCCGCCGAGCGCAGCATATGGAGCCGCCGCGTCCACAGGAAAATGGCCGACCGCCATAATATGCTGTATCATGGTGTGGCTACAACAAAATGGCCACCGACGGGATTTTCAATAGAAACTGAAAATCCACAAAAAATTGGCGCCAGTGCCGCCAAAACACAGCATTTTAAAAAGGTGAAAACCTAGAAAGGCTGCCCAGCACCCAAAAACGTCCAGAAAAGCGGAACGCCAGCAGTAAAATACACATAGGCCAGGCGCACAGTCCCCTCAACCAAGTGCCCCCCACCCCAACAGCAAAGGGAAAAAGGGAGCAGGGAAGGGAGGATACCCAAACCCCAGGAATGCTCAGCCGTACAACCCCACCTAAGAGGGAGGGACTGTACTTGCGCGTCCACACGACGACTCACCAACGCATTCCAGACAGGCATACAACCGCAATGGAGGCAGCCGTCGGCCCAGTCCACTGTGAGTGAGACAACATTACAGCACAGTCATGTACGGACCTCTGGCAAAGCTCACTGGCCACAGATGATAGAAGTCAAAAAGACAAAATAAAATCTTTTCCTCAGGGCGCTGGGCCCAAAGGGAGCCATACGTCGTCCTTTGCTAGGCAGAACGAAACAGGCTGCATACTGCAGGGAGGAGGGTTATGTCTGGAGGGGCCGCCCCCTGGGCAGGGCTGGTCAACTGTTAAAGTAACATGTATTATTTAACATGTTTCTGCCTAGTCCTCTCCTGTAAACAGGCAACATAACCCACTTGTCAAGACTTAAGGAGCTGTGTCCGTCCATGCACGATAAGAGAAGCTCCCTTTTACTTAAATTCAGGATTACAGAATTTTGTCAACATTTTACATTTCTATTCAATCCATTCATCAGGCATCTCCTGATGTACAAACTTTAGCACGAGCAGCTTTATTATCTCGCGCATTGAACAAGTACTACACAAGTATAGCACACTCACTGTACAAAAAAGAGCCAGACAACTAATGGTTTACCTTGTTGTCACATGTAATTAGCAAAGCTTTGAACATATTCATAGAAAGCAAGAATTTTTAGAATTTGGTCATTTAATTGCTCAAACATTTAATACTCACGGGTCCCATAATTGTTGCTTGCCAGTGAAACACTAAAGGAGAAAAAAAAAAAAAAGAAAAAAATTGGTAATCACTAGTTAACATGAGTGCATAAAGCCCAAAACACCCGTTCAAAAACAAAAACACACAGTACAATGCTATTGAATTTACTTCCACTGCAGGATAAACATTCTTTCCACTCACATACATCGCATCAAGGGAGCTGGCCTTCTTACATAGCACTGCATATGTGCACATCTGTGTGTACCAAGTGCACTCAATAGCACGCCCTGTGCATGGAGCTGACACTGACCGTTTAGGGTCTTCTACTAATGATTGGGAGCCAGGAGAATGGCTCCCGATCACATTATCTGTCACAGCCTATAAAAACACGAGCCGAAAACCTGCCCATGTACTCCCAATAGTCCCTTACTAGAGGAGCAGCTAACTTGGACACATCCGACAGCCATGATAGCAACCAAGGCAGCCACTGTGCAGGAGAGATCCAAAGGGATTTCCTTGGTGTCAAAAGGGTGGATAGAATCAACAAGGATTAGAGGCCCAAGGATTTAAAGTGTGAAGAGCGCGCATACAAACACCAGTAAATAGAGATATCTCCACACACACACAGGAGTTGGTATAAAGATGTGCAAGTTAATTGAGCAGCAGGCACAGTCGCGAGCAGGGAGGGGGGAGAGAGCACAGAGGAGACAGATAGGATGCAGATGACCGACAGAGGCATGTAAACTGATCACCATCAGGGCTCAGGAGCCATGATATACTGTGGCCAGTTTACAAAGGGGAGGGTATAGCCAGGTTTTACAGGGGGCAAAATGACAGCACTGTGCTATACAAAATGCTTTAAAAAAATAAATAAAAAATAAATAAATAAAAAAGGCACAGCATTTGGGGGGGGGGGGGGGTGTTAACGCTTTAACTACCATCTATTCTATCCAGGTCTATTTACTTTAAGTCCACCCTATAGCAAATTTTACTGCTACAGGGTGTTAGATATACGCCGGATCACGTAATATACCATGTGATAAAACTTCTGGGTAGGGAGGGGGTATGCAAACGCACCACCAGCTTCTGCCTTGACTACACACAGTGAAAGCTGATCAGCAGGTGCAGGATAGCACAGGGCCTCCCGCAACCGCAGGTCGTCAGGTAGCGACACAGAACTGTGATCTGCCCATGTAAACAAGGCAGATGCAGTTCTGACATTAAGGGAAGGAAATTCCATTTCTTCCCTTAGTTAAAGCACCTCACACAATATAGTAAAACACTGACTAGGCACAGTTAACCCCTTTGCTCGCCCCTGATGTTAACCCCTTCCCAGCCAGTGTTATTGGTACAGTGACCTTGCACATTATTAGCCCTGATCACCATTAGTGTTACCAGTCTCCAAAAGTGTAATTGTCAGAATATCCGCCGCAATATTGCAGTGGCACTATAAGTCACTGATCGCCATTACTAGCAATAAAAGAAAAAAAAAAAAAAAAAGCCATAGTTTAGTTTGCACAAAATTCATAGCGTCTACAATCAATATACGCTTATTGGGCTCAGTGACGCAACTATAGAACCTTCAGGGCCTGATGCAAGAAACTATGAAGGGCCCCTCTGACATGGCATTTTCTCCGAGCGGTGGTGGCTGCATTTAAAACTGAACCGATTTCTTTATTTCCCTCCGCTTCTCTTCCTCTCCCTCCTGCAGGAGGAAAATAGAGGGATTGGTTCCTCCGTCGGTGTTTCTCCATCTTTTTCTAGTCAGAGCACCCTTACACCCCTAGAGGAATGGGCCTACACTGCAACTGTATGCAGCATAGTGATGATGCATTTAAGGGTTTAAAGGAGGTCAACATATTGCCTCTCTACCTGCTGTCAAATGCCTCTGAAAAGCAATCTGAGCATGGATTGCTTTTTGGAGGGAGGAACAGCATGTTTGCTGGTACCATGAACACCACAACATTTTCAAGGGGGGCGCAAGCAGACTACGAAAAAAAAAAAAAAAGACTTAGTTAGACTTAACGGTATTTCTAAGAGCCTTTCAGGACAACCTTGGAGAGAGCGCAGCTCCGCCTCTTCATTAGGAAACACATGTAGATCTTTTAAAACCCCTCTTCCACCATGGCCTCAGTTATTGTGGTCCGACTCTCTGGAAGACAAAGCACAGAAACCCACAACACCATGATAGATTTATAACTTACTTTGACATACATTTAGGGTGTGAAATAGCGGTTGTCCTGAAAGGCTCTTAGAAATACCGTCACCGGTAAGTCTAACCAAGTCTCTCAACTCGCCTTTCAGGACAACCTTGGAGAGGATAAACAAGTAACTTACCCTAGGGTGGGACTACTGCCTGCAACACCTTTCTGCCAAAGGCCTGATCGGCAGCAGACAATAGGTCCAACCTGTAGTGTCTTAAGAAAGTTGAGTAGTTGGACCAGGTGGCGGCCTTGCAAATCTGCTCGGGTGTCGCACCTGCTCTTTCAGCCCAGGATACAGCAGTTGATCTTGTTGAGTGTGCCAGAATGCCTGAGGGAGGCGCAATTCCTTTGGCTTCGTAAGCTTCCATAATTGAGAGTTTAAGCCACCTTCCGAGCGTACTTTTGGAAGTTTTTTCCCCTTTACGAGGGCCTGAGAACAGTATAAACAGGGCATGTGTTTTCCTGAAATCTTTGGTGACTAAAAGATATTGTACGAGACACCTTCTCACGTCTAAGGTATGAAATGCTTCCTCGCCAGCGTTGGAAGGATTCAAAGAAAAAGTGGGTAAAATAATTTCCTGCGAACGGTGAAAACTTGATGCCACTTTTGGAAGGAAAGCAGGATCCGTCTGAAGAATTACACGATCTGGAAAAATTCTTAAAAAGGGTTCGGTAATGGCCAGAGCTTGAAGCTCACTAACTCGTCTTGCTGAGGTTATTGACACCAAAAAAACAGTTTTGAAAATTAAATTTCTTAATGAACTATCCTCTAATAGCTCGAACGGTGCTCCCATTAAGCCTTGCAAGACAACTGATGAGTCCCAACTTGGAAAATTTTTAAGGGTCACTGGTCTGTTTGAGTGCCCTGAAAAACCAGGAAATCAAAGGTTCTCTGGATAGAGTATTTTCAAAATAAACAGAAAGCCGCTACTTGCAGTTTTAATGTACTGGATGCGAGACCCATCTCCATTCCCTCATGAAGAAATTCTAGCACCGAGACTACATCTTTGGTCTGGAAATTTTTAGAAGAACACCAGGAATTAAATTTCTTCCAAACTTTCCTGTAAATAGACCTGTGTATTTCTTTCCTGCTTGACAATAAGGTTCTCACTACTTTGTCGGATAAACCTTTGTTTTTTAAGATGTCCTCTTCAGTAACCAGGCGCACAGGTGCAACCTGTCTGTTTCTGGGTGACACACCGAGTCCTGCACTAGAAGGTCTTTCCTGGCTAGAAGCTCCCATGGGGGTTCTACGGCCAGATTTAGCACTGATGCAAACCAAGGCCTTTTCGGCCAGAAGGGAGCGATTAGAATCAGGTTGGTCCTTTCTTCCCCCGAATTTCCTTAAAACTAGAGGAATTAGGGGAAGGGGGGAGGGGGGGGGGGGAAGGCATAGCACAAACGGTAATCCCAAGGATGGGCTAGAGCATCTATGCCTATCGCTCTGTCTCCCCTGTGTAGGGAAAATAATTCTTGGACCTTGGCATTTTGTTGGTTGGCAAAAAGATCCACTTGAGGATGGCCCCATTTCGTTGTGATCATGTTGAATATTTCCTGATTTAGGCTCCACTCTGACTCCAATACCTTCCTTCTGCTTAGCAGGTCTGCTAGTAAGTTCTGGGACCCCTTTAGGTGAATTGCTGACAACGAGGTTAAATTCCTTTCTGCCCATGCTAACAGTTGGTTGGCCAGTTCCATCAGCCTTTGGCTTCTGGTCCCGCCTTGTTTGGTCACATAGGCCACTGCTGTTGTGTTGTCCGACAACACTTGAACATGATGACCTTTTAACAGCTGTTGGAAAGCCAGGAGACCCATGAAAATGGCCTTTAGTTCTCGCCAGTTTGAGGACCTCCTTGCTTCCACCTTGGACCAAGACCCTTGTGCTGTCCCGTCCAGGTGAGCTCCCCACCCCCAAGAACTTGTGTCCGTAGTCAGACGCTTGTCCGAAGGGAGGACCCACGAGAGACCTTTTGATAGATTGGCCTGGTCTCTCCACCACCATAGGGACCTTTTTACTTTTGAGGTTGGCCTGAAAAGTTTCTCCAGAGACTCCTGATGAGACCAAACTTGTAGGATGTTTCTTTGTAGCGATCTTGAGTGCGACCTTGCCCATTGTACAGCCGGAATCGAGGCCGTCAGCTGGCCTAGTACTGCCATTGCTGTCCTTACAGATACTGCTAGATTCGTCTGTATCTGGCGTATTGAGGTATTGATTTTCTCTATTTTTCTTGAGGGAGAAACACCTTCTGGAGGACTAGGTTGATGTTGTAACCGAGGAACCTAGTCTCCTGTGAGGGGTCTAGGTTTGATTTCTCCAGATTCAACAACCAGCCAAGGCTCTTGAGGTGTGATTGAGCCAACTGGAGATCCATCACCAACTGATCTTTTGAATCTGCGAAAAACAGGAGGAGATCGTCCAGGTATGGAACAACCGAGACCCCCCTCAGCTTCAGAGACCCTAAGGCTTCCGCCATCACTTTTGTAAAGATCCTGGGGGAGGATGACAGGCCGAACGGCAGAGCCCTGAATTGTAGATGCCAAATTGAAGTCTCTAGGTTGACTGCCAATCGCAGAAATCTCTGGGAAGCCTGCGCTATTGGTATGTGGAGGTATGCATCTCTTAAGTCTAGAGATGCCATGAAGCACTTTGGTGTTCGTAACTTTGTTATCGTATGGATAGTGTCCATGCGGAAGTGCTTGTATCTTATTGCCTTGTTCAGGATCTTCAGATTTAAAATTAAACAAAATTTGCCCGAGGGTTTTTTCACTAGGAATATGTGGGAGTAGAAACCCTTCCCCTCCTGGTGTTTTGAAACATGGATAATAACTTCCTGTTGTATCAAATCCTTCAGAAGAATCGTCATCGCGGAAGCTCTTTCCCGATCCCTTGGTAGGGCTGTGACATAAAACCTGGATGGCGGACAGTCTGCCCATTCCAGATTGTACCCCTGTGCAATGATGTTTTTTACAAAGGGACTTTTGACCCACAGATTCCACTGAGGAAAGAAAGCGGACAATCTTCCTCCCACTGGAGTCAGATTGTCATTTGTCTGTAGAGGTCTGTTCTTGGGGGGGGGGTCTGAAAATAATTCCTCCTCTACCCCTTTGAGGAACCCAGCGTTTATTTTCTTCCTTTCTGTAGGTTTGTTGAAAAGGACGAAAAATTTTCTTCATGGGGAGGTTTCTTAGGTGGAAAGGCTTTCTTTTTGTCCGCTGTTCTGTCAAGAACTTTTTCTAAATCTGGTCCGAACAATAAGTCCACAAAGCTTAACTTTTGAGGCTGTGTCCCCTGTCCATGTTTTGAGCCAAACTGCTCGCCTGGCCGAGTTTACCAAGGCGGAAGATCTGGCTGCCATTTTGATGGACTCCGCTGATGCATCTGCCATATACCCGATTGATCTTAGAATCAGGGGAAAAGACTCCAATAAATCCTTCCTGGGTGTGCCTGCTTTAACATGGCCCATAAGTTTTTCCACCCAGAACTTAAAATTTCTTGCTACCACTGTAGAAGCCATAGCTGGTTTGAGGCTAAGTGAGGTAGAGTCCCAGGCATTTTTTAGTAAAGAATCCGCCCTTTTATCCATGGCGTCCTTCAGAACCCCCATATCTCCGAACGCCAGGTCTGTGCATCGAGATACTTGGGAGAAGGCCGCATCTACTGGAGGTTTTTTATTCCACACGTCAATATCCTCATCATTAAAGGGGAATCTCTTACTCAGGCTTTTAGGAAAGAAAGGACCCCTTTCCGGATCTTTCCACTCTTTTTTAATCGTATCCGGCACCACCTTGTGGACTGGAAACACCTTATACCTGGATTCATCCAAACCTTGATACATTTTGTCGTGAAGCGACAACTGAATTTTTTCCTCCTGAATTTCAAGAGTAGTATAAATTGCAGTAAGCAGATCGTCCACTTCGTCTAGAGGGAGCTTATATCTAGAACTTCTGCTATCCTCTTCATCTGAATCCATTACTGAGCGAAGAGTACTTGTCCCTTCATCCCCTGAACCCCCCAGTCTCTGACTTAGAGGTGGAGGCTCTAGGGCTAGGTGGTGGTTGCTGAGATTCGGTTTGAGCCACTGGATTCTGTACCAGCATAGTCTTCACCGAACTCAGGGAACTTTTAAGTTCCTGCACAGAAGAAAACAACTCTTTGTATTGCTGGGATGTCTCTTCTTCCACCAAGTCCCTGATACAGGCTTTGCACATTGCTTTTTGCCAGGTATCTCTAAGAGGGTTCTTGCAAGAGGGACACTTCCTTTTAGGTGGTGGTTTCTTTGATTTTGCATTTTCCTAAAACAAAAGGAGACACAAAAAGAATGCCTCACTAAAAGTTTTTTTTTTTAAACCGCCACCAATAAGGAAACCAAGCACCAGAATTTCAAACAGTGCACACCAATCACCACCCAGAGTGAAACGCTGAACAGGGACCGAGAAAACTTAACTGACCCTGCAGCACAGGCTCCCAAAGGAGGAACAACCAAACAAACAATAGTCCATATAGTACAGAATAAAAAGGCCCCATTGTGCCCCTCTTACCTGGACATGAGCGGTGTCTAAGGCGCCTGTCTCCGCCATTGCTGCGGATCCCTCTTCCATCCTGTACAGGGAAGCAGCTGGGACCGTGAGCTTTTTAAATATTCCCGGTTCCTGACGTCATCAACGATGGCCGGAAACCGGAAGACGCCGCTCTGTAGGCCCGCCCCCCTAGCTTCTGCATTCCAGGCAGCGTGGACCACGCACCGCCCTGCCCCTACAGGACGCCGCGCTGCTGAACATGACGTCACCCGCCCGACAGGACCCGGGATCGTCATGCGGGAAATACGAAAAAAAAAAACGCAACAATAACCCGCCCGATTACCAGAACCAAGACCTGCAGATCCCGGGCACCCAGCGCAGCCTTCCTGCAGGTCCCCAACTCCACTGAGCAGGGAGAAGCTGGAGAACTCCGGAGCATCTTTCCCTCACTAGGAAGAGCTGGGATGGCCACTGCACACCAAGCAGCAGGAACAAAGACTGCAAGCCGGTAAGCCTACCCCTCCCCTTGGAAAGAGTGCAGCTCCTCTGGTCCACACATGCACTTCCACCATGGCAGAGGTAACACAATAACTGAGCCATGGTGGAAGAGGAGGGGTTTTAAAGGATCTACATGGGTTTCCTAATGAAGAGGCGGAGCTGCGCTCTCTCCAAGGTTGTCCTGAAAGGAGAGTTGAGAAAAAGCCGCCACCAGTGTGCCCATTAAATGCTGCAACTGTGCCGTAAAATAACGCCAATGTGAAATCCCCCGCTCCCCCCAGCCGGCACTTACCCTTTCTCGTTGGGGCAGCGGGTGACGGCCATGAACGGGGTCCTCCAGACATCTCCTGCTGTCGTCATTTCCTGTCCTCTCCTCCTGATAGGTGCCCAATAGCCGCGCCTATCGTTTTAGCCAATCAGGGTAAAAGACCTGCACACCCGATTGGTGGAGAAACAGTTTAGCATTAGGAAAGTGAACATTTATTCGCTTTTCTAACACACCTGGGTGGACAGTGAGCACCAAGCATGGCGCCCACAGTTCACCCATCTTAAAGCCTAGGACTTTAATCAGGCGCAGAGTGACAGGTCCACGCTGGTTGGCAATTCGGTCACGGCGGACCCCCAATAAACTAAATGAGATCTCACCGCTCCGCAGCTTACATCTGACCAATCCCATGAGTAAGTCGGTAACGACGAAACATGTCAGGGCGTGGCCTAAGAGAGTGTTTGAACTAGAGTGACACCATTTTTTTGAGCATCCTGAGTGGCGTTTGGAGTTTACTTTGTTTGCTTCCACTATACCACTCATCTATTCAGCAACCTTTCCACCAGATGTAAGCTGCGGAGCGGTGAGATCTCATTTAGTTTATTGGGGGTCCGCCGTGACCGAATTGCCAACCAGCGAGGACCTGTCACTCTGTGTTTGAAAGTGTTACCTGGACAAGTGATGTGATACAATGCTGTTTTTACACGGGCGTTTGTGAGTTTAACTTTGTTTGCAATTTTAGCGCATTCAATTTGGTTACAGTATTACACTATTGTGCTTTTTTTATTCTCACTTTATGTGGAATGGTGTGGATCATCCTTGGATCGTGAATTTTGAAGAGAGTTATTACAGGTTTGTTTGCCTGCACACGAGAGTGTGCAGCATCTCTGATTGGCGAGTGAGCACTCTGACGGGTGACGGATGCACTGAACACAGGAGGTGTGGTGGAAGATTTTTTTGAAGATTACCTGAACATATGGACTTTTTCTTCATTTAATCACTCTATGTGCACAGGTTCATTATTTTATTTTATTTACTTCATGCATTATTAATGTATGTTGGTAGTTTAATTTACACTTTTGTTTATATTTAGTGATTTGTACACATTTCACAGCGCTGTTTATAGGTATACACTTCATTCTAAGTGACTTTACCTATATCTACTTCATTAATCGAATAGCCTTAAAAATAAAAATATTGGCCCAATTTGTTGTTGGGCAGATTACAAAACACAAATTGCCGCAAAAACACATTACATGCTTTTCTGAAGCTTCTCCATTGAAGTATATTGAACCAAAAAAACAATAGCACCCTTTTGCATTAAAAAGTCCTTCCCCTTTCCAAATACGCAACAGCTGAAAAAAAATCATGGATGTGAACGTGTCCAATAGGAAAACATGTAAATGAACTGTAGTGTTTCTGCAAAAAGCACCAAAAAACAGCGGTGTGACCCCCGGCCTGAGATGTTTAGTAACATAATGGAGTTTAAAAAAATAAAAATAAAATAAAAGTACAAAAAGAGCAAATAATTGCTACTGTAAGGGGTTCATTTTTTTTACTGTGGGACTGTGAAAGTAATATTTACAGTAGCGATTTGCTTTTTTGTACTATAAGGACTAATTTTAGTTTTAACCCCATTATGTTACTGGCCGATTATTCGATTATGAAAATTATTAATTTCATAATCGATTAGTTGTTTCGGCCCTAATTGAATGTACTGAACACTTTGTATCTGGGCTGTAACTATACAGCTCTAAAATCATACATGTTATACACCAAGTGACCCGATAGTGGATTGGATATCAAGTGTGCGGGAACTTTGTTTAACTCATTGGTATGACCTTCAACGCTTTCCAATCCCTGTGCCTTACACGCTTATAGGGCGGTTAGTTCTTCCATTGATTCAGAATATTGCAGTGATCCAACCATGGACCCATTTCTCTAAGGAGCTACCAAGCTAAAAGGGCATTACTCTCAGACCTTATGTTTACCAGACTAGCATCCAAATACACCACCATAGGATCATTTATAACCACGTACCATCCATCAGAATTTTATTTAGAAATAGCTCATTGGCATTGTTCCTAAATTAGCAAGGTCAGTGTGTGTGTTCTGTTTACTTCCATTCTTCACTTTAGTGTTTCAAACACTTGAAGCATGTTATGGAAAGCGTTATCTGTGCAACTTCACACACCGTGCACTTTCTTAGCTGGTAATTTTATGAATACATTTTGTACTTTTATGATTTGCCCCGACCCTCTGTTGCCTTAGTAGCCACTTGTTTTACCAGGGTTTCCTTTTGTATGCTCCGTTTGGATTAGCTATTGTAACGGCACCCAACTGTGGTGAGTGGTATAAGGGTAATAAACCAACACTTTGTGGATATACCTTAACCACTTTCCGATGGCCGTACCACTACGTACGGCCGCAGGGTGGCTCTGAATATCTGGGACGCCGTCTTTTTACGGCTGCTCCTTTCCTCGCTCCCGAGCGTGCATCGGGGAACTTCTGTGCTGGCCGTGTCCCTTGGACACAGCCAATTACAGATCGCAGTAAATAGCCAATCACAGCAGCCATTTACAGCGTGATTGTCGTGGCCAATGCAAGATGATCTCAAAGGTAAACATTTGAGATCATCTCTCATATCCGGCACTCCCCTCTCAGACATCGCGTGTGAGGAGGGAGAGCAATCTGAGTTTGATACAAAGTGCCCAATCAGCACGCACCCACCTCCGCCACCTCAGCACCCACCTCCGCCACCTCAGCACCCACCTCCGCCACCTCAGCACCCACCTCCGCCACCTCAGGGCACATCTGTGCCACACACCTGTGAAGTCGCCAGCAACCATGTCAAAACGTTGCTTTTCCGTCGAGGAGGCATATCAAATTATTTCTGCGCCTCACGAGAGCAACGGGGAGCTCTATTTCGGATTCCCATTCGTATTCTGAGACGGGCGTAGACTATGAGCCAGTCTACAGTAGTGGAACAGTGACAGGCTCAGAGGAGAAAAATAGTCAGCCCGCCAAACGAAGGCGTTCTGGTGAGGAGGACGTGCCATCCACCAGCACCGACCTGCCTCTGCAACAAAAGCCAAGGACCCATGGCAGCCTTCCCTATGCCCTTCAGAACTCCTTGTGGCTTCCTTCAAATTCCGGAGAAGCCAACATTCCCCTTTTACTGCCCAGCCAGGAGTCCAGGTGGACACGGACAATTTTTCCCAACTTAATTTTTTTAGATTTTTTTTACTGAGGAACGGCTATCTAGCATTGTGGCCCAGTGCAACCTATATGCCCAACAATTTATTGCCAATAATCCAACATCTTATGCCCGTCCCTTCCAGTGGAGAGACCCAACGGTGGAGGAGTTTAAGGTTTTTTTAGGCCTCACATTTTGCATCGGACTCAACCCAAAAAATGAAATGCATTCCTTTTGGTCAAAACGCCCCATTTACCATATGCCAATCTTCTCTGCAACAATGCCCAGAACCAGATATTTTATGATTATGAGTAGGGTTGTTCCGATACCGAGTATTTGCGTGAGCGCTTGTACTCGCGCAAATCCTCCCGGAGAGAGAGAGAGAGAGAGAGAGAGAGGAGAGAGAGAGAGAGAGAGAGAGAGAGAGAGAGAGAGAGAGAGAGAGAGACAGCGTGTAATGCCTGTCTGTGTATAATGCAGACTGCAGCCATCCAGTGTATTAAAGCCGTGCCTCCTCCTCCTCGTCTGTGATAGGGGAACACTCCCAGCAGTGAGTCAGTGTTCTGCCTATCACGGACACCCTCTCATCCTCATCCCATGGAGGAGGAGGAGGCGTGGCTTTAATACACTGGATGGCTGCCGTCTGCATTATACACGGAGATCTGGAGAGTCTTACAGTTCTCACTTCTCAGGATGGTTATTTGGTGCGTTTTGCAGACGAGTCAGCGTGGGGATTTGGAGAAAAATGTGGTTGTTCCGGATCTGCAGTCATTGCTGGCAGAGAGAGACACTGTCAGCCCGGGGTGAGTGTGGGGCAGAGGTCACGCCGATATCTCCTGCCAGTCTTTGCTACCTTTCTTAAAGGGAATGTGAACCTCAACTGGATGACGTTTAGTTTGCTACCATTTTCCCCTTTTTTGTGTGATCTTAGAGTCAGTACTGCCCATCTCCTGCAGCTTCTTTACAGCATTACACGCTGCCTCTCTCCCAGGTATCCAATTGGGCAAGTCGTTGTCCTCCAAAATGGTATTAACTAGGGTTGTCCCGATACCGATACTATACTCGGTATCCGGACCGATACCGAGTATTTGCGGGAGTACTTGTACTCCCGCAAATACCCCCGATACCGAAATAGAATACTCGACCCCCCCCCCCCCCCGCCGCTGCTACCGCCGTTCCCGCCGCCGCATATCCCGGTACATGACAGCGGCGAGCATTACAAGCATTCGCTTGTATACTTGTAAAGCCGGCGCTGCCATGTATAGACACTCCCCCTCTCGTGATTGGACAGATCCGTCCAATCACGAGAGGGGGAGTGTCTATACATGGCAGCGCGGGCTTTAGAAGTATACAAGCGAAAGCTTGTAATGCTCGCCGTTGTCATGCACCAGGATTAACGGCGGTATGCGGCGGCTTTGCGACCCATCAGGTGTGGGGGACATGGCTGCAATATGTGTGGGGGACATGGCTGCAATATGTGTGGGGGACATGGCTGCAATATGTGTGGGGGACATGGCTGCAATATGTGTGGGGGACATGGCTGCAATATGTGTGGGGGACATGGCTGCAATATGTGTGGGGGACATGGCTGCAATATGTGTGGGGGACATGGCTGCAATATGTGTGGGGGACATGGCTGCAATATGTGTGGGGGACATGGCTGCAATATGTGTGGGGGACATGGCTGCAATATGTGTGGGGGACATGGCTGCAATATGTGTGGGGGACATGGCTGCAATATGTGTGGGGGACATGGCTGCAATATGTGTGGGGGACATGGCTGCAATATGTGTGGGGGACATGGCTGCAATATGTGTGGGGGACATGGCTGCAATATGTGTGGGGGACATGGCTGCAATATGTGTGGGGGACATGGCTGCAATATGTGTGGGGGACATGGCTGCAATATGTGTGGGGGACAAATAACAAATCATGGCTATCGGTATCGGCTGCACATGGCTGCACTGGCTGCAATAACATGGCTGCAAATGTACAAATATGTACATGGCTGCAATATGTACTGGCTGCAATATGTCCTGCAATATGTCATGGCTGCAATATGTGTGTAGTGTGTACATGGCTGCACAAATAACATGGCTGCATAAGGTTCATGGCTCCATGGCTGCCATGGCTGCAATCAAATATGACCTGCAATATGTGCCCCCGGCGACTACTCCTTGCCTCAAATGGTATTGACCTCCACTTCAATGGTGCCTTTTCAGGCTTTTCAAAATTCGCCCCTTATTAAATAATTTTTAGGAATTCCCCCAGTTATATAACTCGGAACACCACATGTGTAGGGCAGCGCATCTTCACCGGTCTCACGATTCGTTTACGATTATCAAGTCCACAATGCATCACGATTGCAGCGCAAGTGCGCATGACATATACATATATACACACACATTATATCCATTTTTTTCTATTTGTTCTTAAAAAAAAAAAAAAACACACAAAACACAATTCCTGCACGTAGCAAAGTCTAAACACTGCAGACATGCTACAGGAGATGGTCAGAGACTGCAGACATGCTACAGGAGATGGTCAGAGACTGCAGACATGCTACAGGAGATGGTCAGAGACTGCAGACATGCTACAGGAGATGGTCAGAGACTGCAGACATGCTACAGGAGATGGTCAGAGACTGCAGACATGCTACAGGAGATGGTCAGAGACTGCGGACAATATATTCATCCATTTACATTATCAGTAATTATTATCCATTGATTTATTTAAATAATTATTTGGATGTGCTATAGTTATGCACTCATGTAGTGGTCTCACTATATTCACGAATATGCCAGCAAATATATTTAAGAAAAAAATATATATATTTCTACACCGGGACACCATTAACCTTGGTGGGGTATTTAGAATATATATATATTCTCACTAATAATCACATTTTTAATCAATCTCACTAATTTAATCAAATCTCTATGTGTGTGGCTGCTTTGTTTTAGTAAGTACCGTATGCCCGACATACTATTTCTATTATTGTAGATGAGAAGGGAATCTGCCTGCTCAACACCCCCCCCCCCCCCCCCGTTCCCTGATCTGACAGAACACCGGTGTTCTCACGTCTCTCCTGAGGGAATTCTCAAGCCCGCCCGCCGACTGTAGCTATCAGATTTAAAAAGAGGCAGGCGGGCTGGCGTCAGGAGAGACGAGACGTGAGAGAGGCAGGCGGGGCTGAAGTGAGGAGAGAAGGCGGGCCGTGCTGACACGTCCAGAGAGACATGACGAGATGCGAGAGGCGGGCGGGGCTGACGTGAGAAAAGAGGCGTGCTGGGCTGACGTCAGAAGAGACGCGACGGGTAGTCACATGAGCAGCATGTAAACAAACAAAATGAGGTAAAGCACGGATAGCTCTCCCGGGAGGACGATGTAATCGATTTTCACGGTCGCATGAATCGAAATTGCATCGGGGACACCCAAATCGCGATGCACCGATGCTGCAATTTCTGCACCCCTACATGTGTGGAGGAGTCCCTTGTAAAATTTTGTGGCAGACTTTAAATCAAGCAGTTTATACCCAGCAAAAGGGCCCGCTATGGGGTGAAGGTTTACAAACTATGTGAACAAGTCACAGGGTGCCTGTATTCCTTCTTAGTCTACGAAGGGAAGGACACCCAGCTGAATCCCCCCAATTGCCCACACTACTTGGGATCAAGTGGAAAAGTTGTCTGGCAACTCATCAACCCCCTACTGGATAAAGGCTACCACTTGTATGTCAACAACTTTTACACTCTCTTCTCGTTCCACAACCTTCATCGGAAGCAGACCCCAGCATGTGGCACGGTAAGAACAAACCGGAAAGGCTTTCCTCAAAGCCTTGTGAATAAGAAGCTTAGAAAAGGGGAATCTGTAAATCTGTGCAACAAGGAGGTTCTGGCAGTGAAGTGGAAAGACAGAAGAGATGTGTACATGTTGTGTTCCATCCACAATTCCTTTGTGGAAACCTGCAGAAGGCGTGGCACCACCATCCAAAACTCCAAATGCATCCGGGACTACAATTCGTTCATGGGGGGAGTCGACTTTAACGACCAAATGTTGGAACCACACCTTGCCACAAGGCGCACGTACCATTGGTACAAAAAAGTAGCATTTTTTTTTTTATTATTTGGCTGTATACAATTCCTAAATTTATCACAAGTCCACCCAAAACCCCCTACCCTTCCTTGGCTACCAGGAGGAAATCACCACTGCTTTGATATTCCAGAACGACCTATCCCAAAACATCCGATCAGATGTTCTAAGTCAACTGCCTGAACATCACTTCCCAGATAAAGTCCCTCCCACAGCATCAGGCTGACGAGGTCAAAAAAGATGTAAGGTGTGTACCAGTGAAGGAGTCAGATGAGACACTGTTTATCATTGTGCCGAGTGTCCTTCGCAACCAGGCCTCTGTAACCGACTGTTTTCGCCGTTACCATACTAAACTAAATTAGTTTAGTAAACGTAATCCCCCGTTCCTGCCTTCACACACCTTATGCCACTGCCTGCTTTGTTATTCGACCACGCTTCTGTAATGCCCCTGTCTGATCTGGAACCAACTTTGGACTGTTTGACCATGCCCTTTGCCTGCCTCATGGACTGATCTTGTACCCTCCCTGCTACTGGACTAGTGGGATTCAACAAAGGGGTCTCACATATGTGAGGGGCTCCAGAAAAGTTTTTCTAGATGAAGAAACATTTTTTTGTTTTCTCATCCTAGATTAGGGTCTGGAGACTGAGGCTTCAAAGATATTTGGGTGGGAGAAGCCTCTAACCCTGTACCGATTCCGTCCTGAACGAGGCCCTACTTCTGCCTGCTGCCTGTAGCATGAACTGACCACACAACATGGACCTGCCTACTACCAGAACCAACATTTTTGGCACTGCTGACAATATGTCTGCCTGCACTAACCCCGACGGGACAGTATCCCTGCCTGGACAATTGTGTATGCCGTTGCTGACCAAGTCCCTGCCTGGACCAGTGTTATCCTGCTGTGTAGAACTGCGCTACTAAAACCACAGGTAATCTTTTGTGTACGCTTTGCTCAGCATAATGGATTTTGGGGTGTAATTCTTGGTATGTGCATGCTATGCATCTCTGGAACACCTGACGGTGTTCCTTGCATGTTGGATCTCTGTATGTGGTCAGGCTGTGTAGAAGTCTCACACGTGGTATCATACTAGGAGGAGTAGCAGAATGTATTTTGGGGTGTCATTTTTGCTATGTACATGCTATGTGTTGGAAATATCTTATCAATGGACAACTGTGTAAAAAAAATGCGTTTTCATTTTTTCCCCCACATATTACAAAAACTGCTGGAAAAAAATAAACCATTTAAAAGACTCATTACGCCTCATAGATTATACGTTGGGGTGTTAGCTTTCCAAAAAGGGGTCACTTTGTGGGTAATCCCATTGTCCTGGTGTTCCAGGGCCTTCAAAAGTGTAATAGGTAGTCAACTAGTTAGATGTGCAATTTATGCTCCTAAAACCCCTGATGGCGCTTCCCTGCATGTTGGGCCTCTGTATGTGGCCAGGCAGTGAAAAGTCTCACACATGGGGTATCATTTTACTCAGGAGTAGCAGAATGTATTTTGGGGTGTCATTTGTGGTATGCACATGCCATGTGAGAAATAAGCTATTACAATGACAGTTTTGAGAATTTTTTTAAATAAAAAATCTTAATTTTGCAAAGTATTGTGGGAAAAAATTTCAACTTCAAATAACTCGCCATGCCTCTTACTAAATAAAAAAGTCTACTTTGCAAAAAGGGGTTATCTGGGGGGCATTTGTACTTTCCTGGCTTGTTAGGGTCTCAAGAAATTAGATAGGCCTTCAGTACATCAGGTGTGATAATTTAGCTTGTCTCTAAAACTTTCACACAGACCAAATAATTTAAAAAAATGTAGGGTTATTTTTATCAAAGACACGTAGCAGTATAAAATGTGACCAAAATATATGAAGAAAAATAATTTGCAAAATGTTATCGCAGAAAGAAAAAAAAACATTTTTCATTAATAGCGCAAAGAATAAAAAACCCAGAAGTGATCAAATGCCACCAAAAGAAAGCTCTATTTGTATGAAAAAATAAATAAAAATCATTTGGGTACATTGTTGCATGACTGAGTAATTGTCATTCAAAGTGTGAGCGCTGAAAGCTGAAAATTGGTCTGGGCCCGTTACTTTTCTTTATGTCTAACACTCCAGTCTACAACACTTGGCACATGTCCATCTTTCAGACTGCAAAATAATGCAACTTCCTTCACAGCTCATGCCAGGTGGGATTAAATACATCCCAATTAAAATGCAATCCTGCCTAGTCACACCAACAGAGAGTCCAAACCTCACAAGTCCCACCCTACAGATCACAGCATTAAAGAGGAAACTCATTTATACATATCCTGTTCTGAACGGTAGCTGTGCTGCTGCTGGGCAGGATTGAATGGATCACAATTAGAATTCAATCCTGCCCAGTTAAATATGCCGTTGAGTGTGAACACTCAGATCCCACCCTCTCAGAGCCCTGCTTTCTGTGAAGAGATTACTTTACATATTAAGGAAACCCCTTCATAATAACCTCAACTAGTCCTTCCTCTGTAGTCTTGCAGTAAACCATCATTCTTTGGCATGCTGCAAGACAGGAATGACACAGGAGGTACGACACATTCACAACTTTCCCCACCAATATGAAGAACCAGAAAGACCAGACATCAACTCCCAGAACTCCTGAAACTAGATGCTCAAAAGATCAGGGAACATGTATCAGGACTGTCAAAGGAAGCAAACATTCAGAACTTAAAATTCAGCCAGGACAAGACACATAAACCTGCCTATACAGCTAAAATTATACAAAAACTGACAGTGGGGTTGTAATTTATTTAAATGCACAATGCATATGGTTTTGGGGAGGAAAAGCTGGAGTTTAAGGGTGCTTTTCCACCGAAAGCACCTGGGCTTCAGCAGTAAAACGCTATTTTTAGTGACCTTTACTGTAGTTTTTGCAACACTATCGGTCGAAAAAGGGTTAAAATTATGCCTGCAAAGCGTCGCTTTGGCAGCGCCACCCATTGATTTCAATGGGCAGGGGCGCTTCAAGAGCGGTGTATAAACCGATCCTAAAGCGATGCAAAGAAGCTGCTTGTATGACTTGACGCCCTGCCAGCGCAGCGCCCCAGTGTGAAAGCACTCAGGCTTTCATGCTGGGATTGCAGCTGAGGCTTTTTCCAGGCGCTTTACAGGTGCCATTTTAAGCTCTAAAGCGCATAAAAAAGCCTCCAGTGTGAAAGGGGTCCAATTTTAACTTTACTGCCATTACATAGGAAGCCAAGAAGCCTACGCAATGGCAGAATGGAAGTGACAGGTCAAATTAGACCCCTGTCACATATGAACCACACTGAAGATGAATAAAAAGATAATGTTGCATCAACCTCTTGACCACAGCAAATTGAAGTGCTAAAATCCATTGTTTGAAGCTTCATTTGCCAAAGGCGGGATCAGGGATTGGCTATTAGCCAATCTCTCTTCTATCAAGCCACACACACACTTGCCATTCCATTTCTTGGTCTGCAGAAGTGACAAAGGAGCCTAGGATAAGTGTTGACTGTACCATCTTAGGCCCAAACAAGTGGTTGGGTAGCGTTACATCCAGATCACGTGTACCCTGCCTGCGCCAATTTGGCTCCATTTTTCTGGCAACAATATAAAAAGCTTACTGTCATCTCCAACTGGGCCTGCAGAACATTGTGCTGGAGGATCACGAGCCAAATCATTCAGTTCCTAAGAGGAGAAACAAAAGGCCTAGTTTTAATAAAACGGTCAATATAAAAACCACCTAATGTGACAAAAAACAATAAAAGATAATGAAGACAGATTTATATTTATTTACAACATATTAAGACATCTTTCACATAGGGATGGTAGAGGCTGCCACCTATCAAAAGTAATCTGCAGTATCACTTTCAGGGGAGATTTAGAGGCGGTTCAGACATTCAGAAGGCAATATTGCCACCATTTTTTTTTATTTCTCTTCAATATAAAAAGTGCCACAACCACATCAATTGTTTGACACATGGTTGCAGCAGAAACCCATTGACTTCAATGGATAAGTGCGTCCATTTTACAAAGAGACCCGAGCGTAGATATGAAACATTTGTGGAAATTTTGAAGTCATGAGAAATCTCCCTGGTTTTCTTCACCCCGATAATAAAAAAAATGAAATTCAGCATGTAGTTTTACAAAATTGAAAAGTCATTTTGTTACACTTTGGAAAATGAAATGGTAAAACTATTATGCGTGAAACAGTATAGCTTATTCAGTAAACTAAACTTGCTTTTTAACCACTAAAGCGGAGGTCCGGCGGTAAAAATTTAAAAGTCAGCACCTACAAACACTGTAGTCGTTGACTTAATAAGCACACTTGCCTGTCCAGGTTGCCCACGATGTCAGCCGCCCAAGGCCGATTAGTCCCTCGGACCGGGTCCCGGCGCCGCCATCCTCACTAAGGGAAACAGGCAGTGAAGCCTTACGGCTTCACTGCCCGTTTGCTATTGCGCGCGGCACTTTGTGAATGGGCACATCGTCCTGTGTACCCCCAGAAGGCAGCGTGTCGCCATTTCCCAGAAGGCAACGTGAGGAGAACACAGAACCTCACCACGGACGAGGAAGAGGCAGATTAGGATGATCTTCAAAATAAAGCAGTGAAACAAAAAAACTTTTCTAAAACATGTTTCTGTGTATTGCATCAACCTGCACCATCATCTGATTTCCTATATATGTGACTGTTATATAGAAGTATTCCGGACTTTGGTTCGGAAGTAGTGCTGCTGCAGTTTTCTTTGAGACTTCTGGGACTTTCATGTTTTAGAAAAGTTTTTTTGTTTCACTGCTTTATTTTGAATATTGTCATTTTTAAGTAGCTGCTACAATTTGTATATCTAAAAGATTTGTTGCAAATTGATCTCAATAGTGCAATTCTGAGCGCTGAGCTGTGCTAAAATACCGAAGGAAGGCCCACATTAGCACTCTTTTTTGAGATTAGGACGATCTGCCTACTAACAGCCATTTCTGGCAAGTATAAAAAAAAAAAAAATTCTTTAGCCATTTTGCGCACACGCCATGCTGCCGATGTACATCGGTGTGTGCTGGTCCTTAAGTGGTTAAATATGACATCTGGGGTCAAAAAGATCTCAGATCTCATATTTAGACTAAAATGCAATAAATAGATTAAAAAAAAACACCCTTTAAGATCTATGGGCAGAAGTGGCGTTTTGACGTCGCTTCCACCTTGCAGTGATATATAGATCTTCCCTATACACACTTTCACTCTTCGACGGCTCCGGTAAGTGGCGGAGGGCACGGGAGAGCAGCGGGAGTGCCCATCAGTGAAGATCTTCCCTATACACACTTTCACTCTTCGAGGCTCCGGTAAAAAAAGCGGGAAAAAGGGAGAAAAAAAAACGTATTTACAATTTTTTTCAACAAAAACAAAAAAAATCTAAAATGTTTTTTTTTTATTTAACAAAAAACATGCAGAGGTGATCAAATACCACCAAAAGAAAGCTGTATTTGTAGGAACAAAATGATAAAAATTCTGTTTGGGTACAGTGTAGCATGACCACGCAATTGTCATTTAACCACTTAAGCCCAAGACCATTTTGCTGGCCAAAGACCGGGCCACTTTTTGCGATTCGGCTCTGCGTCAGTTTGACTATTGCGGACGTGCGACGTGGCTCCCAAAAAAAATTACGTCCTCCCCCCCCACAAAAAAAAAAATAGAGCTTTCATTTACTCACTTCTGCGGTTTTTATTTTTTGCGCTAAACACAAAAACAATTTAAAAAAAAAATGCAATATTTTACTTTTTGCAATAATATCCCCAAAATAAACATTTTTTCCACAGTTTAGGCGGATATGTATTTTTCTACATATTTTTGGTAAAATCGCAAAACGGGTATATTGATTGGTTTGCGCAAAAGTTACGTCTACAAAATAGGGGGTCGTTTTATGGCATTATAATTTATTTTTAACTTGTAATGGCTGCAACATTATGGCGGACACTTGACACTTTTTGGAACCATTGTCATTTTTACAGCGATCAGTCCTATAAAAATGCACCGATACTGTGAAAATGACACTGGCAGTGAAGGGGTTAACTGTGCCCTAGGGAGCGCTTCTAACTGTAGGAGGGTGGGCTGTGTGTGACACGACAGTGATTACAGCTTCCGATTACAGGAAGCTGCAATCACTGTCCTGTCACTAGAAGACTGGGAAATGCTTTTTTACATCAGCATTTCTCCGTTCTTCCTCAGTGACGCGATCGCGGATATGCACGCGGACATAGAGTCCGTGTGACCCACAGTCGGTCCACAATGCCGCTTCTTAAGGGTACACACACACGTCCTTTGCCTGTCCATGCCATGCTGAAGACTTATATCTGCGTGTAGCGGTCGGCAAGCAGTCAAATACCGACAGTGCTGAAAGCTGAAAATTGCCTTGGGCAGGAAGAGGGTGCAAGTGCCTGGTATTGAAGTGGTTAAACAAAAAAAATAAAAGAAGTAATCGGCGAATATTTGAAAAGTATTGGTACTTGTACTCTATCTTAACGTGGTATCTGTGCAAACCTAATTCCTACTGTATTGTAATTTTACTGTGTGCCCTTATGTTAGGCGCTGTGTAAACTCTTGGCGCTATATAAATCCTGTATAATAATATTTACAATGATCAATATATGACATGGTATTCACGCTTTATAACATGAAGAACTTAATGAAAGATTTTATAGACTCTTTATGTAAAGTCTTATAAGTTATTGCAAGTTCTCAGCTGAAGATCAGCAAATCCTGGAATACAATTCAAGCAACTACTTTTCAATGCAGTTCTCAAACAAGAGGGATGCATTTCTACCACTAGGGGGCACTGCGTGGCAAAGGCTCCAGTTTAGTTTGCTTGTGGGCTCAATCTTGTACCTCCTACAGTTAGGAGTTATACGGCAGATTATGGTTTCTGTCCCCTCAGGCCTGCGACAGGTAGGAGGGTACCAAGGAGGCCTCAATCTAGATTCAAAGGGGGGGGGGTACCATATTACAAATTAAATTAGAGATTAGTGTGGGGGAACTGTTCCACCCCAATCTTCAAAGAGCAAGGAAATGGACTACCAGTAGGACAGAATCCAAGTAAAAAAATAAATAAATAGTAACTTTTAATACAAAAAGATAAAAGCAGGAATTCCAGACACAGGTGGGATCATTCACAATTTTCATGCCACAATAATTAAATTTTTTTTTTTTAAAGTCAGCAGCTACTAACAGTGTAGCTGCTGACTTTAAATAAGGACACTTACCTTGTCCTACTTGCCTGCGCTGATGGCCCCCCCGATGCCGATCCCACGATCGCTCCGGGTCCCGCGCCGCCATTCACACTATAGGAAACAGGCAGTGAAGCCGTACGGCTTCACTGCCCATTTCCTACCGCGCCTGCGTGAGTCTCACGCTGGCTTGTGAATGGGCGGCTGCTCTCGGAGAACACACACAGTTCCCAGAAAGCAGCGCGCCCCATTCACAAGGCGAAGAAGAAAAAAGACACCGCGGTGTGGAAGAGGCAGATTACGGACTTCCGCATAGCAACAGGTATTTCGGGTGAGTATTTTTTTTTCACTTTTTTTTTTATTTAATTTTTTTAAGGAATATGGGCAAATGTTTTCCTGGGTGGAACTCCGCTTTTTTGCGGCCCCCGCAAAGTGGCGCGGTTACCCGGGACATCAGCCGCCCGGGGTCCCGCAGCGTCATTCGGCTACAGTGCAGCCGTCTCTCTCTCTCCACTGACTGCAACACACAGTCACACGCCGACTCCTCCCCCCCTCTTGGCTCAATGTGTACAGGAGGAGGAGCCGAGAAGAGACACTACTGAGAGAGCCATGCTGCACAGTAACCAGGAGGTAAGGGGGGGGGGGAGCAGATACGAGGTGAACGTATGAAGTTATAGGAGAGGAGAGGGTGGTATGGGCTGGGGAGTGATTTGAGAGGGAAGATGATATGTGCTAGTGGGGGGTCCCCCCCCCCCACTAGCACATATCTTCCCTCTCAAATCACTCCCCAGCCCATATCCACATACCACCCTCTCCCCCCAAAAGATGCTCTGTCCCCCTGTGCTGCTACTCATCCCACCCTGTGCTGCTACTCATCCCACCCTGTGCTGCTACTCATCCCACCCTGTGCTGCTACTCATCCCACCCTGTGCAGCTACTCATCCCACCCAGTGCTGCTACTCATCCCACCCTGTGCTGCTACTCATCCCACCCTGTGCTGCTACTCATCCCACCCTGTGCTGCTACTCATCCCACCCTGTGCTGCTACTCATCCCACCCTGTGCTGCTACTCATCCCACCCTGTGCTGCTACTCATCCCACCCTGTTCTGCTACTCATCCCACCCTGTTCTGCTACTCATCCCACCCTGTTCTGCTACTCATCCCACCCTGTTCTGCTACTCATCCCACCCTGTACTACTCAGTCTGCAGGAGCGATGTCCAAAAATTAAAAAAAAAAAATTCTTGTAAGGCAACCTCACTTTCATTGTTTAACTATATAACAAGTACTCGTACCAGTTGTCCAACAATGATATTTACTGCTTTCTATAAAGAAATACAATTGATTTTATGCAGTATTGAGTTTAGCCTTTTGGCCCGGCCCTCCAAAATAGTTTTAGTTTCTCATGTGGCCCCATCGAAAAAATAATTGCCCACCCCTGATCTAGAGTTTGGAAACCTTTCTGCAGTGCAATTTCTGCCGAGAGCGCAGCTGCAATTTGCAAATATTGTGAGAAGAATGATTTCCCAAATGCTACAGGGATGATAAAAACTAGGGCTGTTACTGATCAAAATTTTTGTGTTCGATTAATCGCTTTTTATTTTAATCGATTAATCGACTAATTTCGATTAATTATAACGCACATACAGATCCAACTACTTTTAGTTGATCTCCTTGCAGGCTGATTGCCAGGGCAGCTCACAACCACTGGAAAAATGGAGAGCAGGATACAAAAAACACACAAAGGCAGCGCCCGATGGGAATAGCATTAAAACTTTTATAGTCTTCAAGTAGGTAAAAAAAAAAATATTGCACTGGAGATAAAATCGATGTAGCTACATAAACTGTAAAAATGGTGCGAGTAATACCAAACTGTACCAAAACCAGTCATAAAAACATGTAGCTAAGTATGATACTGGTATAAAAATGTGTACAACGATGCCACTGCTGAATCCAGATGAGGAGAGGTTAACATCAGTCCATCGGCATGTAGATGTCCCGTGAAGGGAACTATCACAACTCCCAGTGGATGGCTGTAGAATCCCAGGTTGATAGAGGGAAGTGATAGAGAGAAGTGTAACAGCCCTTGCATGTGGCAGATAGTAAGGTCCCGCCAGCATGCAGATATAAAGGCACAGCAAAGGAGCCCTTCAGATGGACACGGCAAGCCCCGCCGGTATCTGTGACGTCACCGGATCTCCGACGGAACTCCCTGAAGACCCAGAAACTGGCGGAGAGGTGAGTACCAATCAAAAGAATTTTAATCGATCAAAAAGATTTTGATCGATCAAAAAAATTAAAGATTAATCGATTAATTAAAAGTTAATTTGCACAGCCCTAATAAAAACCCATCCTGGCATGCCAAAAGTGCCCCTAAGACACTGAAATATATTGACCATTAACCGGGAGCCGCCGGTAACGGCACAGTAACTGAAGCAACGGCCCGACATGCCATTGCTTCAGTGCACATGTGCCGATGACTTTGGCACATGCAGATACAGGGGGATATCTCCTAAACCGTGCTGGTTTAGGAGACATCCAGGTAGTTTACAACCACTTTAAGACCCCTTTTACACTGGAGTATTTTTTTTTTGTGCTTTAGTGCCAACATAGCACCTGAAGAAAGCCTCAGCTGCAATCCCACTGTGAAAACCCAAGTGCGCTGGCAGGGTGAAAAAACAAAAAAAAAAAAAAACAGACTTGCCAGCAGCTTTTTTGGAGCAGTGAATAAACCACTCTAAAATGCCCTTGCCCATTGAACTAAAATCAATGGTCAGCGATGCCGAACCACCGGCAGCAGGACTTTTAACCGTTTTCCGGCAGGGGTTAAAAGCATCCCGCTATTGGCCGAAAAGCGCAGCCAAACGACGATAAAGCGTTGCTAAAAAATAGCAACATTTTACCGCCGACGCCCGGAACGCTTTCAGTGTGACAGAGAAATGCCAGGGATGCATGCAAAATGGCCCAATGTAATGCATGTTCACATGCTACTGTAGTGTGAATACAGGGTTAAAGCGGATGTAAACCCGATTAATTAAATTTGACCCAAGCACACATTTGTAGGGTTTTCTTATCATTCCCCAAAGCCTTAAGTCCCCTGTCTTTCTGCTGCTTGGTTCTTCTGTTATCAGCATAACTTCTGACAACCAAGATAAAATCAGCCTGAAATTTGTGGTCTATTTACAGCACAGCTTCTCAAATTCCTTCCTTCGCCAATGTGGAGAGGGGGTGTGCGCGCGCGCGCCTTTCCTCTAATCAGCGGTCAAAGTGTATGCCAAGAATCCACACCCAGTGCTAAACAAATGGAAAAATATTCCCTACAATATAAACATTCTAAAGAATGTGAAAAGCTGAAGACAACAGGTATACTTGTAAAACGTACATAGGGAGATTAATTTCATCTCTGCATCTGAGGTAGAGCTGCACGATTCTGGTCAAAATGAGAATCACGATTCTTTTGCTTAGACTAAAGATCACAATTCTCTCAAACTGAATGCCAGAACCCCCCCAAATAAACCTGTGATTTATCTGAAAATATGAATATATACAAAACAGACCAGTGACCATATAACTCCTATGAAAAAAGCAGAATCAAAACGGATTCTGCTTTTTTTCATAGGAGTTATATGGTCTTCAACATTATAGACCTATCACTGGTCTCTTTTTATAAAAAAGAAGCAGTACGCCGGCAACCACTGGGTGGCACATGGATACACACTACAGTTGTACAGAACTGCGAGAGAAGCCCAGGCATCTATCCAGCGGCGCAGGCTGCTGATGTCGGTTCCGATATCGGCGCCATTTGCGTTCCACACTGGTAATGTGGAACCGGCAGTGACAGAAGAATCGCGGGTCATCCTATGGGGAGAATTGAGATCGCGATTCTCTCCGCGATTAATCGTGCAGCTCTAATCTGGGGCCGTTCACTTTACTAGGTATATGGGAGGGTTTACATCTACTTTAAAGCGGAATTCCAGCCAAAAAAATCATATTCTCCCACAAACTTCTAGTTAACTTCATTTCTGTATGACTCACTTTTTACTTTTATAAATGGTGGAATAGAAATAAAGATCAAACCATTCAAAACCCCTCCCTCAATATCTCCCTGCTCCGTTGTCAGTTCCAGGTCTCACAGCCAGCCAGATACGCCTCTCATTTCCCTTTCATGTGAGGTATGCATATCACGGGCTTGTGTGCAGTTGTACGTTTAAGTGCCATCAGCCAGCTAATGCCGCTCTTCCTCACTCAGTCCTTTCTCTCATCTCTTCTTCCACTCACATGCCTTCTCATAAACGCTTGAGCTAGGATATAGTGTGTGCCCACCAGCAGCTGTTTGCACCAGTGCAGGGGGACTGCGGTCACGTGAAAGGGAGCATCAAAAGACAAAACCAGTGATTAATATATTGGAGCATATTAGGAAAGGTATTGATGGTGCCATCTCAATCTGTTGACAGTTTCCCCTTCACAAATAACCTACGGGCCATTTGAAGAGTAGGGCCCATCAGCAGGTGCTTTTTAATGTCTGTTGGTAACTCCCTGTAGCACCATGCCGCTAGGTGCAGCATACTGCCACATTGGTCCTACTCTAACCCCGGCCATATCTTTTCTCCAGTATGTCTACTCCAGTCAATCAGCCGGCACAGTAGTGCCGCCTGATCATATTCAATATCTGGGGCCGACAATCCTCCATCTCGTTTGGCTAATGATATTGTGCGACCCTTGATTCTTGGATGTTTATTTGCCCATATAAACCTATTGAAGAGGGATTGTGTTTGCTTGAAAAAAGGTTTCGGTATAGCAATAGGGAGTGTCTGAAAGATACAGAATTTTCGGTAGTATATTCATTTTAATGTTAGATCTCCCAACCCACAAATGGAACCCCTTCTGCCATCCATTCAGGAGGACCCGTGCTTTCGCCAATAATGGTACAAAATTAAGTTTAAAAACTTGCGTTAGATCCACCGGGATGAAGGTACCCAAATATGTAAGAGATGTGTCAGACCATTTAAATTTATACTTAGGATTTCAGTATTTGATTCTTTCTCCGGGAGCACCACTCCCATCGCTTCTGATTTGTCATAATTTATCTTGAAGTCTGACACATCTCCATACGTCTTTAGTTCTTGTACCAAATTGGGAAGGGATTCCATCGGGCTGGTCAGACTATACATCATGTTGTCTGCATATGCTGAGCTCTTGTATTCTGTACCTCCCAGACCCGAACCTTTAGGCAGCTGCGATTCGGCACTGCGTCGCTTTGACAATTGTGCGGTCGTGCGACGTGGCTCCCAAACAAAATTGGCATCCTTTTTTCTCCCAAAAATAGAACTCTTTTGGTGGTATTTGATCACCTTTTTTTTTTACTTCTAATGGCGGCGATCAGCGATTTTTTTTCTGACTGCGACATTATGGCAGACACTTCGGACAATTTTGACACATTTTTGGGACAATTATTTTCACAGCAAAAAATACATTTAAAATGCATTGTTTATTGTGAAAATGACAATTGCAGTTTGGGAGTTTACCACAAGGGGGCGCTGAAGGGGTTATGTGTGACCTCATTTGTGTTACCAACTGTAGGGAGGTGTGGCTGCAGGTGTGACGTCATTGATTGTAATTCCCTATGCAAGGGAACACAATCATGCGGGCGCCACAGTGAAGAATGGGGAAGCCGTGTTTACACACGGCTCTCCCCATTCTTCAGCTCCAGGGACCGATCGCCGGATTCCAGCGGCGATCGGGTCCGCTATTCCCGGAGCTTCGGACCGGGTCGCGTGCGACCCCACGGCTAGGCTTAAAGGGCCACATACAGGTATGTGGATGTGCCAAGCCGTGCCATTCTGCCCGATGTATATCAGTGTGAAGGGGTCCTTAAGTGGTTAAAGCAGAGGTCCCACAACTTATTTGCTTCACTGCCCGGTTTCCTACTGCGCATGCACGACTAGCACAGTGGCTGTCTCCTGGGACCAGTGTGTTTCCCAGAAGGTGGGGGGACGGGAGTAAGTGGAGTGACTCCCGTGGGACTTTCCCAGAAGCAGGTATGTACACACCCCCCCCCCCTCCCACCTGAAAGGTGCCATATGTGACACAGGGGGGGGGGGGGGGTGGTTTCCGAAAAGCAGAACTTCCAATTTTTGGGTGGAACTACGCTTTATGATCCAGCAGCTTAACCCCATGAAAGTCTGCATTTACAGGCCAACATTTTTATAAACCCAGGCAGATACAGACATCACACCCTTCCCACTAAAAGAATTTGTCTGTGGCCCCATTGGATCAGATTTCTTATCACTTCTTGCTCAGTATATAACAAACTTGGTGAATACACAGAATGAGTGTTCAGTATATTAAACATACCCAATTTTCCACAATTATAATCAGACCACGCCGTCTAGGATGGCAGCAGTTGCAGTAAAACACAAGGAGGGGTAAAGTGGTTATAATAATAAACCTCAGACATTAAATATGAACAAAGCATACCCCTCTATAGTGCTGGGGGGGGGGCTATTTAATCTACAGCTGTACGATTCCGGATAAAATGAGAATCACAATTTTTTTGCTTAAAGGAAAGATTACTATTTTTGGGGCAAAATCTTTCACACAAAAGGAGGGGGAAAAAACTTTTTTTTTTATTATTGGAAGTGTATTTTTTGCACAAAAATTGCTGCTGCACATATACAGTGTGACATAACATATTGAAAGGATCACCATTTTATTCTCTATGGTCTCTGCTTAAAAAAAGCCCTCGCTCTATATATGTTCGGGGGTTCCAAGTAATCTTGTAGCAAAAAAATAAAAAAATGATTGTAACTTGTAAGCAACAAGTGTCAGAAAAATGCTCAATTTTTTTTGCAAATTTGTCATTTTAACTGACAATTGCACGGTAGTGCGACGCTGTGTCCTCTCCCCCCATAGAGCTTTTTGGCTGCATTTGATCACTCCTGGCTTTTACGCTATAAAAAATAAAAATAAGAGTCCCTTTTGGGGGAGGGATCCCAGATTCTTTACTTTCGGTTAGAAAACACAGCCAATAAAAATGTAAAAAGAAATATCAAATATCTTCATCCATTTAGGCCAATATGTATTCAGCTAAAAAAAATAAAAAAATGTTAACCAAAAAATATCAATTCGCGCATATTGATTGCTTTGTGCAAATGTTATGGGGTCTACAATGGAATATTTTTACTAGTAATGGCGGCAAACCGTGATTTTCAGAGGGATCAACACTGCAGCAGACAAATTGGACACCAATACAGTAATCAGTACTAAGAAATGCACTGTCACTGTATAAAATTACACTGGCAGGGAAGGGGCCAACATCAGGGTAAAGCCAGATGATTCCCCCCCTAAAAAAAAAAAACCTATTATAAAAAAATAACTTTACGATTCAAACACACACGATTTGACCTACCAACCTCATTTTTAAATCATATCGATTTTTTTCCCAATCCCTAGAGCAGGGGCAATCGAAGGGAGTGATGCGCCTAGGGAGTAAATTTCTAACTTGGTGGGGATAGATTGACTGGAGGAAGAGACATCCATGTTCCCGATTAGCAGGAACACAAGATCTCTCTACTTTTGACAGAACCGCCGTTCTGCCCCTCCCAAGAATGATCAGTGGGTCTCGGGCTCTCTAGAGCAGTATATGTGTAGCGGGTGGTCTGGTTAAACTGCCCTCAGAAATAACCAAATTATACGTTTTTCATCTCAGCACTGAGCAATGTTGTGAAACTGTTGGCTGCCTTTTTTTTTTTACAGCTCTGAGCAGAGAACGGCTCTGCACAGAGGTGCTTTGCCGGTGGTACAGCCGTGGTGCCCCATGGATTTCAATGGGCAGGAGCAGTATACACACACCGCTCCAAAGACGCTGCTAGCAGGACTTTCACACTGGAGTGCTGCGCCAGCCCCTCAGGGCTTTCACACTGGAGAGACAGCAGTGGCTGTTTTTTAGATCAGTTTGCAGGCGCAATTTTTAGTGTTACAGCACCTGCAAACCGACCCAGTGTGAAAAGGGCCTTAAAGGGAAAGCTCCTGGCTTTGCCAATCTCAGCTGCATAAAAAAAAAAAAAAAAAAAAGAAGAAGGAGGGGGGTGGAATACCGGCCCACAGAAGCAATCTGATTCCAATATCTCCACCATGGCCAAGACTAAAGAGCTGTCCAAGGATGTCAGAGACAAGATCGTAGACCTACACAAGGCTGGGAAAGGGCTACAAGACTATCGCCATGCAGCTTGGTGAGAGGGTAACAGTTGGTGCGATTTATTCACAAAATGCAAGAAGCACAAAACTGGCATTCTCCCTCAGTCTGGGGCTCCATGCAAGATCTCACCTTGTGGAGTTTCAATCATGAGAACTGGGCCGATTCCTCACCGAACTACACAGGAGAATCTTGTCTATGAGCTTAATGAAGCTGGGACCATAGTCACCAAGAAAACAATTGGTAACACTATGCAGTGAGGGACTGACATCCTGCACCACATGTACAGGCCCATCTGAAGTTTGCTAATGAACATCTGAATGCATCAGAGAACTGGATGAAAGTGTTGTGGTCAAGAAAAAACAGGCAGGATCCCGATGACCAGAAGTTTCGCTGGTCCAAGTGTACCGACTCCCCCAGACTGGGTGGAATTCCCCTTTAGAACAAAACAGATAGTTAAAATGAATAGGGGGAGGGTAGGAGAAAGGAGAACCCAAAAGTTGTCTTTAGCCCCAAAATAGGAGAAGGCACTGACTGCTGTCTATTCCTGATTAAATCTTTATTCAAAAATTTTAAATTATAGAAAAAAAAGCATAAAATGGGGGGGGGGGATTGTAAATTAGGGAATAAAAATAAAGGTCGTCACATTAAAAAAATAAAACACTTGCCCATGCTCTCAGCTACGCCGCTAAAACCACATGTGCCAATCAAGTCAGATCAAACAGCAATGAGGCGAGTGTATGGGCATGCGTTTTTAACCACTTCAGCCCGGGACCATTTGGGTGGTCAGAGACCAGGCCACTTTTTGAGATTCGGCACTGCGTCGCTTTAACCGACAATTGCGAGTAGGGTTGTTGATACCGAGTATTTGCGGGAGTACGTGTACTCGCACAAATGCTCCCGATGCTTCTGCCGATACTTTTTTTGTTTATCAACATGTTCTGTGAAAATTCTTTGAGTTTTTTTACTACTGCATGACAAGCAAATACATTATTTTAAATTCATTTTTACTCCTTTTTATTTTTTTATATTGTCTTGAGTTATGCCGCGTACACACGATCATTTTTTGTGATGAAAAAAAAAGACGTTTTCTGTGAAGTAAAAAACAACATTTTTGAAACGTCACTTTTCAAAGACGATGTTGCCTACACACCATAGTTTTTTTTCACAAAAAGCGAGGTTACGTTCACCACACTTTTCCATTGAAGCTCGCTTCATAACTAGCTTCCGGGCATGTGCGGTTTGAAAAACGTCGTTTTAAACAACGTTTTTGCTACACACGGTGACTTTTTGTGAAACAAAAAAACGACGTTTTGAAAAACGACAAAAAATTCAAGCATGTTGGAATTTTTTTTTGGTCATTTTTTTTGAAGACATAAAACGACGTTTTGCCCACACACCATTTTAAATTACGTTTTTTAAAACGTTGTTTTATTTCATCACAAAAAACGACCGTGTGTACGCGGCATTAGAGTTCTTCATAATTCTAAAGAAAATATCCTTCGTCTGTATTGTTGTTTGAAAACGGTCACATGACATTTAAAAAAAAAGTTAAAGTATCGGCGAGAACATGAAAAAAAAGTATCGGTACTTCTACTCGGTCCTAAAAAAAAGTGGTATCGGACAACCCTAATTGCGAGGTCGTGCAACGTGGCTCCCAAACAAAATAGACGTCCTTTTCCCACAAATAGAGCCGTCTTTTGGTGGTATCTGATCACCTCTGGTTATTTTTTTTTTGCGCTAAACAAAAATTTCGAAAAAAAATCAAAATGTTTTACTACTTTATTTTTTTTACTAGTAATGGCATCGATTGATTTTTTTCGTGACAGCGACATTATGGCGGACACATTTTTGGTACCATTGTCATTTTCACAGCGATCAGTGCTATAAAAAATGCACTGGTCACTGAAAATTACTGGCGGTGAAGGGGTTAACCACTAGGTGGCGATGCAGGGGTTAAATGTTCCCTGCCTTGTGTTTCTAACTGTAGGGGGGGGTGGGCTCTGTCACATGACACTGATCTCCACTCCGAGTACACGGAGCGGAGATCCGTGTAATTCTCACTAGGCAGAGCCAGGAAATGCTTGTTTATACAAGCATCTCCTCGCTCTATTCCTCCATGAGACGAACGCAGGGATCCCCACGGCGATAAAGTTCGCAGGACCCATGGTCCGACTCACGGGGAAGGCGGCAGGGTCGCGAGTGCGCGACCACACAGCAGGCATTTAAAGGGCCACGTACAGGTACGGGATAATGCCTGTCCGTGCCATTCTGCCGATGTATATTTACCGTGGGCGGTCCTTAATCTGTTAATGTGATGTTATTTTTTAGGTTACCTATTTATGCCCTTTCAACAATTTTTGAATAAAGTTTAAATCTGGAATATTTCGCAGTCAGTTCCTTCTATTTTGGAGCCAAGGACAGCTTTTGATACACACACTATATTGTCAAACGTATTGGGACGCCGGCATTTACACGCACATGAACTTTGGCATTTCAGTCTTAGTCCGTAGGGTTCAATATTGAGCTGGCCCACCCTTTGCAGCTATAACAGCTTCAACTCTACTGGGAAGGCTGTCCACAAGATCTAAGTGTGTCTATGGGAATGTTTGACTGTTCTTCCAGGAACGCATTTGTGAGGTCAGGCATTGATGTTGGACAAGGTCTGGATTCTCAGACTCCGCTCCAAATCATCCCAAAAGGTGTTAGATCGGGTTGAGTTAAGGACTCTGTGCAGGCCAGTGAAATTCTTCCACCCCAAAACTAGGATGCCATTTAAGTTTACGTACATGTAGAAGCACGTGTTTCAATACAGTACAGCGTATGTACACTATCAAAATTAGAGAATTTATGAACACTTGATTTCTTTAGAACTGTAATCTTCATTTCTCAACATTTGATGGAATTTTTGTTGTGACTATTCCATGCCAATAACAGTGTTCTCAAAATAGCCAAGGTATTTCAAAACAAGAACACACAATGATCAAAACTGTGATCCGATTTGGGGTTATTAAAGAGGAGTTCTACCCTAAATTTTTACTTTTTTTTAATCCACTCCCCTCCCCCTTACATGCCACATTTGGCATGTAATTTTTTTTGGGGGGGGGGGGGGGAGTGGGGGCTTCAGTAGGAGTGGGACTTCCTGTCCTGCTTCCCCTGAGGGGCTGGTTAGGCGATTAAGCCTTAATCGCCTACACCAGCCCCTCCCTGTAGGCGATCACATGGGGCACAGACAGGTCCCATGCGATCACCTCTCCAATCAGCGGCGAGCCACGCCGCGCGCAGCTCGCGCATGCGCAGTGGGTGCCCGGCCGTGAAGCCGAAGGCTGTCACGGCTGGGTGCCCAGTCGGGATGGAGACGCCTGCTGGGGAGGGGGGGGGGTGGAGGAGCGGAGCCCCGGTCGGCACGTCGCTGGAACGCAGAAGCAGGTGAGTGAGTGTTTATTAAAAGCCAGCAGCTACACTTTTTGTAGCTGCTGACTTTTAATAAACACAATTTTGGGCTGGAACACCCCTTTAAATTTTACATTGAGACACACAGCAGTTCACAGATGTCAGTGTTGCAGACAAATACATATTTTTTTTTTAAAGCCACACCTACTAAAATTCTCATTTATTCACTTGCTTGTCAGCCGCCATTATACTAAGGCAGGTTGGCTCCATTGCATGCATCGTCATAGCTGTACGTTGGTTTGTGCAATAGATACAGTGGGCACCCATGCGTGTGAATGGTGGCCAATACGCCCGCCGGCCACCCATGATTGCTCTCCACAGATCCAGAACGGGGATCTGTCAACGTAAACAAACAGATCCCCATTCTGACAGGGGAGTAGAGATCTGTTCTTAGTGATCAGGAGCAGCGATTTAGCTCCCAAGTTAGAAACACATTTAACCCTGTTGGCTTTAAAAAATAAAAAAAAGTGTCAGCTATCCACCGCAGTCACGCCAACAATCTGATCACCTCCATTAGTAAAAAAAATAAATCTATGCCCTATATTTGATAGACGCTTTTGCGCAAAGCGATCAATATATGCTTATTGCGAAAAAATACCAAGAAGATATAATGCATATTGGTCTAAACTGAAGAAATTAGTTTATATTTTTGGGGGGTTATTATAGCAAAAAGGAAATGTTTTTAAATGGTCATCGTTTATAGCAAAAAATAAATAAAAACGACAGGAGGTGAGCACCACCCAAAGAAAGCTCCATTTGTGTGGAAGAAGGGACATCAATTTAGTTTGGGTGCAACGCTACTTAACCGCGCAATTGTCAGTTTAAGTGACGCAGTGCTGTACTGCAAAAAAAAGGGTCTGTCATTAAGTGGTTTAGTGTCAAAAAACAGTGCATGCCAGCTAACTTGCGGGAAGGCCACATCTGTGCGCAATCTCAAACTCATTCATGGAGGCGATTTTGTAACAGTCACACACATGCATTTGCGATCTGGTTGCTGAAGCCACAGCAAAATGTAAACAATGTCGTGTCACCCACCAAGAACGTCATCACCGACAAAAAAAAATAAAAAATGATGGCCTAGACTTGATGCACTATGGTCAGAGCAATTAAATAAGAAAGATGAAGGAAGAAAGTATAGAATAGTTAATTGGTAGGGTTGTCTTGATACCACTTTTTTTAGGACCGAGTACAAGTACCGATACTTTTTTTCAAGTAGTCGCTGATACTGAATACCTATACTTTTTTTAAACGTGTCCCCAAATGCAGCCATGTCCCCCCACATATTGCTGCCATTTCCCCCACTTATATGCAGTAATGCTCGGTCCCGCCACCCCAGCGAGGTGTGTACCTAATCGGCTCCGAGCGGAGTGATGTTGGCCTTGGCTGCGAGCCGACTCCCAGCGCTACGACGATCAGTCCTATGAAGACGGGGACGGCACAGTAGCGGAGAAGTCCAGAGAACACGGACGGAGCAGACGACTGATCGTCAAACCAATAGCGGACTCCGCTCTCCGGGCTGTTCCATGTCTGCGATCACCCACCCCGGCCCATACACACTTCTCCACCGGACTAGACTCAGCCCACCACACAGGAAGTGTCCGCACTCTCCGCCCAGACATGCCCACCTCACCTCCCTGCTCCAATCACAAGTGCCACGACTCATCTGCCCCACCAATCAGGGAAGAGAGCTCAGCCAGGCTGCTGAGGTGGCTGTCATGTGACCGTGATCAGGCTGACTGAAAATATACAAGCTTCACGTGCGGCAGCTTTGTATATACGGCGGCGGCAAGTAATCTATTTAGGTATCGGGGGTATTTGCGGGAGTACAAGTACTCCCGCAAATACTCGGTATCGGTCCCGATACTAGTATCGGGACAACCCTATTAATTGGTTACCATTTTTATGGGAAACATGATAAACGCCAATGAAAAGTGGTGTTAAAAGCTCTGAACAGCAACTTTTGACAACAGGTTTATTCATTTTGTTTTTATTAGGTTTGATATATCTAGCTTATACACTTTTTCAAAAAGGTATACAGCAGGCAATTATACCCCCCCCCCCCTTTTTAAAAAAAGTAAATATTAGGGTTGTCCCGATACCACTTTTTTAGGACCGAGTACAAGTACCGATACTGTTTTAAATGTGTCCCCAAATGCAGTCCTGTCCCCCACATATTGCAGCCATGTCCTGTCCCCCATACCTGTAGTGATGATGCAATGATGCCGCCGTTAATCCCTGTGCATTACAAGCTTTCGTTTGTATACTTGTAATGCCCGCCTCGCCATGTATAGACACTCCCCTTCTCGGGATTGGACAGATCCGTCCAATCCCGAGCAAGGGGGAGTGTCTATACACGGATCCGTGCATAGACACTCCCCTTCTCGGGATTGGACAGATCCGTCCAATCCCAAGAAGAGGAATGTCTATACATGCCGAGGTGCGCATTACAAGTATACAAACGAAAGCTTGTGAAGCACGCTGTATTGCAGGGGATTAACGGCGGTATGTGGTGGCTTTGCGGCGGGGGGGGCGTCGTAAAGTATTCTATTTAGGTATCGGGGGTATTTGCGGGAGTACTCCTGCAAATACTCGGTATCGGTTCTGATGCCGATACTAGTATCGGTACAACCCTAGTAAATATATACACACCTTAAAAAGGTCCCATTGACATGAAATCACCAAGGCACTTTAACTGACAATTGCTTAGGCATGCAACGCTGTACCCAAATAAATTGATGTCCTTTTTTTTCCCCACAAAGAGCTTTTTTGGTGGTATTTGATGTAGTTTTTTTGTGAAAAAAAATAAATCCTTGCTATAATACATACCCAATAAGAAAATGTAAACATTTTTTTCATCAATTTAGGAAAACATGCATTCTACATATTTTTGGAAAAATCCCAATAAGCGTATATTGATTGGTTTGCGCAAAAGGGTTTGGAGTCTACAAAATAGGTGATAGATTTATGGCATTTTTATTTTTTACTCGTAAAGGCAGTTACAGTGATCAGAGCTTCCTGTCCCACTTCCTGCTTCCGCCGAGGGGCTGGTAAGGCGATTAAGCTTAATCGCCTTATTGCAGCCCCTCCCCTAGGCGACAGCATGGGATACGACAGGTCCCACGCGATCGCCTGTCCAATCAGCGGCGAGCCGCGCGCGCATGCGCAGTGCGGCTCGCGCATGCGCAGTGGGTGCCCGGCCGTGAAGCCGAAGGCTGTCACGGCTGGGTGCCCACAGTCGGAATGAAGACGCCGGCCGGGGAGGGGGGGGGGGGGGAGAGGAGCAGAGCCCCAGTCGGCACGTCGCTGGAATGCAGGAGCAGGTAAGTGAGATTTTATTAAAAGCCAGCAGCTACACTTTTTGTAGCTGCTGACTTTTAATAAACACAATTTTTGGCTGGAACTCCTTTAAGTTATGTGTAATAAAATGGAATGACACAGGAGAAAAGTATTAAACATGCCAACTAAAAAACGTAAAGCGATTTAAAGTCTTGTTTATTTTTTTCTATTAAAAACAAAAACATGTTAGTTATACTTGACTGCTCTGTGCAGTGGTTTTGCACAGGGCAGCCTGGTCCCTGCTTCTTGGGTCCCTCACTGAATCTCCTGGCCCCTTCCTCGTGCACCCAAAGCAAGCGGTTTGCTATGGGGGCACACAAGCTGCAGCTCCATTCAGACAGGGAGCTTCAGTTCAGCCCCACCCCCTCTCACCAGATTGGATAACTGAATTTGATTGACAACAGTGGGAGCCAATGACGCTGCTCCTGTATTTCAACCAATCAGGAAGGAAGCACTTAGGAACATCGCTGGATAGACATGGGGCTCAGCTAGGCATTAGGGGGGCTGCTGTACGGATTATTTTTGTCTTAAAGTGTTGCTAAATCCACAACAGTAAAATCTGTCTGTATATGCAGTAAAGCATGCTTTTTATACTCACTGTGGAACCTAAGGCTTTAATCCTCCACAATGTGGGAGAGCTGTTTGATCCTGTCATCCCAATCATCCCCTTCTTCCAGTCCCCAATCCATCTCCTTACACTAGTACAGAGGGGGCACTCTGCACAGTCTCAGTTTGGTGTGTATTGCTGGTGGGGGGTTCCTTCCTTGGGAGTACATGTGCTCAGCTCAGGGCCAATCAGCACTATCCAGAGGGTTAGGGATCATGCAGCCTCATAGGACAGTCAGTAGCAGGGCTTGACAAATTTGCTTGGAATCTAGGAGCCAGCTAAAAAAGTTAGGAGCTAGAAAACGCGCCCCGTCCTGACGCGCTTGTGCGCAGAAGCGAACACATACGTGAGTAGGGCCCGCATATGTAAACGGTATTCAAACCACAAGTCAGGTATTACCGCGATTATTAGAGCGAGAGCAATAATTCTAGCTCTAGACCTCCTCCAACTCAAAACATGCAACTTGTAGATTGTTTTAAACGTCGCCTATGGAGATTTTAAAAGGTAAAAGTTTGATGCCATTCCACGAGCGGACGCAATTTTGAAGCGTGACATGTTGGGTATCAATTTACTCGGCGTAACATTATCTTTCACAATTAAAAAATAGGGATAACTTTACTGTTTTATTTTGCAATTTAAAAAAATTGTATTAGAGGTGGAAAGCTGCTATTTGACCAGGTTTCTGTTCAAGGCAGGCATTTCTATTAAAGAATATGGGGCTAAAAAACACGTGCAACCTGCCAAAAAGAGGCAACAAAATGCTCATATGTAAACAGGGACCATTGAAACGAATAGGATTTTGTTTGTTGGGCGTTTTGGAGTTTCAGAGCCAAGCATTTTTACCAGCTGAGAAACATGCCCAATTACTTGGTACAAAAGTCTTTGCTGGTAATGACAGCTTCAGGATGCCTCCTGTACACAAACGATACATCTCTTCCCTGACAGCACATGGATTTGTGAACAAACCGGGAACCGGTTAACACGGTCTGCACCCTCCTCACTCACTGGAGCACTGGGCTGTGGAGGGGGTGAAGGCAGACTGCTCAGCCTCTCCGCTGCTTGCAGAGTATTAGTCCAGGCACTTTATGGATCCCGACTTCTATTGTCGTGATGACGCAGCACCTGGACCAACTTCTGCTAGGGGTGCAACGGATCGTGACCGATCCGTATGGGTCAGCCTATATGGATCGGCACAGATTGCGACCCGCAGCCGTAGGAAAGGCCGCGGCTTTGGCCTAGCTCCGGAGCGGTCGGCCATCTTGGTACACCCAGCGCTGACGTCATCACACCTCTGCTCGTGGATCTTGTATTCTACGAGAGCGCGCGCAAAGCAGGACAGTCAGTGCGGTGCAGTACAGTGAGTTAAACTGTTGGCTAATGGCTACTATTATTACTAATATGTGGGTGCAATGTTAAACTACTGGCTATTACTATGTGGGGGCAATGTAAAACTACTGGCTATTACTATGTGGGGGCAATGTAAAACTACTGGCTATTACTATGTGGGGGCAATGTAAAACTACTGGCTATTACTATGTGGGGGCAATGTTGCACTGGAACAGTAATGGTGATGACGAGTGGGGGGGCAATGGTGGACATTACGTGATGAGTGGGGGGCTGGGGGCAATGGTGGATTGCAGGATGCAGTAATTTCAACACAAAACGGAGCTTATTTGCTTAAATACAGAATTTGTAAATCCGACGGACTGTTTAAATGTTAAATTAAAAGTGAATATCAGAGGTGTTCTGTCACATTAGCAACCATGTGAGGTCAGCAGGTTTGCTGCGGCTCTTAAAAATTAAGATTAAACAGTCTGTCAGATTTCCAAATACTGTAGCACATGAGCTCCATTGTGTTGATCCGAAAATGATCCGATCCGTGACTCCTGATCCGAGGATCGATCCGATCCGTGAGTTTTTTGATCCGTTGCACCCCTACTCTCTGCTGAAACCAAGCCACAGTGCAAAAATAGTTTCCAAATTAGAAGCTGTCCATGAGCAAAGTTAACTTGTTCCTGTGAACTCAGAAAACATTTATGGAAGAAGTTTTAGTTTAACACAATACAGAAGTCACAGTTGAACAAAAAGGAGTACAAATGTATCATTTGCGAGAATGCCACCACTAAAGCAAAGCCCCAAATGACACAGTTTGCTTTATACCCAACAAGATGTACAAAGGGATGTTGCAACCTGATGTGTAAATGAAGCACCATGCAACACTTCCACAGAAACTACAACCCTTAGAACATATGACAGTAAACATCAATTGAGAAATACTTGTGCACTGCCTGCAGACACTTATCAAAAAGCAGGAAGTCACCATTACTGGCCCTTAGTCATCAATGTACTGTAAATATCAAAAGGATTTTCAACAAAGGGTACACGTTAGGGTAATAGCCACTAAACCAAATCTGGATAAAAATGATATAAACTATTAAAGAGCATCCGTAAAATGTATGAGTTCTAAAACACTGACTTGAATACTGCATTAGAGGTAAGCTCACTAAAAAAGAAGCTACAGTCTAAACAAGAAAACATCCCCTATAGGCTTGCACAATGTTCAGTATTTCGATTCTTCTGTATAAGCCCTAGAAAATCATTCAGTTGAAAGATGCAATTTATTGGTTACGGGGCTTTTGTTTTCCTTCATTCTTTCCTGGTGATCTGGCCAGTGACACTTCCTACCTTATGCTAGGTACACACTAGAAGTTCTCATTAAACACAGCAGGTTAGTTAGAACACAGGTAGTTGCAGAATTGCATTTGGGTTTAAAACTTTGCCAAATACATCTGCATCGATAGAATTTCTGTCAGTATAATATTGACACTAATAAAGGGCAGGAAGGAGATCTCTAGTTCAGGGTAGTCAAGCCTTTTATTTTCCAAATTTAGAAATGCCATTTTAGGCCCCTTTCACACAGGGCGGATCCTCGCTGAGCCGGTAGATGACAGATAAGTCTCCACTCACTGTGCAGGGATGGATCTGTCAGAGCTCCGCTGTCCTCTATGGGGAGATCGGATGAAAATGGATCTGCCTGTTGGTTTTCATCCAATCCGCTGTACATATGGCAAGCGTATCGCCACCCGTTTGTTTTGAGCGAATCTTACTGGAGCGGATGGCAGGAGGGTGTCAGCGGAGATGTGTCCCCTGACATCCACCTGCCCATAGAAGTCAATAGGTGGTAGAGCTGCACGATTAATCGTCAAGAATCGTTATCGTGATCTTTTTCCTTTGCAATTCTTGACTCTTGAATTTCCTGTCTGCTCTCAGCCAAAAGTCAGTCTGGGCAGCCTGCCAAGTTTTGAAAACATTCTTTATCAGTGGAAAGTTAAGTCTAAACATTGTATCTCTTCAAAAGGAATAAGCTTCTTCTGTATGTAAATTAGGAATTTTTAACCACTTAAACACCAAACCTTTTTCTGACAGCTCTTTTTAAGTTAAAATCATATTTTTTTTTGCTAGAAAATTACTTAGAACCCCCAAAGATTATATAACTTTTTAGTAAAGACCCTAGAGAATAAAATGGCGGTTGTTGGAATATTTTATGTTGCACTGTATTTGCACAGCAGTCTTTTTAAATGCATTTTTTTTTTTGGAAAAAATTACTTTAACGGATTAAAAAAAAAAAGCCAGTAAAGTTAGCCCCCCCCCTTTTTTTTGTATAAATGTATAAGATTTTACGCCGTGAGAATCATGATCTTCATTCTAAACAACAAAAAAACGTGATTCTCATTTTGGCCAGAATCGTGCAGCTCTAATAGGTGGCCTGACAAAACATACAGGCGGATCTGAGCAGACCTATCATGTGAAAGGGCCCTTAAACGCCAACTAACAAAATTACAAAAGTTGCAATGTATACAAGTATGTTTCATTCCCCCCTCCTTTGCTACATCTCTATGCTGTTGATCTTCTGCAGCCCCATGAAAATCCAAGTGGCAGGGTAAAAACATCTGAAACAGGTACGGAGCACCGTCAACTTCTAAAAAGGAAACTGAACAAGGACCCCAATGGTAAAGTGTTTTAATTAAAGTGCATCATATGGACGAAGGAAGATTTCTACTAACAGAAAAGTAATCACCACAAGGGACATCCTGCTAAATGAATATGTCCTTTGTGCTGATTGTTCTATTTTAGCTATACTTTGACTAGATTGTGACGTCAGACAGCAGTGGGCTGTCAGCTTAAAACGGGTCACAGGAGTGCAGAGCAAAGTCAGACCAGGCTCAGGAAAGATTGCCACCATATGGTTGGGATCTGTCCACATGACTGGACCAGAACCCTTCTCAGCGAGCCGCTGGGACCTAGCTCCCAGAGTGGCGGCCATCTTGGTCCATTTAGCTCCCCATCACAGATTGCTCCGGAAGTGATGTTCCATTACTGCCATCTTGCTACACCCGACACTCCTGCACAGTAATGATCGAGTGAGAAGGAAGCAAGCGGACATCTCATTACACCAACCGGAGTTTTACATGTCACAGTTATTTTCAACACAAAACTGAGCTTATATGCCTAAATACAGTCAGTATTTGTAAATCCGATGGACTGTGTCGTGTCACATTAGCAACCATGTAAGGTCAGCAGGTTTGCTTCTGCTTTTAAAATTTAACATCTAAACAGTCTGTCGGATTTCCAAATACTGTATTTAGGCATATATAAGCTCAGGTTTGTGTTGAAAATAACTGAACTCAAACTCCAGTGGGTGCAACAAGATGTTCGCTTGCCCCCTTCTCATCACTATCATTATTGTGCAGGAGTGTAGCAAGTTGGCGGCGACAGAACGTCACTTCTGGAGCAATCTGTGATGGGGAGCCTGATGCAACGAGACACCGCAACAAGCTTTCCTGGCCTGATTTGCCTGGAGTTTGCTCCCCTCCTGGTCCTGGATCAGCCTCCATAGTGCCTGAGAGCACTCCCGCAGCCTACACCTGCTGTGGGACAGGCGGCGGCCTAGATGAGCTCCCCTGCCTTCTCTGACTGCGTTGTGCACTTAAAGTTGATTTTTTTTTTTTATATTTTAAAATATATAAAAAAAAAGTGTTAAAAGACAAAACTTGTTTGTATTTTTTTTTGCTGATCCGAAAAATGATCTGATAAACTTTCCGAACCGTGAGTTTTTTGATCCGTTGCACCCCTAGTCATCTCTGGTCCCAAAGTGGCTCCTCCTCTGGCCTGCTGTTGACTCACCAACAGTCCCAGTCACTTTAGTTTAATAGGATGGCTGGTCAGGCAGCAGTGGCACAAGGTGAGGGACGCGGAGGCAGCAGGTGAGTGGACACCCGATAACAGGCGCTACCATGGATCTGAAATGACAGGTGCTCTTTAAATGAAAGGACTCATTCTTGGCTGGTAGTTAGAATTTTTTATATTTGCAAACAAAATTAAAGGTTTCCCCATTTAGATTAAAACAGTGATATCTGAAACCATTCATACAGTTTGTAATGTACATAGATTTGCAATACAATGTGATAAAGAATTATTCGTGCCCTGTTTTACCTTATGGTTACTGTAAAGTTTTGTGAATGCAGTGCATGTTAGCTTGCAGAGATTAGATTCATTGAATGAGTTTGCCAAAAAAAAAAAAAAAAAATTACTGATGCAGAATACACAGCCTCATGCTACATAATCAAGCGCCATATTATGCCGAATAAACTAAATTTATCTTAAATAGATTTTTTGTTTGTTTTTTGTTTAATAATTTTATCCAGCCTGCTCACGAAGCGGGGAGAACCAAGCAATCAGTGTTTGATCGCAAAGTTCTCAGTGTTAAAGCAGACGGGAGGGGACAGATACTGTACACACCTAGGCAAGTACGATAAAAAAATAAAAAAAATCCCATAAAGCGCTTAATGTATGGGGGAGCCCAAGTTCCAAGAGCCCAGTATAGGAGGATCTAAGGCAGGGATCTCCAAACTACGGCCCTCCAGTTGTTCAGGAACTACAATTCCCATCATGCCTAGTCATGTCTGTGAATGTCAGAATTTTACAATGCCTCATGGGAAATGTAGTTCCGAAACAGCTGGAGGGCCGTAGTTTGGAGATCCTTGATCTAAGGGGTCAGGAGGCCCCACGTCACTTGGCATAAAGGTCCAGCAAAAAAAAAAAAAAAGTTTCAGTGATCCTGTCTGGCAGAAAGCAACAAATAGTGATGCACCCTAGGCTTATGCTTTTTTTTTTTTAATGCCAATGTAGATTTGTTTCATGTGCTAGGTGGGAGGAGCCTCTCATTAAGCCATCCTGGAAGAGGACTAGGGAAAACAAAACCCAACCACCACATTTAAACCAAAATTAAGCCTGTCAATTTAAGAATTTACCAAAATTTTAAGGCATACCATGCATAATTACTACTTGTGTTCTCAACCCAACTGTCGAGTCACAAAATGGCCATTATAACTGATCATGTGCAGCACCATGGCAACTGTAGACCAAAGAGGTCGAGATGGCAGCTTCCTAGGCAGTAAAGAATAGGCATAGTGACTGAGGCGTTTAGATGCACCTAAAGCTCCAGATTTAAATATATTTATTACTGCATCACACTGCTAAACAAAATTGATTAAAATTTGCTTTCATATAACCTAGATAGGAACGATTAGCAAAAAAAAAAAATAGGAATGCAAAGTAAATACCTACGAAAATGACAAAAACCTGTTTGTGAAACTTTTATATGCTGCTCCTAGCCACTCATCCATCCACCCCCCCCCCCCCCCCCCCTCTTGATTCAAAAGTCCCAATGCAAGTCTGTGTACAAAAGACCAGCTCTATGCGACCATGAAAACATTTCTGACATGCAATGCATTTAGTGTAGGCTAACATACCTTTATGAAACTGCTGAATGTGTTTAAATTTGGCCTATGTAAAGCTTGCCCACTATACATACGATTCCTAAACACAGCTTAATGCAAGTCATGGGGACAAGGTGCTATTCACTTGCGTTGAACAGCATTTGGAAACCACCAAGTACACAGTTGATAAAAACATTCTGCATACTTCAGAATGCTTTGACTAGGAAGAGACAAGTGCCATAAAGAAAGGCTACTGTACACCAATTCCCAATAATGGCAAAGAAAACAAAATAAGTGGGCTTAACACCTGGCTAGATACATGATCCTCTGGCTAGTGGCTACTGTCTTGTTCCACAAGCTGAAGTTATTTTACAGCAGTCCATTGGTACACTGATTGGGGGGGGGGGGGGCACACACACACACACACACAAAAAAAACACTACTACAACAGCCAACTATAAATCAGAAAATAAATCTATAAATTTCCAAATTCATTTGGAAAAAAAACAGCCAAAGTTCATGCAGTCAAAAAAGGAGTGGACAAGGGGAAAAGGCTAACATGTTTCACATCGTGTGATGCTTACTCGTAGCTTTTTTTTACTTTGGCTGTTTTTTTCCAATTGAATTTTTGTTGTTTATGTTTTGAATAAAGACATCGTTTGAGGAGCGCGGCGGTCCAGGATTTTTCTTTCATCCCATGCAAATTGTGCACAGCCAGCACCCTCTTGGTTCGTTGGACGGAAGCAACTGGGATTAATAGTTTTTCAGAGCGGTATACTTTTCTTTACCAAATACTACTGACAGGAAAACTCATAATTGAGGGAAAGGGGTTGCATCAGAAATATATTTCAAACCAGACTGAAAACACCCACTGGATAAATTAATTGAACACAGCGTCTCCCCGCAGGGATGTCGTCCCAAGGGAGGGGGCAAGCACGCCGACTAACCCCCAGCCAGAACAGCGCGGATGATGGGGGCAGGCTTACTGAGGAGAAACAGGAAGTGAGAACAAAGAAAAAAAAAACATTTAGAATGGCAATCGAAGAAAAAGGTAAGTGAACCAACAATGCACTAGCTTAAAGGAGCCCATTTAGAAAAAAAAAAAAAAACCTTTACAACCCCTTTAACTAAAAATGTGACTTTGAGATAAGCTTTTTACCAAGTACAGAAAGAGTGCCATTCGAGGGAAAACAGCAATGTTTCATGTGCATCACCAACTAAGGCCCCTTTTACATTGGAGCGGGAGCGGTATAGCGCCGCTAAAAATAGCGGCACTATGCTGCCGGGATTGCCGCAGGAAACGGGCGCTAGCGGTGCGGTATTAACGCCCGCTAGCGGCCAATAAAGGGTTAATACCACCCGCAATGCGCCTCTGCAGACGCGCATTGCGGGCGGTATTGCCACGGTTTCCCATTTTTTTTTAAATGGGAAGGAGCGGTATACACGCCACTCCTCTCACCACTCCAAAGATACTGCTGACAGGAGATTTCTCTCCCGCCAGCGCATCGCCTCAGTAAGAAAGCCCTCGGGCTTTCACATTGAGTAGGCAGTGAAGGACTTTTTCAGGCGGTATAGCAGCGCTATTTTTAGCGCTGTACCGCCTGAAAAACTCAGTGTGAAAGGGGTCTAAAGCTCACCTGAATGTTTTTCAAGTATCTTGCAAGTCTGCTGCTCTTATACAACCTAAAGGCCCATGACAGTTCGCTTTGCGTCTTTTCTGCAGTGTTTCTATAAAGGAGTTTGAGCGTTTTGCCTTTTTTTGCCAGAAAACTGCTCTCAAAAACAAAAAGGGTTTTTCTACCACTAAACGCTGAGCCGAATATATATCGGACGGCATCAGCTGGTTCAATAGAAATCAGCAACCATTCGACCCGTGTGTACTGCAGGGGTCAATATCCGGGCGCCAGGTCGCAATTGCGACCAGAAATTGTGACCTGCGATCGTTGCAATACTTTGTGTCACGCCGTATTTGCGCAGTGGTCTTACAAGCGCACTTTTTTTGGAAAAAAATACACTTTTTTTATTAAAAAATAAAAACAGTAAAGTTATCCCAATTTTTTTTATATTGTGAAAGATAATGTTACACCAAGTAAATTGATACCCAACATGTCACGCTTCAAAATTGCATCTGCTCCTGGAATGGCGACAAACTTTTAGGCTTCATTTCCACTGGCGTTTTTACAGCCACTTTTCTGAGCGTTTTTTTTACAGCTTAAAGGGGTTGTAAAGACAAAAATATTTTCCTCTAAATTAAAGTCTGACAGTAGCTGATAAAGTAAAAAGTAATGTTTTGCATTATAACTTGTTGGATACCTGTTGAAATCGAGCTGTTTTATTCACCTCCGTCACTCCTGAATCGTTATTCTCACTGACTTCCTGGTTTGCGGTGCGCATTCATTCTTGCTACATCACGGCCTAATGGGAACTACAGTTCCCATTAGGCTTAGCCTCCATGCCTGTGAGGGATAAGAGAGCATCTTCACGCAGGGCTGTAGTCATAGGGAGGGGGTGAGCACATTCTGCTTTCCACCATGCAAAATGACTCAGATGCTGGTGGAAAGCACGAACCGGAGAGACAGGAAATGGCATTTTCAAACCTGGATTACTGTATTTTGGAGGTCAAAAGGAAAACCGTGATAAGTGATATTTAATTGCTCTAGCTTACAGCAATCAATTGATCTAATAAAAAAGAAACCTTTAGTGTTCCTTTAAAAACACCTGTCCATGTTTATTTTGCGCGTTTTTTTAATGTCTGGCGTTTTTACAGCTCTATTGCTGGAGCTTCAGAACGCACTGGTCCCGCGTTTTTTTTTGCAGCTTAAAAACGTCTCAGCCATCTACAGCTCAAAAACATCATGGTGGGCATGAGGCCATAGACTAACATGGACAGGTGTTTTTAAGCTGCAAAAAACGCTCAGAAAAGTGGCTGTAAAAACGCCAGTGGAAATGAGCCCTTACCCTTTAAAATCTCCATAGGCGGCGTTTAAAAAAAAAAATCTACAAGTTGCACTTTATGAGTTACAGAGGGGGTTTAGGGCTAGAATTATTGCTCTCGCTCTAACGATCGCGGCGATACCTCACTTGTGGTTTGAATACCGTTTACATATGCGTGCGAGCTCGTCGGGACAGGGCGCGTTTTCTGGCTCCTAACTTTCTTAGCTGGCTCCTAGATTCCAAGAAAATTTGTCAAGCCCTGGTGTACTGCAGTCAGTCGGACAAAAGGGGCATGACCGACTGTTAGGATGCTGTGCCCCTGTTAAAGCAGAATAGAACAGCAATGGAGATTGCAGTACCAACATCAGATAGTTAGTACATCTGTCAGGTTTTTTTTTAGGGAACTTTAAACCAGGCCTTTTCTGACACCGTGAAGAAAAAAAAACAAAGACACCACAGTATGTTTGGTTAAAAAATTAATTAGAACCCCAAAACATTTTTATCACAGAGCCTAGAGAATAAAACGGTGGCTGGTGCAATTCTCCGCGCCCCCCCCCCCCCCCCATTTCACATGGAATTTCGAAAAAATAGAATTTTATGAATTTTAATGCAAAACACACAACACCCAAATGTTCGGTAAAATATAAAAGGATAACTTTAGGCCAAGTAGATGGATATCATGCTTAAACCACTTGTCAGCTGCCTAACTGTAAATGCACGTTATTACTTAATTACTGTGTCCCGTTTGCTCAGCGGGGATCGCTTCGTAAATCCCAGCTGAGCCGTTGGATGACAGGGCGGTCTCTGCACACTGCAGGGACCGCCCTATTTTTCCTCCACTCTCCCCTATGGGGGAGCAGATGAACACGGACCGTCTGTCCGTGTTCATCCGATGCGCTCTGCAGACGAAAAAAAAAAAAACGGGTTTCTTCCGTCTGCAAAAGCTGATCTTTGCAGAGGCGGACGATTACGGGTGTCAGCGGATGTTCATCCGCTGACACCCGCTATCCCATAGGGATACATGTACGTCCGTATCCAAAAACAGATGGATGAAATACAGACATACGGTCCGTACGTGTGAAAGGGCCCCAATGCATTGTTTAGAAAGAAGAACAAGAAAAAGGGGAATAGAGGGGAGAATAGATCAGCTGCATCCATTCTCCCCCCCTTCCTCTTTACACTGCATCAGAGAAGCAGCAGGGGCCATTGGCTCTTGCTGCCAATCAAATGCAGTGAAACGGAAGTGGCAGGGCTGGTCTAAGTGCTGCTGTGCAAGTCTATGGAGTGTAGCTCCATAAACACAGGTCACGCTTCTCCCCATAGCTGCCAAGACCACAGCTGGGGACCCCAGAAGAGGATTAGGGCCACCCGGGCAATACCACTGCACAGAGCAGGAAAGAATAAAAATGTTTTTTTTTTTTATTAAAATAAAAATCTTTGACAACACTTTAACCCACTTCAAGACCGTCTTTTTTTATATATATATATACAGCTATTTTGACTTTATATACCCAGGTTATGGCAGCAGCTAGCTGCCACAACCCCGGTATATTTTTACACAGTAGGCGACTCAGCAGATAAAAGTGGTCCCAGCGGTGGATTTCCCAAATCTGGGCACCCGGTTGCAATTGCGACTAGAATTAGCAAACCCGCGGCCTCAATTACCAGCCGGGCAAACCGACAAGATCGCGTGGCGGGGTTGCACGGAGACACAGGATACCCTTTCTGCAAGCCTAAGCTTCCTTCTGTGATCTGGCGTCAGCTTGTGGTGGCCGTTGGCATGACAAGTAAACCAGCAATTCTAATAGAGCTTTTCACTGCCATCTACTTTCCCCTTATTAGAGCCCCCAAACATTATATATATTTTTTTATTCTAACACCCTAAAGAATAAAATGGCGGTCGTTGCAATACTTTGTCACACCGTATTTGCGCAGCGGTCTTACAAGTGCACTTTTTATGGGGGAAAATACACTTTTTTTTAAATTAAAAAATAAAACATTAAAAGTTAGCCCATTTTTTTTCATATTGTGAAAGATAATGTTACGCCGAGTAAATTGATACCCAACATGTTCACGCTTCAAAATTGCGTCCGCTCGTGGAATGGCGACAAACTTTTACCCTTTAAAATCTCCATAGACGACGTTTTAAAAAATAAAATAAAAAATAATTCTACAGGTTGCATGTTTTGAGTTACAGAGTAGGTCTAGGGGTAGAATTATTGCTCTCGCTCCATCAATCGCAGCGATACCTCACGTGTGGTTTGAATACCGTTTACATATGCGGGCACTACTCACGTATGCATTCGCTAATGCGCGTGAGCACAGCGAAACGGGGCGCGTTTTCTAGCTCCTAACTTTTTTAGCTGGCTCCTAGATTCCAAGCAAATTTGTCAAACCCTGCCCCACAGGATCACTTTTTGGGGGACAGGAGAGGCGCTTCCCACTCCTATGGTAACATCCCTAATAAAAGTGATCAAATACAATTGCTCCACCCACCATTATATTCTCTAGATTCTCTGCTAAAAATGTTTTTGGGTTCCAAGTATAACCAAAACACTTTTTAAAGGGACAGTGTAAAAAAAAAAAAAAGTAAAGTGCCCTGTCCCTCCAAGTTTGCGCACAGAAGCGAACGCATACACAGGTCGCACCCACATACATTAACGGTGTTCAAACCACGTGAGGTTACCGTAATAAAGTGAGAAATAATTTTAGCACATACCGTAATTTGTCGCCATTCCACGAGCTTACCCAATTTAAAGCATGACACGTTAGGTATCAATTTACTCTGCGTAACATTATAAAAATTGGGCCAACTTTTTTTTTTTTTTTAATACACTTCAATAAAAAAACAATAAAGGCAAATACAGTGTGACAAAGTACTGCAAAGTTCGCCGTTTTATTATCTAGGGTCAATGCTGATTTTAACTTGTAAACAAGTGTCAGAAATGGGCTTGGTCCTCAAGTGGTTAAATACTGGGGTTATGGCAGAAGCTAGCTGCCATAACCCTGGGATCTTTTTCAGTCAGACGGTCAGCTTTCAGATAAAAGTGGTCTCAAAAGCAGATTCGCCGCAAGATGACTTTTATAGAAAGCAGTAGAGGTGCACACCCTACCGCCGCTTCCCAGTCAATTCCAAACTTTTACTTTTAAAAAAAAAAAGGTGAAACGAAAGATCCAAGGCTTTTTGACCCCAGATCTCTCAAAGAGGATCTGTTATGCTCATTTCTATGCCTGTGATATAAATAAAAATAAAGGGACAGTGTAAATGAAATTAAAAAATGTAAAGCGCCCTTACCGTTCCGAGCAGAAGCGAACACATACGCAAGTCACGCTGGCATACGTAAACAGTATTCAAAACTACTCGTGAGATATTGCCAGGATCGTTCGAGCAAGAGTAATAATTCTAGCGCAAGACCCCAACTCTAAACAGGCAACTGAGATTTGTATGTTTTTCGCCATTCCACGAGTGTGCGCAATTTTAAAGCATGACGTCGGGTATTCATTTCCTTGGCATAAAATCATCTTTCACATTAAAGAAATATTTTGTACTTTTTTTTTTTAAATGAATATTCCCCATTTTTAAAAAGCTATTTTTTCTCAGTTTGGGCCGATATGTATTCTAAATTTTTTTTAAAACCAAAATCACAATAAGCGCAGATTGGTTTGCGCAAAAAGTTATAGCGTCTAAAATAGGAATAGATTTATGCCATTTTTTTTTTTTTTACTAGTAATGGCGGCGATCTGCAATTTTTATATCGTACCGGCGACTTTAAGGCGAACACATCGTAAACTTTAACCACTTAAGACCCGGACCAATACGCTGGTAAATGACCCAAGGTGTTTTTGCGATTCGGCACTGCGTCGCTTTAACAGACAATTGCGCGGTCGTGCGACGTGGCTCCCAAACAAAATTTGCGTCCTTTACTTCCCACAAATAGAGCTTTCTTTTGGTGGTATTTGATCACCTCTGCGATTTTTATTTTTTGCGCTATATACAAAAATAGAGCGACATTTTTGAAAAAAAAACACTATTTTTTACTTTTTGTTAAAAAAAAATCAAATAAACTAAATTTTAGTCAAACATTTAGGCCAAAATGTATTTAGCCACGTCTTTAGTAAAAAAAAAAAAAAAAAAAAAAAAAATCACGATAAAAAAAAATAGCTACCTAGCGGGAACAGCGACACTAATACAGCGATCAGAAAAATGATCGCTTAGTGACGCTGGCAATAGGAAGTGAAAGGGTTAACTAGGGCAGTAATCAGGGGGTTAAAACTTTATTAGGGGGGGTGGGGGGGCTATCCTGAACCTAACTGATTTTACACTGCCTGTCACACTGACACTAAATGCAGTGATTAGATCACTGCATTCAGTGACACTGACAGGGGGGGTGGGGGGTCAGATCGCAAGGGGTTAAGTATGCCTATGTGAGTGTGTCAGTGTAATGTTGGTGCACACTTACTGTGAGGTCTTTCTCCCATCGCAGCGGTTGGAAATACCGCTGCGATGGGAGATTACATCACTTCCCCCTTCCTGTATTTACACAGGAGGAGGAAGTGACACAAAGGGGGAGCGCGCGCATTGGCTGGGAGCGATCGCGGGGGGGCGGGTAAACGCCGACATCCGCCCGCTCATCCCGGATCGCTCCCGGAGCCAGGGGGACCCCCGCACTCCGCGGAGGGGGTCCCGATGGGACCCCCGAACCGCACAAAGGCGGGGATGTAAATTTACGCCCTTGTGCCTGTACGAGCCATTCTGTGGCCGTATATGTGCGTGCGGGGGTCCTTAAGTGGTTAAACACATTTTTGGGACCATTGTCATTTTTACAGCAATCAGTGCTATAAAAATGCACTAATTACTGTAAAATTTACGCTGGCAGTGAAGGGGTTAACCACTAGGTGGCACTAAAGTGGGTTAAGTGTGCCCTAGGGATTCTTACCATTAGGTGGAGGAGCTACCAGTGACGTGTCACTGGTAGCTCCTCCACCTATCGCTGGAAACAGTACATCAGTGACATGTCACTAGGCAGAACAGAGGAATGTCTTGTTTACAAGGTATCCCCCCGTTCTGCCTTTGCCGAGCGTAGTCGCGGGCCGCCCGGGAACATAGAGTTCCTGGGACCCGTGAACACTCACGAGGCACGCCGCGGGCAAATTTTTTTTTAACGGAGAAACAGAGAAAGCCGCGGGCAAATTTAAAGGGACATACAGGTACGCCCATTTGCCTGTTCGTGCCATGTTGTCAACGTGTGCAGCGGTCGGCAAGTGGTTAAAGTGCATCTCTCCCCCCTCCTCCCAAAAATTGCATTGAAAGACCACTGAGCAAATTCATTGACAAAATGAGCATCATTTTATTCTCTAGGGTCTCTGCTTAAAATATATCTGTACATAAAATATTTTTTAGTAATTTAACAAAAAATAAATACAAATTTTTACTTGTAAACAAATGTCAGAAAAAAAGGCCTGGTCTCAAAGTGGTTAAAATTATACACACTCAGAATGGCAACAAGCTACAAAAATCTCCATAGGTGGCGCTTTAAGGCCTCATGTACACTGGATGTTTTTACAGCTGTCGTTTTTAGCTTCAGGTGTTTTTTTCTACAGTCAAACTCCAGCATCTTATACTATGTGTCTATGCACACATTAGCTGGTATCAACTGTTATTGGCTGGGGTGTTTTTTTTTCTGCAAAAAAACACTAGTTGGTTCTGAGGCATTTTTCCGCTGTAAAAAAAATCCAGAAAAACGCTGATAAATGCTTAAAAACGCAGCTCATCAGCATTTAAAGAGGAAACACACACACGCTGTGATTGGCCAGAGCGTGGAAATAGGGCATTAACCCACGATTGTCCCATCCACAAAAACGGCACACTCAGACATCGGTGCCCGTTTTTGTAAAAATATCTCCTAACCGTGTAGGCTAAGGAGATATTTCTTGCACCTACAGGTAAGGCTTAATCTGGGCTTACCTGTAAGTGCAAGTTGTGTGGTTGGGTTTACAACCACTTTAACGTTTTTGATTCCATTGAAAATAAAAAAGGTTCACGGCAAGACTGAAAAACGCAATTGCAAAAATTTTGAAAAAAACTCACTGCAAAGCTACTGGCATTTTTAGAATGTTATTACAATGTCCAGTGTGCACGATGCCTAAAAATCTAAGGGTTACCAGTTTAGAGTTACAAAAGAGATCTAGAGCTGCAATTATTGCTCTTGCTATAATGTTTGCGGCAATACCTCACGTGTGGTACAAACACTGTTCATAAATGCTTGTGAGCACTGGTGCACTTTAAATAAAATTAAAATAAATACACTGTCCCTTCACATTTCTTTGATTACATTTCTTGTGACCACAATACGTTAACATCCCTTGTGATAAAGCATAACAGGTCCTCTGTATGGAGAAATCTGGGGTCTACAAGACCTTTAACCACTACACTACTGGCTGTAAACACAGAGCTTCACATCCTGTCAGGGAGAGGAGACTGATGCTGTGTCCCTTGTACATAGGGACACAGCTCGGTCACCTCCCCCAGTCAGTCCCCTACCCCCACAGTAAGACATCACTCCCAGGTTACACATTTAACCCCTCCCTCACCCCCTAGTGTTAATCCCTTCACTGCCAGTCACATTTATACAGTAATCAGTGCATATTTATAGCAGTGTTCGCTGTATAAATGTGAATGGTCCCAAAAATATGTCAAGTGTCCAATGTGTCCGCCATAATGTCGCAGTCCCAATAAACTAAAAAAATAATCGCAGATCGCCGCCATTAATAGTACAAAATAAAAATGTAATAATTATGTCCCCTATTTTGTAGGCACTATAACATTTGCACAAACCAGTCACTATACGCTTATTACGTATTCTTATTTTTGGTTAAAAAAATAAAAAAAATCGCATCAGCCTAAACTGAGGAAAAAAAATTTTTTTTTTTTTTAAATGATATTTATTCTAGCAAAAAGTAAAATAGTGTTTTTCTTCAAAAGTGTCGCTCTATTTTTGTTTATAGCACAAAAAATAAAAAACCGCAGAGGTGATCAAATACCATCAAAAGAAAGCTCCACTTGTGGTGAAAAAAACACGTCAATTTTGTTTGGGAGCCACGTCGCACGACCGCGTAATTGTCAGATAAAGTGACGCAGTGCCAGAAGCTGAAATTTCGCCTGGGCAGGAAGGGGGTATACGTGCCCAGTAAGCAAGTGGTTAAATCTCTAACCACTAGCCGATCAGCCGCCCCAGTTATATGGCGGCAGGTCGGCTGCGCGAAATCACGTAGCTAAACATCATTTTGCATTCCAGCCATTAGGGGCGCGCGAACCTGGTGCCAACGAGCGTGCCTGGCGGGCGCGATCACCTCCGGGCACCCGTTAGAGAGCGAGAACCGGGAGCGGTGTCCTGTCAGGGGGAGAAATGCCTGACCGTCTGTTCATACAATGTATGAACAGCGATCAGTCATTTCCCCAAGTCAGTACCACCCCCCCCCCTTCAGTTAGAATACACCTAGGGAACATAATTAACCCCATCCTCGCCCCCTAGTGTTAACCCCTTCCCCGCCAGTTGCATTTTTACAGTAAAAAATGCATTTTATAGCACTGATGGCTATAAAAATGCCAATGGCCCCAAAAATGTGTCAAAAGTGTCCACCATAATGTCGCAGTACCGATAAAAATCGCTGATCGCTGCCATTACTAGTATATAAAAAAAGCCATAAAACTATCCTTTATTTTTTAGATGCTATAATTTTTGCGCAAACCAATCAATAAATGCTTATTGCGATTTTTTTTTATGAAAAATATGTAGAAGAAGAATACGTATCGGCCTAAACGGAGGAAAACACACACACACATATTTATTTTGGGGGATATTTATTACAGCAAAAAGTAAAAAATATTTATTTCAAAATTGTAGCTCTATTTTTGTTTATAGCGCAAAAAATAAAACCTGCAGAGGTGATCAAATCCCACCAAAAGAAAGCCAATTTTGTTTGGGAGCCACGTCGCACGACCGCGCATTTGCCAGTTAAAGCGACGCAGTACCGAATTCGCAAAAAAGTGGCCGGGTCGTGGACCAGCAAAATGGTCCGAGGCTGAAGTGGTTAAAGGGTTTACATCTTTTCTAAACTAAAATATACACCTTGACGCCCCTACTGGCCTTCTATATCATAGAGATGACCAGAGAAGTTCTGACCTCTCTTCACTTCTATGGCCAATTGTGCAAACCACCATATCTTTTCCCGGGCTCACTAGTGAACTGTACACCCGAAAAACACTGAAGGGAGGGGGTGGTTGACCCCTCCTGTTGCTTCTAAAAGTGATCCAGTGGCTCAAGTCGCTTTTAGCAGAAAAAAAAAAGAAAATCGCCACCTGAAAAAATAAAAATAAGTACTAGGGTTATGGTTGACAACTGCAGCTTCAAAACTGCAATGTATATGTTTATTGCAGTCTTGAAGAGGTTAAAATATGCCTCTAAAAATGTCCTAATTTGCATGGAAACAGAACATTAAGCAGTTTCTACAGGTAAAAAAACAAAACAAAAAAAAAAAAACAGCCTTCTGTAGAAGTAAAGTCCACTTTTAAACTCGTACCTACAGGTAAGCCTATAATAAGGCTTGCCTGTAGGTACAGAGAACATGCACTTTAAAGGAGATATTTACATATGCAGCCAGTGACATCCTTAGCGCATGCGATTTGAAGGGATGACATACCAGTACAGTACCTAAAGATCTTTGTGCCAGAGCCCCCCTGCAGGCATGATGTCATTGTGGCCCTTGAAACCAGGAGGACCGGTAAGACATGCCAGCACTGCGCTGGAGGTCTGTGTCTAGGCAAGTCTGTCATAATGTACTAGTATGTGATGTATACTAGTACATTATGATATTTTGGTGGTTTGCTAACGCTTTAAAGTGGTATTGAATCCTTTCATTTTTTATGAAAACATGCCTATACTTACCAGATCTGTGCATTGCTTTTGCACAGAGCAGTCCCGATCCTCTTCTGGGGTCGGCCGCCAGCGCTCCAGGCCCCTCTTAAGCGAAGAGTCAATTTCCCTGGGGGCACCTGTGTGTGCGCGCTCCCGCTCGAGACCCACTGCTGTGTCCATTGACAGACAGTGGGACTTGGCTCCACCCATGTGTCAGCTTTTGACAAAAGCAGCTATCAGTCCAATGACAAGGGAGACAGCGGCGGGAGCCGCTGTGATAGTGCCTATCGTTGGATCAGGCAAGAAAAGGAGGGGTCAGCAGCTACAAACACTGTAGCTGCTGACTTATTAGAACATTTACCTGTCCAGGAATCCTGAGCCGATCGGCTCTTAGGTGCTGCCATTTCCAGCAGTGAAGCTTTACAACTGGTGCCCTACTGTGCATGCGTGAAGCGTGCTGCACTTTGTGACTGGCTCAGTGGCAGGGGGAAAGGAGGGGTGGTTCAGACTTCCTACTTCCGGATGACTTTGCTGTGGCCAAATCATCTGGAACAGGTACCTGTCAAAACCATGTACCGGCTCCTCCCATTTGAAAGGTGCCAACTATGGCAGGAGGCAAAGCTTTCCCTCCTGGGTGGAGCTTTGCTTTAAGGCTTTAGAACCACTTAAAGCCCAGTGTGCATAGACGAGGCCAAAAGAGTAAGTGCCGTCACTTACCTTCCTTAGTAGAACAACCATGGACCTTCGTTTTGACAGACTTTGTGGTTGTTCCAATAGCATCAGTTTGGGGATGCTAATGAAAAACAGACGCACCTGACCTGTTTCAAGTCAGTTTTGCATTTCCATAAGCTTATAGGGGGGGAGAATCTCCAAAACTATAGTCCTCCAGCTGTTTGTGGAACTACACATCCCGTGAGGCATTGAAAAACTGACAGTCACAGACATGACTAGGCAAGATTGGAATTGCAGTTCCTGAACAACTAGAGGGCCATAGTTTGGAGACCAATGTTCTATAGCAGTGATAGCGAACCTTGGCACCCCAGATGTTTTAGAACTACATTTCCCATGATGCTCAGCTACACTTTAGAGTGCCAGAGCATCATGGGAAATGTAGTTCCAAAACATTTGGGGTGCCAAGGTTCGCCATCACTGTTCTATAGGATTGCAAAACCTGCATGACCGGAACAGCCATCAGCCGCCCATTTACATAACATGAGAAGATGTCAAGTGGGAGGTATGTCTCTCTTCACCATCTACCAGGAACTAAGAGGTAAAAAACAAAAGCACAGTGTCTCTGTAGAAGTAGTGGGTTGCTTCTAATAAAGTCGTCGGGGCAGAAGCTACAGGTGTAGTAAGGTAGGAGAGACCACAAAGCCATAGTAGTAGTATAAGGAGAGGGCTACCCTAAGAAATACGACGTTTATTATGATAGGTTTGTGTATGTGGCCAGCCCTGTGTTAGCTCCTTCGTCATTCTGGGGAAAATGAAAGCAGCAGAGTCCAATGTAAAGTGGAACGGCCACCATAGATATGGGTGTATATAGAGGAGATGGTGATGACAACCCCCCCCCCCCTCCTGACGTGTGACCACCCCTCACACATGACACCCAACTATGGAAAGCCGGGTGAGGCGGATGGATGGCGGCGCGGGAGCAGTGCTGTCCTTCTCAGCGCAGCCGCCATCTTATACTGCAGGATGATGAGCCGAGGAGGGAGGGAGCAGCCTGGCTATGGACGCCGCTGCCTGGGAGGCACACACAGCTCCCGCCTTACTCACACCGACACCATTCTTCTTCTCCTCATACATGGGGGGGGAGGGGAGACACCTCACAGCACGCCTAGAATGGTTACTATAGGGGGAAGCTCACATACTGAGGGAGGGAGCGGCGGCCGGCCTGGCAGGCAGGCGCCTGGTGTTGCGCAGAGAGGATATATGCGGTAGAGGCCTGGGCCAGGTGTTAGAGCCCTCCCTCACCCCACACAGCCCCGGCGTCGCTCACCTTGTGAATCCGCTTCAGCGCCATGATGCCTCTCGCTGCTGCCGGTGCCGGGCGGGTTGTTCGGGTGAGCTGGGCGGAGGAGGAGAGAGCCGAGGAAGAGGCGGAGATAGAGGAGGCGGTGGTAATGACACCCCCCACCTCACCTCGCTACAATATCCGGGACACGCTACAAACAGGAGCCGCCCACACACGTCGCGGCGGGAGGTGACTGAAGGCGGGTGTGCTGACCGCAGCTCAGTGACCCGGCCGAGTTTGTCTCGTGTTCACTCGCTCGCCCCTCCCCCCAGGTTCCTGGAGACCGCTCGCAGGCTTGGCCTCCGTCACGCGCTGCTTTACGTCACCAACCCCGATAAGCCGCGCCGCGGCTTCGATGGAGTGCGTAGCGCTCGCTCTAAGTGATAGCCTCTTCCTTTTCGCGTAAGCCACGCCCATTTGGGGGTCCTCACGTGGTCTGCGGAAACGCAACGGCGTCCGCGAAGCACAGCGAGCGTGCGCGTGCCCGCGGGACTGTTTGGGGATGACAGCTAACGCTGGTAACAGCGGGAAAGAACAAAACATGGAGATGTGTGGAGGGTGATGTCACTTGGTGGGTGTACGAGCGGAAGCGGCGGTTCCTCTCACCATGTTTCCCCTTATTACCGGTTATGCAATGAGGTGCGGCAGTGCGTCACCTATCCTCATGTGGTGAGGGGATGGTGGCTAATTACATACTAAGAGTGACACAGCAACAACACAAGGCGTCGCCGTATCGTTTATTTCTGACGCTTATGTACTGTTTCGCCACTGTGTGACGCCGGGTTTACTAATGTGTGGGTAGTGCCAATGTCCGGCTTTTTTTCCCGCGCGCTCTAGAGCGGTAGGCTCGCTCCCGCGTACACGCAGGCTGCCAGTGTGACGTCACTCGGCAGCAGAAAGAAAGCGCGAAGGGACAGAAACGTCCAGAAGCGCGCGGGTTACGGCTGTGCGCGGGCACGGGATGGGCCTGGGAGAGTGCCTGTGACGTTTCCATCCCGCTTACAGTGGTTGATATGGAGACGGCGACTTCACTTGGAGTGGCGGGAGTCCAACTAGGTCGCTACCTGGGCCTCAGGATGCCAGAGCTATGTAGATGGATAAAACATGAGCACGCCCCTAGAGCAATGATTGGTTTGTATGTGTTGCCCTCACCATCAATACCAGAGATGTCATTCTGTACTGGAAATAAAAAAGTAACCCCAGCAGTTTGTATGTGTGCTTTATGCCGTCAGAAACACTCAGCATTTCCTCAACTTCCCTGGCAGAAAATTTGCGTAAAAGCTGTGCGTTGCACATGGATGTACACATTAGATCCCTTTCACACTGGAGTGGTTTTCAGGCACTATTGCACTAAAATTAGCGCCTGCAGACCGACCCTAAACAGCCGCTGCTGTGTCTCCACTTCACACTGGAGCGGTGCGCTAGCAGGACTGTAAAAAAAGTCCTGCTAGCAGCATCTTTGGAGCGGTGTGTATACCGCTCCCGGCCATTGAAATCAATGAAACACAGCGGCTATATACCGCCGGCAATGCGCCTCTGCAGAGGCACTTTGCAGTCGTTTTTAACCCTTTCCCAGCCGCTACTGGGGGGTAAAACCGCCACGCTAGCGGCCTAATAGCGCAGCGAAATTGGCGTTAAAAATAGTGGTGCTTTACCGCTGATGCACCTAAAAGGGTCCTAAAAGCGGTTGTATTGTCTGCGTGGTAATTTTTACCTACTGATAAGCCTTAAAATAAATATCTCGAAACCTGTACGGAGATATTCACCTTTCATGCAGCTGCGCATGCGCAGTGAAGGTCCAGCGTATCGTGCCGGTGTTTTCTGTCAAGAAGTGCCCGCTATCGAGAAGTGCTCAGCATGAGCGGAAGGAGACACCATGGGGGTTATTTACGAAAGGCAAATCCACTTTGCACTACAAGTGCAACATGCACTTGAAATTGCACTGAAAGTGCACTTGGAAGTGCAGTCGCTGTAAATCCAAGGGGGACATGCAAGGAAAATAAAAAACAACATTTTAGCTTGCACATGATTGGATGATAAAATCAGTAGAGCTTCCCCTCATCTCAGATTTACAGCAACTGCATTTCCAAGTGCACTTTGTACTTGTAGTTTGCACTTGTAGTGCAAAGGGGATTTGCCTTTCGTAAATAACCCCCCGTATGTCTTACATTATTCCTCGCTGTAGCAGGGCAGTTTGTGGCTGTGTTGAAGGGTGGGATTTGTCAGTGTTGCAACCCGCCCTTATGCCGCGTACACGATCTCTTTTCGGCATGAAAAAAAACGTAGTTTTTCAGCATGTAGAAAAAACAAAGATTTTCCAACTTCATCAATAAAAACAACGTTGCTCACACAACGTCGTTTTTTTAATGCCGAAAAATGATCGTGGCATTAGACACAGGCGCTGATTATGGACACTAAAGCAACAATTACAAAAGGTGAATTTGAGCAGACTGAAACACTGCCCCACAACAGCGAGGCACAATATGAGAACAACGGTGTGTCTCCGCTCTGTGAATAGCTTTTAATAGTGTCTGTGAAATTCCCTCTGCGTCAAAAACTGCCTCCTGTGATGTGTGCCATGGTTACGTCACATCAGCTGGAGTGTGGCTCTGTTCTGCGCATGCGTGGGCACTATTCGATGAAGGGCACTTCTCGATAGAACACCGGAACGGAGGATTTCTGCGCACATGCGCAGGAGTCATGTCATCGTGGCTCTGGCCACTTAGCACCGAGGACACAAACCCAGATGAAACGCAGAGGAAACATGTCGGCTCCCTCAGCGGTGGCAGCCATGTGGGAGCTTCGATCTAAGGTAAGTATTTAATAATGAGTTAGTATGTGATGCTTACCAGCTCATTATGCCTTTGCCTTACAGGTTTTTTTTTTTTTTGGGCATACAACTGCTTTAACCACTTGCTAACCAGCCACTGTCATTATACTGCGGCAGGTCGGCACGATCCCGCAAACCATCGTAGCTTTAAGTGGGATAGCAGGCGCGTGCGCCCGCTGCATCGTGGGGTGCCAATGCTCGTGACTGGTAGTCGCGAGCATTGGCACCCCAGGGATGTGTGTGTAAATACACAAATCCCTGTTCTGTTCTGTGAGGAGAGACAGATCGTGAGTTCTTAACCACTTAAGAACCCGCTCATGTACATATACGTTGGTATTTTAAAGATGGATATCTCGGTAACGGCAGCAGCTGCTGCCACAACCAAGGGGCCAGATTCATATACAATTACATTGGCACAGAGTATCAGAGATACACTACGCCGCCGTATTTTACCTGGCTCTTTTACCTGGCTCTACGACTAATTCATGTAGATTTTGGCCCGTAACGTACGGCCGGCGTAGTGTATTTCTCGCGGCGGAATCGAAATACGTGATTAGGGGGCGTGAAGCATTTAAATTAGGCACGTCCCTGCGGCGATCGAACTGCGCATGCTGCGTTCAGAAATTTCCCGCCGTGCATTGCGCGAACTAACGTCGATACGTCATTTGTTGTTTGAGTAGCGTTGTTTACGTACATTCCTATTCCCGGACGACTTACGTAAAAAATAAAAACAAACGTTGAAATTCGACGCGGGAACGACGGCCATACTTAACATGGGCTGTCTAATATTAAACCAGCTAAAAGCTGGTATAACTTTACGCGGCAAAAAGATGACTACAGATGCCGTAAGAGATTGCGAATGACGCTCGTAACTTCGTGGATCGTCGGAAAAAGCTCATATGCATACCCCGACGCGGAAAACGACGGGAACTCCACCCAGCGGCCGCAAAATTATTGCAGCGTAGATCCGAAGGCGTACGAACACGTAAGCCAGTCGGATTGAAGCCCGCAGCCGTCGTTTCATGGTTTGAGGCTTCAGACTAATGAAACGACGCGCGTAATTTGAAAGTACTCCGGTCTAACGCGAGATAGACCGGAGTAAGGGCTCTGTGAATCTGGCCCATGGTATTCATCTTTAGCATGAGTGGTCCTGTTTACAAAAATGGTGGTCTCCATGGCGGATTCGCCACGAGATCACCGTTATCAGCGGCGGGAGAGGGCCCCCCCCTCCCGCCGATCTCCCGCGCCCTCCGCCGCTTACCGAAGCCGGCGGTAGCAGCGGAGGCGATCGGGTCCTGCTGCCTGCTGTGTGGGGATGCGAGTGAGGATAAGATGGCCCCCAACCGTCCCCATAGCAGGGCGTAAGTAACGTCAGTTCCGCCCATGCGTCTTAAAGCAACATTTTTTTGTTGTCATTTTTTCAAATGACAACATTTCCATTTTTTTTTTTGCATTAAGTCTAAATATAAGATCTGAGGTCTTTTTGACCCCAGATCTCATATTTAAGAGGACCTGTCATGCTTTTTTCTATTACAAGGGATGTTTACATTCCCTGTAATTGGAAAAAAAGTCATCAAATTTTTTTTTTCAGTGTACAAAATTATAAAATAAATAAGAAAACAACATTTTTTTTTAAAGCGCCCCGTCCCGACGAGCTCGCGCACAGAAGCGAACGCATACGCGAGTAGCACCCGCATATGAAAACGGTGTTCAAACCACACAAGTGAGGTATCACCGCGATTGTTAGGGCGAGAGCAATAATTCTAGCCCTGGACCTACTCTGTAGCTCAAAAAATGCAACCTATAGAATTTTTTAAACGTCGCCTATCGAGATTTTTAAGGGTAAAAGTTTGACGCCATGCCACGAGCGGGCGCAATTTTTAAACGTGACATGTTGGGTATCATTTTACTCGGCATAACATTATCTTTTACAATATCTAAAAAAATTGGGCCAAATTTATTGTTGTCTTATTTTTTAATTCGAAAAGTAAATTTTTTCCAAAGAAAGTGCGCTTGAAAGACCACTGCACAAATACGGTGTGACAAAAAGTATTGCAATGGCCGCCATTTTACTCTCTAGGGTGTTAGAAAAAAATTATATAATGTTTGGGGGTTTTAAGTAGTTTTCTAGCAAAAAAAACCTGTTTTAGTCTTGTAAACACCAAATCTGAAAAACACCCAAGGTCCTTAAGTGGTTAATAGCTAGGAATCACGATATGTCATTTCCTCTAGGTCAGTCCCCTCCCCTCACAGTTAGAAACACACCTAGGAAACACAATTCATTCCTAGTGTTAACCCCTTCCCTGCCAGTGACATTTTTACAGTAATCAGTGCATTTTTATAGCACTGGTCACTGTATAAATAACAAAGGTCCCAAAAGTGTCCGATATGTCCGCCATAATGTCCTAGTCCTGATAAAAATCGCAGATCGCCGCCATTATTAGTAAAAAAATAATAATAATAAAAATGCTATAAATCTATTCCCTATTTTGTAAACGCTATAACTTTTGCGTAAACCAATTAATAAAAGCTTATTGCGATTTTTATTACCACAAACATCCAGAAGAATAGATATCAGTTCAAACTGAGAAAAAAATAGCTTTTTTTAAAAAAAATTGGGGATATTTATTATAGCAAAAAAGTACAAAATATTGTGGTTTTTTTTTTCAAAATTTTCAAAAAAAATTGCAGAGATGATCAAATGCCACCAAAAGAAAGCTCTATTTGTGGTGAAAAAAAGGATGTAAATTTTGTTCGGATACAGCTTTACACAACCAATTGTCAATTAAAGCAATGCAGTGCCCAATCGCAAAAAATGGCTTGGTCATTGAGCAGCCAATTCTTCCGGGGCTTAAGTGGTTAAGTACTGTATTTAAAAAATAAATCTAGTATATATCCTCCACCCAGTTCCAATCCAAATGCAGCAACCTTTTTGAAAATGGAATCTGCTGATATTCAAAAATGTAAAGATCACCCCAATTTACACCCCATTATTAATCCTGACGAGTAGGGATGAGCCGAACATCCCCTCGTTCGGTTCGCACCAGAACCTTTGAACGGACCGAACGTTCACGCGAACATTTAGAACCCCATTGACGTCTATGGGACTCGAACGTTGGAATTCAAAAGTGCTCATTTTAAAGCCTAATATGCAAGTTATTGTCGTAAAACATCTTTCAGAACCCGGGTCTTGCTCCAGGGAACATGTATCAATGGTAAAAAGTTTAAAAACCGGTTGTTTTTTCAGGAGCTGGACTGCTGAAAAAAACGACCGTTTTTAAAACTTTTTTTCCATTGATACATGTTCCTTAGGGCAAGACCCGGGTTCTCAAAGACGTTTTCACAGGCAAACTATAGACACCCAGCAGGTACAATATTTACCACTTTGCAACCGCCCTATGCCGAAAGTACGGCTCTAGGGCGGTTGCTGTATTCTAACTGGCCGTTAATTAACGGCCTGTCAGAATCGCGCTCCCGCGCGCCTCCTGAGGCGCGCACACGGGAACATCCGTGACCGCCGGGTCCAGAGGACCCGGCGCATCACGGATCACGGTAAATCGCCGCTGATAGCGGCGGTTTACCACGTGATCGCGCCGTCCAATGACGGCGCGATCAGATGTAAACAGACCGGCGTCATTTGATGACGCCGGTTCCTCCCTCCTCTCTCTGTACCGATCGGTACAGTGTGAGAGGAGAGGGGAGGGAGCGGATGGCAGCGCCAGTGCTGCGGGCTGGATCTGTGACAAATGCAGTCACAGATCCATCCATCCCTCCCTCCCTGCTCAGCCATCCCTGCTGCATATACTCTGCAATACTCACCTGGGCATACTCTGCAATACTCAGGCATACTCTGGCAATACTCTGGGCATACTCTGCAATACTCAGGCATACTCTGGCAATACTCTGGGCATACTCTTCAATACTCAGGCATACTCTGGCAATACTCTGGGCATACTCTGCAATACTCAGGCATACTCTGGCAATACTCTGGGCAATACTCTGGGCATACTCTGCAATACTCAGGCATACTCTGGCAATACTCTGGGCAATACTCTGGGCAATACTCTGGGCATACTCTGCAATACTCTGGCAATACTCTGGGCATACTCCGCAATACTCTGCAATACTCTGGGCATACTCTGCCAATACTCTGGGCATACTCTGCAATACTCTGGGCATACTCTGCAATACCCTGGGCATACTCTGCATACTCCGCAATACTCTGGCAATACTCTGGGCATACTCTGGCAATACTCTGGGCATACTCTGCAATACTCTGGGCATACTCTGCAATACTCTGGGCATACTCTGCAATACTCTGGGCATACTCCGCAATACTCTGGGCATACTCTGCAATACCCTGGGCATACTCTGCAATACCCTGGGCATACTCTGCATACTCCGCAATACTCTGGCAATACTCTGGGAATACTCTGGGCATACTCTGGCAATACTCTGGGCATACTCTGCAATACTCTGGGCATACTCTGCAATACTCTGGGCATACTCTGCAATACTCTGGGCATACTCCGCAATACTCTGGGCATACTCCGGGCATACTCTGGCAATACTCCGGGCATACTCTGGCAATACTCCGGGCATACTCTGGCAATACTCTGGCAATACTCTGGGCATACTCCGCAATACTCTGGGCATACTTAGCAATACTCTGGGCATACAGCAGCCCCTGTCCCCGCGAGCTCGCATGCAGAAGCGAACGCATACGCAAGTCCCGCCCACATATAAAAACGGTGTTCAAACCACATGTGAGGTATCTCTATATCATGTTTTGGGGTTTTATGTATTTTTCTAGCAAATAAATGATGATTTTTACATGTAGGAGAGAAATGTCAGAATTGGCCTGGGTGCTCCCTGCATGTTGGGCCTCTGTATGTGGCCGCACTGTGTAAAAGTCTCACACATGGGGTATCGCCATACTCGGGAGGAATAGCAGAATGTGTTTTGGGGTGTAATTTGTGGTATGCATACAGTATGCTGTGTGTGAAAAATAACCTAATAATATGAAAATTTGATGAAAAATAAATAAATCTTGATTTTGCAAAGAATTGTGGGAAAAAATTACAACTTTAAAAAACTCACCAGGCCTCTTTCTAAATACCTTGGAATGTCTTCTTTCCAAAAAGGGGTCATTTGGGGGGTATTTGTACTTTTCTGGCATGTTAGGGTCTCAAGAAATGAGAGAGGCTGTCAGTACTTCAGGTGTGATGAAATTGATCAATTTTCAGGATTTGGTACCATAGCTTGTAGACCCCATAACTTTCACCCAGACTAAATAATATCCAACATTTTTTATTTTTTTTTACCAAAGATATGTAGCAGTATACATTTTAGGCCAAATTTATGAAGAAAAATTACTTTTTTGCAAAATTTTATAATAGAAATGAAGAAAAATTATTATTTTTTGCAAAATTTTGTTCTTTTTTCATTTATAGCAAAAAAAATAAAAACCGCAGAGGTGATGAAACACCACCAAAAGAAAGCTCTATTTGTGGGAAAAAAAGGACAAAAATTTCATTTGGTTATAGTGTTGTATGACTGAGTTATTGTCATTCAAAATGTGAGAGCACCGAAAGCTGAAAATTGGTCTGGTTATTAAGGGTGTTTAAGTGCCCAGTGGTCAAGTGGTTAAAGGAATTTTTCATTATTTTTTTATTTTTAATTTAAGCATCATTAAAATCACTCCTATCCTTCGTGCCGTTGTGATGGCTACGAGAAAAACAGTCTTTAAAATCAATAATCTTAAAGATGTTTTTTGCAGTGGTTCGAAGGGAGGTTTGGGGAAACGCGTCAGGTGGAGCCCCATTTCCCAACACCATCACGCTCATATTATTCAGCTTTAGGTTTGATCCTTGGCTGATGTGCAAAGGAACTCTTTTTTTTATCGTTGTGCCTTTTATATTATTTTGCTGTGGACACCTGCTGTGAAATTTATTTTAATTTATTTTAATTTTTTGGTTGTTGTGACACTTGACTGTGTTTTTTTAAATAAACCTCCAATTTTTGAAATACTTCACCATGAAGACTCTATTGTCCCTTTTTTGCTGAGTCTACTATTCCCAGATATACCAGTGCCTGGTAAACTGAGTGGATTCCGCCTGGTTTTTCTTTCTGTGTGATCCTTCCTGTGTGGTGTGATCCGCTCTGATGAACAGCAGAAGGTGATATCCTCATCCAACAAGACTGAAGCATCCCTCCTTGATCGATGTGGTCGTTTATCGTGGCTTGCAGGCTGATGCACAAGCTCTAGAGATCTCTATAACCTGAGGTCCTCTCAGTGCGGTAAGCGGCAGTAATATTACACTCTTTTGGCTGAAAATAAGACCAAGGCTCCTTCCAGATACTCCATTGAATATTGCAGTAGCTATTGGATTAAATCCTAGAAGTGTCATATTTTTATGCTTTGGGACTTTGTTCTTTTTTCACACAATGAACATTTAGCACATAATTTACTTTGAATATATTTGCCTCTTGATGTTCACTGTTTTTTTTTTTTTTTTTTGCGGATTTTTATATACACAATCATTACTGATTTGACTATTTCACATAGGGATTTCTATAATGACACTTTATTGAAATTTTGGTTGCGCGCTTGTTTATAATTTATTATATCTATTTATATGTTTCTTTGGGCCTTAAATATTTAGGCTTTCATGAGCAGCAGCACTATTTTTTGTTTGATCATTTTTTCACAATCAATTGTTTGATTTTTCACATTCACTTTTTATTAGGTCAAGCGCAGAGTTCTTTTCTCTTTTTTGAGGTTTGATGATCCCCCTAAGTTCCACTAATAGATCTCATGTGGGACATTTTTGTATCTTGGGCTTCTTGTATTTCACCAATGCCCTGCAAAAACGAGAGACCAACGGGTTTTCTATAGTGTCCTTTCCAGATACACTGACAGTGCTGCAACCTGAACTTTCAGTGTACTGAGCGCTAGCCCTTTATCAGCGCCTTGTTCTAAAAACTCAAGGATAGTTGGAGTATCCATTTTTTGTCTTTGGTTTTCAGTGCACTAACTGTTAATTTTTTTCCAGATCTTTTTGTAAATGGCTCTGGTGTTTGGTTTCCTGGAGCTCAGAAGCGTTGCCACTACCTTCTCTTCAGTAAACAGGCCGCCCACTTGAAATGTTCTTTTTTTAGGCCTGTTAACAGACCCTGACACATCAGGTCTGTCCTGTGAGGTAGAAGCCATGGCTCTTCTGCTGAGAGACTGAGGAGTTGAGAGAACCAGGCTCTCTTGGGCCAGTATGGTGCAATTAGTATAAGTTTTGTCTGTTCTTGTAGAAACTTCTTTACCACTCGTGGAATCACATGAATCGAAGGGAAGGCATAGCACATTTTGAAGTTCCAAGGGTTCTGGAGAGCGTCTATCCCAAGAGGTAGTGGTGTCACTAGGGTTGGTGTCACCTGGTGCGGTAAAACATGGTGTCACCCCCCCCCCCCCGTCTAGGCTGCCTAGCACCATGCAGGAAGTGCACAGTCACGGGGCGCACTCCAAACCAGCCCCTGTAAATGATAGTATAGGGCGGTATAGTGGCAGGTTAGGGTAGAATAGGGTGGTATAGTGACAGGTTGATGTGGTATATGGCAGGTTAAGGTGGTACAGGGCAGGTTAAGGTAGTATGGGGCAGGTTGGGGTGTTATAGGGCAAGTTAGGGTGGCATAGGGCAGGTTGGGGTGGTATTGTGCAAGTTAGGGTGGTACAGGAAAATGAGGGTGGGAAAGGGCAGGTTGGGGTGGTATAAGACAGGTTGGGTTGGAATAGGGCAAGATGGGGTGACACAGGGCAGGCTGGGGTGGTATAAGGCAGGTTGGGGTGACACAGGGCAGGCTGGGGTGGTATACAGCAGGCTGGGGTGGCACAGGGCAGGCTGGGGTGGTATGGGGCAGGCTGGTATGGCACTGGGCAGGCTGGGGTGGTACACAGCAGGCTGGGTGGTATGGAGCAGGCTGGGGTGGCACAGGACAGGCTGGGTGGTACAGGGCAGACTGGGGTGGTAAGGGGCAGGCTGGTATGGCACAGGGCAGGCTGGGTGGTATACAGCAGGCTAGGGTAGAACAGGGCAGGCTGGGGTGGTACACAGCAGGCGTTGGCACAGGGCAGGCTGGGGTGGTACACAGCAGGCGTTGGCACAGGGCATGCTGGGGTGGTATGGGGCAGGCTGGGGTGTTACACTGCAGGCTGGGTGGTATGGGGCAGGCTGGGGTGGCACAGGACAGGCTGGGGTGGTATACGGCAGGCTGGGGTGGTATGGGGCAGGCTGGTATGGCACAGGGCAGCCTGGAGTGGTATACAGCAGGCTGGGGTGGCACAGGGCAGGCTGGGGTGGCACAGGGCAGGCTGGGGTGTTTTGGGGCAGGCTGGGCTGGCACAGGACAGGCTGGGGTGGTATACAGCAGGCTGGGGTGGCACAGGGCAGGCTGGGGTGGTGTGGGGCATGCTGGTATGGCACAAGGCAGGCTGGGGTGGTATACAGCAGGCTGGGGTAGCTGTATAGCTGGGGTAGCTGGATTTCCTTTAGTTGAACTAACAAAAGTGTGTCCATTCTAGAGCTGGTAACATTGAGGGTATTCAGTATCATTTTAAAGAACTGTTTTTGCGGGTAAGCGACATAGGGGAGGAGTACGGATGGTATATAAATGGGAAGTATGTGCAGGTGAGGGAGAGGAATGTGGGGGGTCTAACATTGGGCACTATGTACAGGAGAAGAGTGCAAAGGGTACGGCAAAAGGCACAATGTACAGGTGAGGAGTGTGGAGGGTATGACAGTGGGCAGTATGTACAGGAGAGAAGTGTGGAGGGGATGACAGTGAGCAGTATGTACAGGAGAGAAGCGTGGAGGGTATGACAGTGGGCAGTATGTACAGGAGAGAAGTGTATGACAGCAGGCACTATGTACAGGAGAGGAGTGTGGAGGGTATGACAGTGGGCACTATGTATAGGAGAGGAGTGTGGAGGGTATGACAGTAGGCAGTATGTATAGGAGAGGAGTGTGGAGGGTATGACAGTGGCCACTATGTACAGGAGAGGAATGTGGAGGGTCTAACAGTGGGCACTATGTACAGGAGAGGAGTGTGGAGGCTTTGACAGTGGGCAGTATGTACAGAAGAGGAGTGTGGAGGCGATTACAGTGAGCAGTATGTACAGGAGAGAAGTGTGGAGGGTATGACAGTGGGCGATATGTACAGGAGAGAAGTGTATGACAGCAGGTACTATGTACAGGAGAGGAGTGTGAAGGGTATGACAGTGGGAAGTATGTACCAGAGAGAAGTGTGGAGGGTATGAAGGGGCAGTATGTACAGGGGAGAAGTTTGGAGGGTATGATAGTGGGCAGTATGTACAGGAGAGGAATGGGGATGTATGATAGTGGGCACTATGTATAGGAGAGGAGTGTGGAGGGTGCGACAGTGGGCACTATGTACAGGAGAGAAGTGTATGACAGCAGGCACTATGTACAGGAGAGGAATGAGGGGGGTATGACAGTGGGTGCTCTGTATAGGAGAGGAGGGTATGATAGTGGTCACTATGTACAGGAGAGGAGTGTGGAGGGTATGACAGTGAGCACTATGTACAGGAGTGGAAGGATGTTTAGGGACTGCGTAGTGGTTAAGCGGGTCATACATGGATTGAAATTACACCAATTATGCAGAGACCAGCCATAGTCGATCTATGTATGGGCTAGCTGGTTTTACACAAGTCAATCTATTAATCGACTTGAGTACAACCAGCCTGTTTTTCCCAAAACAATCAGTGCTGCCAGCTATAGATAACAACACTGATCATTGTACTCACTGGCAGAACACAACAACACTACAGGAGTGATTCCCCCATCTACAGGTCAGCAGGTAAGAGGGTGTGTAAGGACAGGCTGGGGAGAGATACCAGTCAGTGGCTGGGTAGGCACTGGCTAGTATCAGAGCCAGATACACACAGGTTACATACGTCGCGATCGTTAGAGCGAGAGCAATAATTCTAGCACTAGACCTCCTCTGTAACTCTAAACATGTAACCTAAAACATTTTTAAAGCATCGCTTAGGATACCAAAAAAAATCGTGCTAACTTTAGTGTTTTTTTTAAATGAATTAAACGGTTTATTTCCAAAGAAAATTTGAAAAATTGCTGCGCAAATACAGTACCGTGCTAGAGCTGCACAATAAATCGTTAAAAAATTGTAATCTCGATTCAACCCTCCTGACATCTCTAATGCAGAGTTTGCTTTCATATAACAAATGGAGAGACTTTCAGCTGTCAAAAGAAAATATCTGGGCAGTCTGCTAAGTTCTTATCAGGAAACATTGTAACTAACGCTTTCTTCTTAGATCAAAGGGATAAACTTCTGTGTGTAAAGAAAATATCCGGGCAGTCTGCCAAGTTTGTAAACAATATGAAACATTGTAACCAACTTCCTTTTTAGATCAAACTTCTGTGTGTAAATGCAAGAAATGTAACCACTTAAAGTCCAACACTTGTTACTTAAGTAAAAAGCAATATGTTTTGCTGGAAAATTACTTGGAACCGCCAAACATTATATATATTTTAGCAGAGACAAAAATGGCAATTGCTGCAATATTTTATGTCACACTGCATTTGCCCACTTTAATGAATAATAAAAACCATAAAAACAAAACAGTAAAGTTAGCCCATTTTTTTTTTCATTTTAATGTGAAAGATGATGTTATGCCGCACGAATTGTGAGAGAATCATGATCTATCTTCTAAGCAAAAAAATTGCAATTCTCATTTTAGCCAGAATCGTGCAGCTCTATACCGTGCAACATAAAAAGTTACAAAGACCACCATAGAGTAATTTTATAGCAAAAAACAAATGATGATTTTTTTTCTCAGTCTGCTGCAGTGTGTCAGCTTGTATTTATAATGGCCACTCTGTATGTAGCTTCTGACAGGCTGTGCAAGCAAGCCATATCTCCGGAACCATAAATGATAGCCATCCCATATTTTGACTGGTGGTGGGGTAGGTCTTCAACTGCCTTCCCCCCCAAATGTGGGGTTTATGTGACCTCTGGTCGTCGAGCTACAACCCCCGAAGTCAATTTTTTTTTTTTTAAGATTTTTTTTTTATTTTGGGCAAATGGGCCTATCTTGAGAAAGGGGCCTGGAGCTGCAGCTCCAACAGCCCCTATGTTAGTCCGGCCCTGTGTTTGAGAGTCCTCCCACACTATCTCTCAGACGACCTGCCAGTACCATGGCAACCCCCCCACCTAACCTTGGGTTCAGGCTGGCGGTGGACACCATGAAACCCCCTCGCAAGCTGAGTGTCACCCTTTACTAGTTCACTTCCCTCCCGCCTGTACTGTACTCACACATGTTCCGGGAGTCTGGAGAGGAGACAAGGACAGCATCACAGCATGCAGCCGTGCCGGCTCCTCCCCCACTGTCCCCGCACATTGCATTGAGCACGCAGAGGAGATCCCGGAGGGATCCCCAGTCTGCTTCTGCCTTACTCCCTCCTCCCCCATTCTCCCTGCACATCGCATTGAGCAGAGGAGATCTTGGAAAGGAAGGAGGAAACCACCGCGCCCCTCTCAATGTGGCGCCAGTCTGAGCCGGGTGTTACCCTCTGGCGGGTGTCACCTGGGTTCGGGCCGCACCCCCATAGCAACGACACAGGCTCTGGGCATGTCAGCAATAAAAATAAAAATTAAAAAAAAAAAATTTTTTTTTTGTTTTTAAATTTCGGGATGGTGTCACCCCTCTAAGGGTGTCACCCGGGTGCGGGCCGCACCCCCTGCACCCCCCTAGCAACGCCTCTGCCAAGAGGTTGGTCTTGCTGGTTTAGCGAGAAGAAACACTTCACCTGAGCATTCTTCCGAGAGGCAAACAGATCTATGCTTGGGACTCCCCAGCGGGCTGTAATTTCTTGAACACCTCCGGGTGTAATACCCATTCCTCTTGGGAGATCTCCTGGCGGCTGAGAAAGTCTGCCACTTGGTTGTCTTCTCCTTTTAGATGGACTGCACCTAGTGACAGCATGTTCCCTTCTGCCCACCGGCATATCTGATTTGAGATGTGGCTCAGAGATGGACTTCTTGTGCCCCCTTGTTTGTTTACATAAGCCACTCCTGTGGCGTTGTCTGATAGTATCAGGATGTGACGACTTCTCAGTTGGTCCTGAAAATATTCTATGGCTTTGGCTATCGCCATGATTTCTCTCCAGTTTGAGGATGATTTGGCTTCCTCCGGGGACCATCTCCCCTGAGCAGGTTGCCCTGCTAGGTTCGCTCCCTAACCCCAACTGCTTGCGTCTGTGGTCAATTTCTGGGAGATCGTAAATTACCAAGCCAGACCCAGATTTAGATTTGCGTGGACCGTCCACCACCATAGTGACCTCTTTACTGATGTTGGGAGCAGTATTGACTTTTACAGATCTCCTCTTTGGAGTTTTAAGAGAAAAACCTGAAGCGGCCTTAGACAAAACTTTGCCCAGGTTGTTCTGTATGGGACTCACCCTCTTGATGAGATTTAGAATTTTCTCCTCTGGAAGAGATGTTTTCTGCTCTATGTAGCTGAGTAGATACCCCAGAAATCGAATGTTCTGGGTGGGACAGAGGTTTGATTTCTCCAAGTTTAGAATCCACCCCAGCGACTTCAACCACCGCTGTGCTTCGTTGAGGTTCCTTACCAGCTGCGCTTCTGATGGTGCTACGAACAGTAGGTCATCTAGATTAGGGATTACTGTCATCTTCTTTAACCTTAGAGTGGCTAGAACTTCTGCCAACACCTTGGTAAATATCCTTGGTGATGAGGACAACCCGAACGGAAGAGCTCTGCTCTAAAAGTGGTATTCCTTCTCGTCTATTTCTATTGCTAACCTTTAGTATCTCTGGGATTCTTCTCTGATGGGAATGTAAAGATATGCGTCCCTGAGATGCAGAATGTTCTTGACTGAGAAAATGGATTCCATGTGGAATTTGTTGTATTGAATCGTTTGATGCAAGGGCTTGAGATTCAGTATTAAACTAAACTTCCAGGAGGGTTTCTTGATGACGAATACGTGAGAGTAAAAACCCCTTATTTTTTCCTTCTCTGGAACTGGGATAAGAACTTTTTGATCCACCATCTCCCCTAGCAACAGGGGCAGAATTTTGGATTTTTCTGAATCTCTGGGAAGCTTCGTCAATAGGAATCTCTCTGGAGGATGGCAATTGAATTCCAGAGAATAACCCTTTGTGATTATTTCTAGAATAAACTGATTGGCTGTCGCCTTCTGCCACTGCGGTAGGAAGGTAGCCAATCTTCCTCCTACTGGCACTTGGTTGTCACTGTTTGGTGTCCTGGTTAGTAGTGCCAAAGAGAGGATTACTCTTTTGTTTTCCTTTGTGACCCAACCAGTTTTTCTTTGGGAACTCTTTTTTCAGTGCACCAACTGTTAAATTTTTTCCAGATCTCTTTTTCTCTTGGCGTTGATTTATTTTTCCACGGAAAAAACTTTTTTGTGGAAATTTGCGTTTTTCAGATGGAAAGGTCTTCTTTTTATCTGCTGTTCTCTCCAAGGCCTCGTCTAGGCCTGACCCAAAAAGTAAATCTCCTGTGAATGGTAAATTGCATAATCTTGTTTTGGATGCAGCATCACCTGTCCAGGTTTTCATCCAAATTGCACGCCTTGCTGCTAAAGCTAGTCCACCTGACCTTGCTGCCAGTTTAACAGACTCTGCGGAAGCATCTGCAATGTAACCTACTGCTTTGGAGAGTACTGGAAGCGTCTTCAGGATCTCCTCTCTAGCTGTCACATTTTTGATATGGTCCTGTAACTGGGTTAACCAGAATTCTAGGTTTCTTGCCACACAGGTGGTAGCTAGTGCTGGTTTTAGGCTAGCGACACTGGTCTCCCAGGCTCTTTTTAGGATGATATCACCCTTCTTATCCATAGCGTCTTTTAAGTGCCCCATGTCTTCAAAAGCTAATATTTTTTTTTTTAGAGATTTTGGAGAGTGGTGCATCCAATTTTGGATTTTTGTTCCAAACCTCTTTTGGATCGTCACTAAAAGGAAATCACTTTTTGTGACTAGCCGCAAAAAAAAATAAAAAATTCTCTGGATCTGTCCATTCGTTTTTCACGGTATCGAACATTACTGTCATTTTCTTTAACCTTAGAGTGGCTAGAACTTCTGCCAACACCTTGGTAAATATCCTTGGTGATGAGGACAACCCGAACGGAAGAGCTCTGCTCTAAAAGTCGTATTCCTTCTCGTCTATTTCTATTGCTAACCTTAAGTATCTCTGGGATTCTTCTCTGATGGGAATGTAAAGATATGCGTCCCTGAGATGCAGAATGTTCTTGACTGAGAAAATGGATTCCATGTGGAATTTGTTGTATTGAATCGTTTGATGCAAGGGCTTGAGATTCAGTATTAAACTAAACTTCCAGGAGGGTTTCTTGATGACGAATACGTGAGAGTAAAAACCCCTTATTTTTTCCTTCTGTGGAACTGGGATAAGAACTTTTTGATCCACCATCTCCCCTAGCAACAGGGGCAGAATTTTGGATTTTTCTGAATCTCTGGGAAGCTTCGTCAATAGGAATCTCTCTGGAGGATGGCAATTGAATTCTAGAGAATAACCCTTTGTGATTATTTCTAGAATAAACTGATTGGCTGTCGCCTTCTGCCACTGCGGTAGGAAGGTAGCCAATCTTCCACCTACTGGCACTTGGTTGTCACTGTTTGGTGTCCTGGTTAGTAGCGCCAAAGAGAGGATTACTCTTTTGTTTTCCTTTGTGACCCAACCAGTTTTTCTTTGGGAACTCTTTTTTCAGTGCACCAACTGTTAAATTTTTTCCAGATCTCTTTTTCTCTTGGCGTTGATTTATTTTTCCACGGAAAAAACTTTTTTGTGGAAATTTGCGTTTTTCAGATGGAAAGGTCTTCTTTTTATCTGCTGTTCTCTCCAAGGCCTCGTCTAGGCCTGACCCAAAAAGTAAATCTCCTGTGAATGGTAAATTGCATAATCTTGTTTTGGATGCAGCATCACCTGTCCAGGTTTTCATCCAAATTGCACGCCTTGCTGCTAAAGCTAGTCCACCTGACCTTGCTGCCAGTTTAACAGACTCTGCGGAAGCATCTGCAATGTAACCTACTGCTTTGGAGAGTACTGGAAGCGTCTTCAGGATCTCCTCTCTAGCTGTCACATTTTTGATATGGTCCTGTAACTGGGTTAACCAGAATTCTAGGTTTCTTGCCACACAGGTGGTAGCTAGTGCTGGTTTTAGGCTAGCGACACTGGTCTCCCAGGCTCTTTTTAGGATGATATCACCCTTCTTATCCATAGCGTCTTTTAAGTGCCCCATGTCTTCAAAAGCTAATATTTTTTTTTTAGAGATTTTGGAGAGTGGTGCATCCAATTTTGGATTTTTGTTCCAAACCTCTTTTGGATCGTCACTAAAAGGAAATCACTTTTTGTGACTAGCCGCAAAAAAAAATAAAAAATTCTCTGGATCTGTCCATTCGTTTTTCACGGTATCGAACATTACTGTCATTTTCTTTAACCTTAGAGTGGCTAGAACTTCTGCCAACACCTTGGTAAATATCCTTGGTGATGAGAACAACCCGAACGGAAGAGCTCTGCTCTAAAAGTCGTATTCCTTCTCGTCTATTTCTATTGCTAACCTTAAGTATCTCTGGGATTCTTCTCTGATGGGAATGTAAAGATATGCGTCCCTGAGATGCAGAATGTTCTTGACTGAGAAAATGGATTCCATGTGGAATTTGTTGTATTGAATCGTTTGATGCAAGGGCTTGAGATTCAGTATTAAACTAAACTTCCAGGAGGGTTTCTTGATGACGAATACGTGAGAGTAAAAACCCCTTATTTTTTCCTTCTCTGGAACTGGGATAAGAACTTTTTGATCCACCATCTCCCCTAGCAACAGGGGCAGAATTTTGGATTTTTCTGAATCTCTGGGAAGCTTCGTCAATAGGAATCTCTCTGGAGGATGGCAATTGAATTCTAGAGAATAACCCTTTGTGATTATTTCTAGAATAAACTGATTGGCTGTCGCCTTCTGCCACTGCGGTAGGAAGGTAGCCAATCTTCCACCTACTGGCACTTGGTTGTCACTGTTTGGTGTCCTGGTTAGTAGCGCCAAAGAGAGGATTACTCTTTTGTTTTCCTTTGTGACCCAACCAGTTTTTCTTTGGGAACTCTTTTTTCAGTGCACCAACTGTTAAATTTTTTCCAGATCTCTTTTTCTCTTGGCGTTGATTTCTTTTTCCACGGAAAAAACTTTTTTGTGGAAATTTGCGTTTTTCAGATGGAAAGGTCTTCTTTTTATCTGCTGTTCTCTCCAAGGCCTCGTCTAGGCCTGACCCAAAAAGTAAATCTCCTGTGAATGGTAAATTGCATAATCTTGTTTTGGATGCAGCATCACCTGTCCAGGTTTTCATCCAAATTGCACGCCTTGCTGCTAAAGCTAGTCCACCTGACCTTGCTGCCAGTTTAACAGACTCTGCGGAAGCATCTGCAATGTAACCTACTGCTTTGGAGAGTACTGGAAGCGTCTTCAGGATCTCCTCTCTAGCTGTCACATTTTTGATATGGTCCTGTAACTGGGTTAACCAGAATTCTAGGTTTCTTGCCACACAGGTGGTAGCTAGTGCTGGTTTTAGGCTAGCGACACTGGTCTCCCAGGCTCTTTTTAGGATGATATCACCCTTCTTATCCATAGCGTCTTTTAAGTGCCCCATGTCTTCAAAAGCTAATAATTTTTTTTAGAGATTTTGGAGAGTGGTGCATCCAATTTTGGATTTTTGTTCCAAACCTCTTTTGGATCGTCACTAAAAGGAAATCACTTTTTGTGACTAGCCGCAAAAAAAAATAAAAAATTCTCTGGATCTGTCCATTCGTTTTTCACGGTATCGAACATCACCTGATGAACTGGTAACACCTTGGAATTCTTATTCTTCAGACCTGGGTACATTAGATCATGTTTGGAAGGTTCTTCTTTTTCATGTTCAATTTCCAGGGTTTCATAAATAGCCCCAAGCAAATCATCCACATCTTCTAGCGATAATTTGTAATTGGGTCCCTTCCTTCTTTCTTCACCCCCCTCCTCCTGTTCTGGCTCTGAGTCATCGCTGGCTATTACGCTAGCTGCGCTACTGCCTGCTCGCTCCCTCACAGATTCATGCGACCCTGATGCGACTTCTGACCTGGGTGAGACCATGGGAGAGGGACTTCCAGAAGGAACTGCTGGAGATTTAACCTCTGTAATGAACTTTTTGAGATCCTTAAAGGTGTAAGCCATATCATGCCTCACGGATCCAAAAATCTTTGTGTTTTTCTTAAACTGCGTCAGACTGTTTTTGTACCAGCTTGTCAATGCAAATCTGGCATAGCGGCTCTGTGTATTCCAAAGGCATCTTGGCATTACACTTTGCACACCGCTTCCTGGGAATGGGCTCTTTGGGTGTTTTCACCTGTCAAAAGACACAAAACACAAGGGCCCCATGGCGGTGAGACTGCACACTCCACCATACCAACTACAGTGCACACCCGGTGACACTACCCATGTTTGCCCCCAGCTAAGCTAATGACCACCACCATCTAGCTGCTGTTCCCTTAAAAATTGATACAAAAGGTCACCCACTGGTGCCTACCTGTACCCTGCTGGTACTCTTGCCTCCTAGAGCATGGCCCAACAGGATCTCATCCTCCTCCAGCATTTCCAGATAGAGTGCTTCAGTAATCAAGCCTCTTGTACCAGGTGACCGTTCCCTTTACAGGGATTGAACCAGCTTTCCTGGCGCACGCTGATGAATGTCACTCCACCCCGGAAGTGATGCGCAGCATCTTCTGGGTCAAGCGGCGTTCAGCTACGGGTACACGCCCCCTTACTGAAGCCGCCAAGGGAACGACGTTACTGGTGCCTCTCCACGCCTGGGCACAGGGGAATCACCGAACACAGGACACCTCCTGCCGCCGCCATCAGAGGATTGCCGCGGTCATGACTACCGACCTCCTCCACTGCATCTGACGGCACCGGTGAGTCAACTGACCCCCTACTGCTCTGCAGCTCCACCGCTCTTTCTTTGTGCCCTGCTGTCACCTGCAGCCTAAGCACATAAAAACAACTCTCCCAACCGGACCCCTGCCCTGGTCAGCCTCTGAGAGATGGAGCCCTCCAGGTCCCAGGCAACATGTCTTCTCCGGATGGAGAAAACACTAAGACTGACCAGGGACTTGAGCGACCACCGCTTAAAGGGTGGAAAAATGAGTGGCAACGTGTTAATTGTGAGGAGGAGCTCCATCTCTCAAGGGCTGACTTCGAAGATGACTGTGGAAAATAAGAATGATACAATTCATGAGGAGATCTCCAATGCGCAGAAACCTCCCCCACTCAACACCCCATGTCCACAGATACAATAATTACTTCTGTCATTCAACCCTGCTAGTATTAACGAGTGTCAGAAACCACAAATCAAATCGAGACAGAAGTACAGTTAAATCACACATGTTTAATAATAAAAATGAATAGAAGAAAAGTAGTCAAAACATAGCCAAAGTTTGGAAACCGATGTGGATAGTCAGAGAAGCCAGAAAGTCAGGGATCAGCGTAGTGGAACAGCAAGCAGGATCTGGAGCCAGAGGGAACATCAGCCAAGCAAGTCTTTAACAGAAACGCAGGAGATAGTCTCTGTGATGTTGACCATACGAAGGCAGAGATCATCTGGGCTGGACAGCTTAGAGCGGAGGTCCACCCTAAAATAAAAATACATTAACAGGCTCCATAAAATATCTTAAAGAACATTTGAAAAAAAACTGCCAGAAACGCCTGTTGCTAGGGAGTCGTTCTAATCTGACACTTCCTATACTGCGGAGCTCCTCATTCTCGTCCTCCTTTGTGTTATCTCCTGGGAAATAGGGTCCGCTGTCTTCTGTGACCTGTGTGTGTCCCATAAGACAGCCGGCTATTCACAAAGCCCCGCGTGACTCGCACATGCGCAGTAGGAAACTGGCAGTGAAACCGCAAGGCTCCACTGCCTGTTTTTCTTAGTTAGAATGGTGGCGCCGGCCCACGATCTGATGGACGGATCTGCCTCAGTGGGCCGACATCGCAGGCTCCCTGGACAGGTAAGTGTCCTTATTAAAAGTCAGCAGCTACAGTGTTTGTAGCGGCCAGCTCAAAAGGAAGGGCTGAGCCCAGCCCTGACAATGAGGTTGCTAAACTTTTATCTAACACTCATCTAACCACCTGCCCCCTGGATACCTGCTCCCTCACAAATGCTAGGCTCAAACTCTCTAAAACAAAATGCGCTAGTCACCTCCATACTTAAAAAGCCCTCACTGGAACCCCACCAATTTTAACAACCTATGCCCCATCTCCTTACTCGCCTTCTCCTCCAAACTTCTTGAAAAACTGGTCTACAAACGACTGAGCGACTATCTGACCATGAACAAACTTATTGATCCCCTTCAGTCCGGATTTTGCCCTCAAACCCCACGGAAATTGCTCTTCTTAAACTCACAAATGACCTTCTAAAGTGTAAAACCAACAAACACTATTCTGTACTACTTCTCCTGGACCTCTCTGCTGCCTTTGACACAGTGGACTACCCTCTCCTCCTCAAAAAAAACTCCACTCCTTTGGTCTCCATGACTCTACTCTTCACTGGTTCTCATCCTACCTATCTCACTGCTCCTTCAGTGTCACTTACAACTCTACTTCCTCCTCTCCTGTTCCTTTCTCTGTCGGGGTCCCTCAAGGTTCTGTTCTTGGACCTCTCCTTTTCTCAATCTACACCACCTCCCTTGGTCAATTGATTGCCTCCCATGGCTTTCAATATCATTTCTACACTGTTGGCACCCAAATCTATCTCTCCACCCCCTAGCTTTCTCCATCTGTCTCCTCACGCATAATCAACTTACTAGCAGACATATCAGCCTGGATGTCACATCACATCCCCATACTCGACCTATGCAAAACCAAGCTCATGATATTTCCTCCCCAAGGTGCCACATTCCCTGATTTCTCTGTCAATAGCAACAGCTCAACTATCAACTTGTCCCCCCACACCAAGATCCTAGGTGTAATCCTGGACTCCGAACTAACCTTTTGGCCCCACATCATATCGCTATCCAAAATTTGCCACCTCAACCTCCACAACATTTCCAAGATACGCCTGTACATGCGGGAATGAGAATGCCTGTTAGCTGATTACACCTTGTCTGTTTACATGAACCATGTTTTAGCATGGTATCGGTACATAGACGACGTGTTCTTGCTTTGGGATAGGTCAGATGATCTCTTACACAAATTTATGACTCGTATCAACACTAATGATTTCAACTTGAAATTTACGATGTCTCATAATACTAGTGATATCACCTTCCTGGATGTATCCATTCAAAAGCAACGAAAATGGCAGTTTATCTAGCGAGCTTTACCGCAAACCGACAGTGGGTAACTCGCTATTACACGCCTCCAGTTTCCATCCCAAACCATCCATTCTCTACAGCCAGTATCTAAGGGCCTGTCGTAATTGCTCTGATGATGTCAGATTTAAAAAAGAGGCCGATGTCATGAGGAGTAGACCTCTTCAACAAGGATATTCCAAGTTTTCTCTCAAGAAGAGAAAAAAAAACACTCAAATTTTCTTTTCGAAATTTACTTTCCACTCCCAAAAAATCTTCGAATGATGATATAACTCGTATTATCACCACCTATTCTATACAACACAAACAAATAAAACAAATTTTAAATAGGTAATTGCATCTACTCACCATAAATCCTTTGCTTTCTCTATTTTTGCCAGATGTTCCGGCTGTCGCCTACAGGAGGGCCCTCTCTGTGGTTGAAAAGCTGGAGTCCAGTGAATACAGGCCAACTAGAGGCGTCGTGCAAAACTTTAGGCACCTTCTCATGTGGTGGGGGGATGCGCCTATTGTCAGTATATGGACAGACATAGAAACATCAGGCTACCCAATTGATATACTGTAGTTTCCATCCCAAACACTACGTAAATTGCAGAACTCCCGCCATAGTGTATCTACTTTCCTGTGAATGTGGATGCTACCATGTCAGGAAAACAATAACATTTTGGAAACGCAAATACCAACATCTATCAAGCATACTCAAATGTGATCCTGATTTACCCATTGGCCGACACATGGCATCAGCCCATCTTGGGTCTATCCCTAGGGAACATTTCCTGGTGCTGAATTGCCTACACCCTAGTCCCAGGGGTGGCGACCTCAATAAGTGTTTATTACAATGTGAACTCGATGTGAGTTAAACCTCTGATATTCAGTCCTGAGAGTTCTAACTATACTACACTGTCATCAATGCAATATAGATTTGCTCTTGTGTCTTTATACCTCAGCAACCCAGGATTGCCAATTACACACCAACCTGCCGCTAGATCTGGTCTCTCTGTAGTGCATACCCCTGGTTGCTATTTTATAGTTTACTACATCATGTTACCCCCTTTCCCTTTTTTGTTTTGTTTTTACCTGTATATAATTTTGCCAACATGTCATGTTTTGTTTTTGTCTCCTGATTTAGATCCATCCACTGTGACTGCCGTGCTCCACGGATCCACCAGGTAGCACTGCTTGTGTCTCCTGTGGAGTCATTTGCTCACAGCCACCCGGCAGGTAGGCTTCAACCACTTATGGCTGGTGGGTGGCTTGGGGATAATCACTTCCGGCATCATTTTACGCTGTTGGGAAAATTATACACCAGTGACGTTCCGGCATGTGACGTAATCCCGCCCCACCAGGTGGGGCTACTGAGACACCCCTCTGCTTTTGATGTCAGGGATCCAGCACCTCCTTCTCTCAGGCTATTGGCTTTCCCTAAGAGATACTCCCCATATAAAGCAGTCACACCTGACAGGTATGTTTCTAATTAAGCACTGCCGCCATGGTGGAATGACTGCATTGGTGTGTTGAAAGGCACTGTACTCTATGTTAGGGGGAAATTTTATTATGCTCCCTTATCTTACTCCCATGCAATATTTTTTGCTTGCTTGTGACGAATGTAAGGAAGTATGTGTTAAAACACTCTTCCAACTCCTTTTTTGTCTTAGATACTAATACCTTCTTGCTGGTGTAGCCTACACGGCGTTTCTTGTGGATGTTTGCAAGCTGCTCATCCAGGAATACACACCCAATTCACCTGCTATTCTGTGGATTGCCTCAGTCACTGTTGAACTCCCCATTGATTTTATTTTCCTTGTTTTTCTTTGTCATTCTTTGTCATTGTACTATGGATCATCAAGTAATCTAAATTGCTATGAATACATTACAAATGTATACCTAAGTATCAGCCCTCAAAATTTCCACCCGCCTACTAGCATTTGGCGAGTGGATTTCAGCTGGGGGCGAGTGATGACAGGGCTGCATGACCAATCTCCCTCCAATCTGTACCTACACTTAGAGACCCGATGCGATTGGCGGCCGAAGAGGAAAGACGCATGCTCGGGAAAAGTAGTCTGGTGAGCCACGCACAGGCAGAGCAGTACACAGGTACTCTCCTTACAATTCTCATTAAGCCATGGGACCATACAGTATGACCTCTCTGAGCCTGCCCCCCTCCCCCTGATCAATGTAGCTGGGGAGCAGGAAGTAATGAGTGAGGTGGAGGATTGCGAAAATGACCACTCCGAGTGTCCCAGGTAGGCAGTGCAGCGCTCACTGAAAGTCGACCTGACATGAGAGCGACAGCCTTCCATTTTGTGCAGTTTTCTTATTGTGCTCTATGTAAGTGTCCAGCAGTTCAGCCTGTGCTATGGTGTCAATGGCTGTGCAGTTGTGTGGATCTCGGCGCTGGATTGTACTCCTTCCTACTGTGCTGCAGCTCCTCTCCTCACTGCCTGAATAAAAGGGGGAAGTGTAGACATGCAAGCGTGGAGCCGCACACAGGGGCTCCTGATGATGAGATGAATAGGAGAGGGAGAGAGAGAGAGAGGATGGATGGGAGTTGCAGAGGAGACTGGATGGATGGGAGTTGCAGAGGAGACTGGATGGATGGGAGTTGCAAGAGAATGGGGAAGAGACCCGGTTCTAGTGCCCTGTCCCTCTGGTCTGCCCCCAGTGCCCTGTCCCTCTGGTCTGCCCCCATGCCGTGTCCCATTTTGTTAAAGTTGTTGGTAATATTAAATTGTATAACTTGATTCTGCATTAAACATTTAACAGTGTCATTCCATGAGATAATCTACAAGGGCGTGTTTAGGGGTGCAATTAGGCGCAGGGCAGTGTATGAATGGTCTGTTAGGTGGGGTAACTGGTGGCGAGTAACTCTTGAGGCCTGGCTAGAAGCCCAGGGCTTAAAATGTGGAGCCCTGTAAGTATTATCTGTTTTATTCGCATTGTGCATTATTATGTGATTACTATGTGATTATGTTAATTTTTCAGAAAAATAACTAAAGTCACCCAAATACAATTTCAACTGATGAAGGAATACACACTGTTAATTTCGAAATATGTTGGGCTATGTGCAAGAAATCCCTACTGACTGACCACAATTAGTCTTTGGCAGCACAGGGCACACTGTTTTTTTTTCTGGGTTTGACATTATGTTTGATGTAACAACCATTTTTCCCTATACATGTACTGTGTGTTTTATATTACCTTACTTAATAGGCCATGTTTATGTTTTTATGTTTTGTATTTAATATGCTCCCATGGGATAGCTAGATGATCACCTTTTGTGGGAACAGTCAGCTCGAACTCTGTCCGCCAATGTAAAGCCAAAAGTCCACACCTTAAAAAGGCACCAAGCCCTCTCTATTGGAGGTGGCAAATAAAAATTCCTATAGGTCTCTATGCAGAGGTCCTTGCTGACTGCAGAGCTATACTTCTGACTAAGCAGTTGGCATGTCAGACATTGCTTCCACACAACAGCAACAGACTTTATCTGGAGCTGGCTTCATGGTAAGAGGACTTTGTGCTGGAGCAGTAATAAAGGTTAAAAAAAAAGTGTAAAAAGTTGTGTTTTACTACACCCCCAGTGTAACTATTTAGTATTAAAGGAAACTACAACTAAGCGTTAAAGTCTAAGGCGGCGTACACACGACCGAGGTTCTCACTGGAAACCAGCGAGAACCTCGCTGGAAGCTGCATTCCAGCGAGGACCTCGGCCGTGTGTACGCTCTCGGCGAGCATCCCGTCGGGAATCCCGTCGAGCAGAAATAGAGAGCTCGCTCTCTATTTGCTTGACGGCCCGCCTGGATTTCGACGGCCGGCAGAGAACCTCGATGGGCGGAACGATGTGTTCTGCCCGTCGAGGTTCTCTGCTGTGTGTACGCGGCCTCAGAGACATTTTGATTGCATGACCAGGTAGTGTCATGGCTACCCCCACTCACAGTACACACACACAGTCAGACACAAAGCACATTCACATTACACACAGACATCCCTGGAGAGGAAAGAATATTCTGGAAAGACCTCCCAAACTTTTCTTACTCCCCCAGCCACCTTCTAGATGCCTCTTTCCAGGTGTTGGTTGAAGCATTATAAATATTCATACTCCTCATTTGACTCTCCCTGCCCTATATTCTGGAAACTACTGACTACAATGAAGAAAACAACTAAATTCAATCTAGCAGTCTAACTAGAGGAAGGGCGCTACATCCACCTCCCCCATCCTCATGAACCAGGAAACAATATATGTGACATTCCACGTAAAACTTTCAAAGTGGCAAAGAATATTTCACATTAAAGGAACACTAAAGGTTCAGGGTTTAAAAAATAAAAAAATAACAAACATATCATACTTACTTCCACTGTGCAGTTCATTTTGCACAGAATGACCACGAATGTCCTCTTTTGGGGTCCCACAGCGGCTCCTCCCTGCAAGAGCTAACCCCCTCTGGGAAGCTCTCTCTGGAGGGGGCTACCTTGCGGGTGCGCTCCTGTGTGATACAGCCGCCTATTGTATGACTCGCTCCAGCCCCCGATGCACCGAGTCATTGATTTGATTGACAGCAGCGGGAGCCAACCAGTGGCTGCGCTGCTATCAATCTAACCAATGAAGAGTAAAATTGTAAGATAATGTTACATGTTTAAAAATCCCTTGTAATCGGAGGAATGCATGACAGGTCCTCTTAAATGTGAGATCGGGGGTCAAAAAGATTTGTATACTTAAAGGGGTTGTAAAGGTAAAAGTTTTTTTACCTTAATGCATCCTATGCATTAAGGTAAAAAAACATCTGGCAGCACCGCCCCCCCCCCCCCCCGGAGCCCCCATTTTACTTACCTGACCGTTCAAAATTCCCGGGCGCGTCCACGTCATCCTCTTCGGTTCCCAGCCTGGCCGTTGATTGGTTAGGCTGGGCGGATTGATAGCAGCGCAGCCATTGGCTGGTGCTGCTGTCAATCACATCGGATGACGCAGGACGCCAGGGGGGCGGGGGCGGGGCCGAGTGATACAGTCGGCGGCTATGGCCGCCGCTGTATCATGGGAGCGCACTCGCAAAAGCTTTCCACCGTGCGAGCTCCCTCGCATTAAGGTGGAATGCTTTTGTGAGCAGGACCTGAGACAGCCGCCGAGGGACCCCAGAAGACAGCTTTCCAGGACACTCTGTACCAAACGAGCTGCACAGTGGAGGTAAGTATAACATGTTTGTTATTTTAAAGAAAAAAAAATTCTGACCTTAGTGTTGCTTTAAATGCAAAAAAAAAAAAGTCCCTTTTATGACCATTGGGCGGATGTGGTTTGCACGTTGCTTCCGCCATCCAATGGTGTGGTGCAGAGTGGGGGCCATCTTTACCTCACTTGGCATCCAGCCTGTGAGGGAAGAGAACCCTATCCCCTCCGCCGCTACCGATGGCTCCGGTAAGTGGCGGAGACGACCGTAGTGCGGCGGCCTCATGCGCTGTGGCATTAGAAGAATTGTGATATCTCTGACTTTTCAGTCCAACAAGACTGTCTATTACTCTGAAATTCCTCTAGCGCCATTCTATGGAAGCAGTAGGTTTAACCACATGCCGACCGCCCACCGTCGTTATACGGCGGGACGGTGGTACTGCTGGGCGAGAACACGTAGCTCTACGTCCTCCCTTTAGCGGCTGCTAGGGGGCGGGCGCGTGCCCGCTCGTCCCCCGAGTCCCGTGCGTGTGCCCGGCGGGCGCGATCGCCGCCGGGCACGCGCGCTCGTTCGTTACTGAGCGGGGACCGGGAGCTTTGTGTGTAAACACAAAGCTCTCGGTCCTGTCAGCGGGGGAAACGCTGATCTCCTGTTCATACAATGTATGAACAGGAGATCAGTGATTTCCCCTAGTGAGTCAACCCCCCCATACAGTTAGAACACACCCAGGAACACACTTAACCCCTTCCCTGCCCCCTAGTGTTAACCCCTTCACTGCCAATGGCATTTTTATAGTAATCCAATGCATTTTTATAGCATTGATCGCTATAAAAATGCCAATGGTCCCAAAAATTTGTCAAAATTGTCCGCCATAATGTCTCGGTACTGAAAAAAAACGCTGATCGCCGCCATTACTAGTAAAAAATAAATATTAATAAAAATGCCATAAAACTACCCCCTTTTTTGTAAACGCTATAAATTTTGCGCAAACCAATCAATAAACGGCAATTGCGATTTTTTTTAACGAAAAATATGTAGAAGAATACGTATCGGCCTAAACTGAGGAAAGAAAATGTTTTTTTATATATTTTTTGGGTATATTTATTATAGCAAAATGAAAAAAATATTGAATTTTTTTCAAAATAGTCGCTCTATTTTTGTTTATAGCGCAAAAAATAAAAACCGCAGAGATGATCAAATACCACCAAAATAAAGCTCTATTTGTGGGAAAAAAATGACGCCAATTTTGTTTGGGAGCCACATCGCAAAACCGCGCAATTGTCAGTTAAAGCGACGCAGTGCCGAATCACAAAAAGTGCTCTGGTCTTTGACCAGCAATATGGTCCGGGGGTTAAGTGGTTAACCACTTAAGGACCCCCGCACGCACATTTACGGCCACAACATGGCTCGTACAGGCACAAGGGCGTAAATTTACGTCCCCGCCTTCGTGCGGTTCGGGGGTCCCATCGGGACCCCCTCCGCGGCGTGCGGGGGTCCCCCTGGCTCTGGGAGCGATCGCCGACGATCGGGCGGATGTCCGTGTTTTCCGCCCCCCCCCGCGATCTCTCCCAGCCAATGGGAGCGCTCCCCCTTCATTTCAGTTCCTCCTCCTGTGTTTACACAGGAAGGAGGAAATGATGTCACCTCTCATCGCAGCGGTGTTTCCCACCGCTGCTGATGAGAGAAGACATCCACAGTAAGTGTGCACCAACACAACACTGACACACACTCACATAGGCACATTAACCCCTTGTGATCGCCCCCCTGTCACAGTGTCACTGAATGCAGTGATCTAATCACTGCATTTAGTGTCAGTGTGACAGGCAGTGTAAAAAACAGTTAGTGTTAGGTTCAGGATAGCCCCCCCACCCCCCCTAATAAAGTTTTAACCCCCTGATCACCGCCCTAGTTAACCCTTTCACTCCCTATTGCCAGCGTCACTAAGCGATCATTTTTCTGATCGCTGTATTAGTGTCGCTGTTCCCGCTAGGTAGCTATTTTTTTATTGCGATTTTTTTTTTTACTAAAGACATGTGGCTGAATTAATTTTGGCCTAAATGTTTTACTAAAATTTAGTTTATTTGATTTTTTTTATAACTAAAAGTAAAAAAATAGTGATTTTTTTTCAAAATTGTGGCTCTATTTTAGTTTATAGCGCAAAAAATAAAAATCACAGAGGCGATCAAATACCACCGAAAGAAAGCTCTATTTGTGGGAAGAAAAGGACGCAAATTTTGTTTGGGAGCCACGTCGCACGACCGCGCAATTGTCTGTTAAAGTGGAAGTAAACCCTTCTATCATTTTCAGCCAAGGAAGCTGCCATCTTGGCCTCTGTTTAATCTTCAACTGCCGTGGTGCTGCACATGTGATCAGTTATGACACCAGCCATTGGATGGTTTGACAGTTTGGTTGAGAGCACAACCAATGTGACAGTTGGCAATCCCGGCATGCCGGAAATTTAACTGCTTTTTGAAACTGTTAAATCGATGGGTTTACTTCCGCTTTAAAGCGACGCAGTGCCGAATTGTAAAAACACCTTGGGTCATTTAGCAGCGAATGTGTCCGGGTCTTAAGTGGTTAAAGAGCACACCAAATGCTTAAAATAACTTCTTTAATAACTTCACTTTTCTTCATATATAACATGGCTGCTTTGCAGCAGACAGTCCATGTACAAAAACACGAGATGAATAAGTATAACAGAAAATGGTGGTTCAAATATTAAATCTTGTGAACACACAACTAGATCAGTATACAGTTCTAACCACACTATTTACAATAAGAACATATATATAACTGTGTCACATACCTATTTTTATCCCCTGGCTTTCATAAAACAAGACTCTGGCCTTGTGTGTCTGCTCTCTGTCTCCATGTGGCTTTCTGTCTCTGTGTGGCTCTCTGTCTCTGTGGTGGAATAATCTAGCAGAACATGGAGTATTAGGAACCTCCCAGACAGAGTGTTTGTAAAGCTGGCTGTGACTGGTCAAGACTCTGCTTAATTTGAGATTAGCTGTGATTGGGCCAAGGCTTCTGATGAGTCACAAAAGCTTAACTCTATGCTTTCTGGCATGAATTCAACTGTGTTATTGCTTACCTCCTGCTGCCATACAAACAAATGACTATTAAAGGCATATTTTTTCTTTTCCTTCTGTGAACACAACATACAACTGTTATATGACATCCAAGCATAAAATCACAGTGAATAACTCTGCCTTTGTCTCTCACATATAAACCTGTGCTCTACATTAGGTTATTAGCAGGTTAAGCTGTATATACATGTAGGTTATATTAGCTACCTAGGACATGTTCTAGCTGGCCAGCTACACTCCCACCAAAATTACCTATAATTCTTGTTCCCTATAATAGGATATGAACATGAATTTGGGGAATTTTCTATCAGGTTCTCAACTTGTGTGTCCTTTATCACTCTCAAGCAACAACTAACTTCTGTATAGGACGTTCCAACTGGAGTGGAGTAGTGAGACGTTTTCCCTTTTGAACATCTGGCTAGTATTTCAAGTATGTCATCTTTGGCAGCAGTGCTTAATGTTTGTACAACCTCTACTTCTGGATCACCCATAGACAATTCTGTGTAACCTTCACTGGGTATGATCTCCTTTTCCCAAAGGAACTCTGGACCGGTGAACCAATTAGAATTTTTCAATTCTCATACACTCAGACCTCTTGAAGCATGATCTGCCGGGTTATGCTTTGTATCAATGTGATGCCAATGTTCCGGATTTGTCATTTCCCGAATTTTCTGAACTCTGTTGGCGACAAAGACATGGAATCTTCGAGCTTCGTTGTTTATGTATCCTAGGACAACTTGGGTGTCTGTCCAAAAGTATTCTTCATCTATTTTTAACTCTAATTCTTCTCTTAGAAACTTGCTTCCTGGTGCTTAAACAATAGCTGCTGTCAGTTCAAGTCTTGGTATTGTCTGAATGCAACTCTGGTCTTTCCCATAACCAGGGCACAATGTATTTTTCCTTTTCCTATCACTCTGATGTAGGACCACTGACCATAGCCATAACTACTGGTGTCTGAAAAGTGATGAAGTTCTATTTTCTTGTACTCTCCGAAATCATGAGGTACAAAACATCTGGGTATCCGAACGTCTTTCAAATTTTGCAAGTCTCTTATCCAAGTCTCCCACCTTGGCCTCAAATCTTCAGGTATGGGTTCATCCCATCCCAACTTCCGTCTGCATAATTCTTGTAGTAGTTCTTTTGCTTTGAGGATTACTAGGGCCAAGAATCCCAGTGGATCATATATAAAAGCCACTGCAGAGAGAATGATACGTCTGGTTGCAACTTTCTCTTCAAAGGATACTTCAAAGAAGAACTCGTCGTTCTCTACATTCCATCCTAAGCCAAGTACATTCTAAACTGGAAGATGATCATAATTGAGATCTACATTCTTCATTGTTGATGCACGTTCAGAGTCACTGATGGATTCCAGTACCTCTCTGTTGTTTGAGATGAATTTGTGAAGGAGCAGGTTTCCTTTTGCGCATAATTCTTGACTTTCCTTTACTAATTTGATTGCAGATTCTGTGGACTCTAGACTTATACGACCATCATCTACATAGAAGTTTTTCTTAAGAAAATTTGCTGCTGATGGACAATCCTTTTCATTTTTATTAGCCAAGTACTTCATACCATAATTGGAGCAACCTGGAGACGATGCTGCTCCAAACAAATGTACTTTCATTCTGTATTCTGCTGGCTCTGTATCCGTATCTCCGTCCTCCCACCATAGGAACCTCAGGAAGTCTCTATCTTCGTTCTTCACATGGAACTGGTGGAACATTTTTTTAACGTCACACATGACCGCTATGGGATACTTTCTGAATCTACAGAGTACTCCAGGCAGAATGTTTGTAAGATCTGGTCCTTTTAGTAGATGATCATTCAATACAACACCATCATACTTCAGAGAGAATTCAAGGTACGACTGGGCCCATTCTATTCAGGCCCAGTACGCCTTGGTTGTGGGGTACCCCAGGGTTCCCCCTTATCTCCCCTCCTCTTTAACATCTACATGCGTCCTCTGCTGGATATGATAAAGGACCGTGGGATGAGATGTCAGTCGTATAATGACGATACCCAGTTGTATACCAGGATTGATGCCGGAGGGCCGGGGGACGAGGTGGATCTTCTGGAGACTCTTGGGGCCATCAAACAATGGATGGCCGACAATTGTCTCCAATTGAACCAGGCAAAGACCGAGGTACTCCGGACGGAATCGGCCCAGAACTTACACTGGGTGTTGCCTTGGCCGGACGAGGAGGGGAGATTCCCTGTAACTGCCGAAAAGGTGAAGACCCTAGGCGTTCTGCTGGACTCCGGTCTGTCCCTGGATGCACACATCGGCAGTATTACCCAGTTATGTTTCCTCAAGATGAGGCAGTTGTACAAGGTTGTACCCTTTTTGTCAAGCTCTGCCAGAATTGCTGTAGTTAGAGCGCTAGTCTTACCCCATTTGGATTACTGCAATGCTCTTTTCATGGGTCTGCCTCAGACCCAGATTAGACGCTTGCAGAAAATCCAAAATCAGGCAGTTCGGCTGGCACTCAGGCTACCAGGGCGGACGTCCACCTCCACCCACCTGAAGAGCTTTCATTGGCTCCCAATACGGGAGAGATCAGAATTTAAGGTTCTTTGTATTGCTTACGAAGCCTTTAATAATCTAGGCCCATGTTATATCCGCAAGAAATTGCGGCGACAGTCTGTGACGAGAGCCTTACGGGCCACGTCACAAACTAGATTGGTGGTTCGGCCTTATAGGCTGAAAAAATGGGGGGGCAGAGCTTTTTCAGTTCAAGCTGCCCAGTTATGGAATTTGCTTCCATGCCACCTGCAACAACAGGAGAAGTACCAGGTATTCAGAAAAGATCTGAAGACCCTGTTGTTTACTAGGGCCTTTAGTGGTTTGGGGTGAGATATCTCTTTCTCTATCTTCTCCCCTTCCCCTTTTTCCCTTTCCTTCCTTTCCCCCTCTTCCTTTTTTGTTGTTCTTATACAATTTTTAACGTTTTTATAATGTATACATGTAGTACCGAGTGTTAGAATGTCTATATGTTTATTGTAACCGCCACTCGATTTTATGTTGTTTTTAAAGTTTGTTTTTTTGGTATGTTTCTGGTAACGTGACTGGATGGGAAGCAGGCGCATCGATGCAAACATGTTTTGTGAACTATGCGCCTTGTATAAGAAACAAACAATAAACAATAATACTTTGCTGAGCAATTAAATACTACTCAAATTTTAACTGGTTTCTTTGGGTGGTAAACACCTTGATGTGGGATGTACCACACTTCTCCTTCTTTAGGTTGGTTATTCACCTTCTCTGCATGTCCTTCTTCAAGAATGCCTTCCATGAATTTCAAATAATCCTGCTTGAATTTGGGATCTCTTCCCATCTTTTTCTTCAAGCCTTTCAATCTTGCTAGGGCAAGATTTCTATAATTTAGCAGACAAGGTCGTTCTCTGAAGGGTAAGGGCATTTCAAGATAACCTTGTTGATTCTGTTGAATACTTTCTTCTAGAGTGTGTACGAACTTTATGTCTTCTTGGGATACACTCTTCTCTTCAGAACTTATGTCTGCAAAGTCAGATTCAAGGATCTTGATTACCTTTGCTGAACTTACAGTTGGTAGCTCTTGGACAGATATTCGATGACACAATCCTGTCACCTGTCTTGAGTTTGCAATCTGCTGTTTTCCTCCAACAACACCCCATCCTAGATCAGTTCGAACAGCGTAGGGTTCACCCTTCCCTCCTGTGATTACCTCTCGTGGTACCAAAGTTTCGGGACAATCGTAGCCTATCAACAGTCCGACACCAAATTCCTTCAGCGGGGACATCTCATGAGATATGATAGATAGGTGCTCCCATTTATTGGCTGTTTCACAGGTAGGTAGATCTAGAGGTATGTCGTCTTTCTTATAAGATGGAGGTAGATTTAATGTGAGGTTTGAATGAAGTCCTCTAACTCTCAGTCCTTTAACCTTTTGACTGTTCACTAATGTGTCTCTCCCCGTCATTGTGGTGAGCTTGAGCTTCACTGGTTCTGTAGCCACTTGTAATTTCTTGCAGATTTCTTGATCAATAAAGGTGACGTTGCTTTGGGCATCCAGTAGTGCATAGGCGTATACCTTCTTGTTCCTCCTTTTAGGATTTGAAATGCACACTGGTACAACCATTGATGTGCCGTTGCTTTCTCCTTCCCTTAGTCTGCAAGAGAATACTGATAATTTATTTTCTTCCTCAGCATCTTTAGGTATTGAGGATTCATCCTTCTTTGGACGTTCTTCATGTAGTGGCGTAGGATGGCGTCCTTTGCAGACGCTCCATGTAGCCTTTTTCTTACACTCCTTTGAAACATGGCCTTTTCTTAAGCATCCAAAACACAGTTGGTTATCAAGTACACATTTTTTCTTTTCATTTGAGGACTTCTCTTTCAATTGTTGGCACTTGTGTATGGAACATACACTTAAAGGTAGTCTGAGGATTTGTCGGTTCTGTCTCTTTACTGAACCCAGTAGTGGCTTTAAGCTTCAACCCGCGCATGCCCAGAAGTTAGTTATGGTGAACGTAACCTCGCTTTGCTAGAGCATTGTGAAAAAAACGATGGTGTGTAGGCAACATCGTCTTTGAAAATTGAAGTTTCAAAAACGTCGTTTTTTACTTCACAGAAAACTTCGTTTTTTTTCATCACATAAAGTGATCGTGTGTACGCGGCATAACAGAAAATGGTGGTTCAAATATTCAATCTTGTCATTTAATATAAGATGGTGGATATATTTCTTTCTTCAGTATTTACTCTCTCTCTCTGTAAGTTATCAAAGCATTCTCTGATTTCTCTAAAGGTATAACTCTGTTGTTTGCAACTTGGTTTGCAGGGTTGCTTTTGCAGGGTTAGCTTAGTTTGGTTTGGTTTGTGAATTAGGTTAGGACGTATGGTTCGGTATGGAGGTATGGTGGAACTACAAGCGAACACACAACTAGATCAGTATACAGTTCTAACCACACTATTTACAATAAGAACATATATATAACTCTGTCACATACCTATTTTTATCCCCTGGCTTCCATAAAATGGCCTTGTGTGTCTGCTCTCTGCTCTCTGTCTCTGTCGCAGTTATCGATAGAAAAAGCACATAGAGTTCCCGCTAAACCTCCCCTCCCTGGTGGACGCCCACGATCAATGTTAATGACATTTTTGAACTACAGGGATAAAGTAACATTATTGAGAAAGGGTAGAGAAATGGGGAACATTTTTTATGAAGGATTTAAGGTCTCATTATTCCCTGACTTCTCACCCTCTCTACAGAAGCGGAGGGCAAGTTTTATAGATGTCAAACGTAAAATGCAGAAATTCGATCTTACGTATGCCCTGTTATATACAGCACGGCTACGAGTAGTAGCACTGGATATAAAAGCAAGAAAATGTTGTTACTGAGCTGGTCTGAGTAAGTTATGACACAAAATGCTAATTGACCCCTCAATCTCGGTTTCAATTAAAAACTTATATGTGATGAAATAAAGTGCTAAATCTAGTGCAGTGATGTACTTGATAAATCACAGTAGATAACTAATGGCAATATCCAGCTCTTTCGAGCATGTACAATTGCGTAATGCTATTTGCGACTACTGTGCCAACAAACAAATAATATTAATAAATAAATAACAATGTCCAGCTCTCTCGAGCATATATATAACAATGTCCAGCTCACTCAAGCGTGTAGAATGTACGATGCCACCAAACGATTATAAATATAAATATAATGTGCAAAATCATATAACATATGTGCAAAAAAAAATGTGAAAAAAACTGTATAAAAAGTTCATAAGCGTTCATAACACATCCCAGATGGCGTAAAAAAACACACAACTTCACAGTTTGGGTCCAATAAGGGAATAATTTGATCCTGTCTCATGTGTATAGGGTGCAGCTACCTCTTCCACCTGACAGAAATCAGTGCTACTACCACCAACTGCTGAAATGCGCACTTACCAGACCCCAGCTGGTAATAGGCACAAAACGTATTCCGTTTCAATCAATGGATATGTCCTCCATTTTCCTCTCACAAGATGTTCCTCAAAAAACAAGGGCTCATCATAGTGTGATACGTAAAAAAGTTTTGTTTATTTAAAAAAGTTAAAATCAAACTACTCGCAAGAGAGGTGCTTTAAGACCAGCACCTGGTGTCTTTGGCAGTATCGGGCATGGACAGCCGCTTACCAGCTAGTCTTTGGGGTGCGTGCCGTGCTCCTGCTATGCTGTGGTCCCACTACTTACGGCTCCTGCTATGCTGTGGTCAAACTACTCACAAGAGAGGTGCTTTAAGACCAGCACCTGGCGTCTTTGGCAGTATCGGGCATGGACAGCCGCTTACCAGCCAGTCTTTGGGGTGCGTGCCCGGCTCCTGCTATGCTGTGGTCCCACAGGTCAAAATGCACTCCCTCTGTGAGTTGTCCACCTGGCTTGAAGCATTGAATGTATGAGTAAATTAAGTATTAAAAGAGGGGAAGTCATAGGGTTATATCCCGGAAAGACAAAACAAATTAGGAGTACATGTGCACGGATTGATGTAAGAATGTTTTTTATTTTTCATTTTACAGGAGGAGATACGGTAGCCACAGGCTTTTTCTCAGGAAGTCCTTGGCTTTATAGATTTTATGTCTATTGGTTTTTTTTTTCCTTTATTTGAATGCTCCCTATGCAATCTAGAGTATTGAGAATAGGATCCTGGAATGTCCGTGGAATGGGCTGTCCAGTTAAGAGAGCCGCAGTATCTGATATGCTGGAAGTATTTGAGGTAGGACTGATCTGCCTACAGGAGACACATTATACCAATGAAATCAAGAAACAAGCCCCAAGTAGGAAGTTCCAATATCAATACCATTCAGTACACACCTCTGTAGCTGGCCAGCTAGAACCTGTCCTAGGTAGCTAATATAACATACATGTATATACAGCTAAGCCTGCTGGGAACCTAGTGTGGTGCACATGTTTATATGTGAGAGACAAAGAGTTATTCACTGTGATTTTGTGCTTGGATGTCATATAACAGTTGTATGTTGTGTTCACAGAAGCAAAGAAAAAAATATGCCTTTAAGAATCGTTTATTCATATGACAGCAGGAGGGTAAGCAATAACACAGTTGAATTCATGCCAGAAAGCATAGAGTTAAGCTTTTGTGACTTATCAGAAGCCTTGGCCCAATCACAGCTAATCTCACATTGAGCAGAGTCTTGACCTATCACAGCCTCCTTTGCATCCATTTCTGTCTGGGAGGTTCCTAATACTCCATGTGCTGCTAGAATATTCCACCACAGAGACAGAGAGCCACATGGAGACAGAGAGCAGAGCAGAACAGACACAAGGCCAAAGTTGTGTTTTATGGAAGCCAGTGGCTAAAAATAGGTATGTGACACAGTTATATATATGTTCTTATTGTAAATAGTGTGGTTAGAACTGTATACTTATCTAGTTGTGTATTCACTTGTAGTTCCACCATACCTTCAAACCAAACCGAACCATACCATATCATACCATTTTATACCTTCAAACCAAACTAAGCTAACCCTGCAAAAGCAACCCTGCAAACCAAGTTGCAAACCACAGTTATACCTTTCAGAGAAATCAGAGAATGCTTTGATAGCTTGCAGAGAGAGAGAGAGAGAGTAAATACTGAAAAAAGAAATATATCCACTATCTTATGTTAAATGACAAGATTGAATATTTGAACCACCATTTTGTTATACTTTATTCATCACGTGTTTTTTGTACATGGACTGTCTGCTGCAAAGCAGCAGCATTATATATGAAGAATAATTAATAAAGAAGTTATTTTAAGCATTTGGTGTGCTCTATAAACCTACTGCTTCCATAGAACGGCGCTAGAGGAATTTTCAGAGTAATAGACAGTCTTGTTGGACTGAAAAGTCAGAGATATCACAATTCTTCTAATGCCACAGCGCATGAGGCACTTCATAGTGCTGCGCCTGCCACAGTGAATTATTCCCTTTGAGGGAAAAGCGATAGCGCTCCTTAACTTGCACAGTAAAGAGTGCATTTGAGCAGGGGAGAGCCAGCATATACTGCCGCACAGCAACCGATCCCTGAGTGAACAAGTAAAGACACCTCAGCGGAGCTACCATAGAGGCTATAGAAGCGTGTTTACTCAAACTGCAGCCGACTCTTAAAGTGGCAGAACGGCAAAGGCAAAAAGCACCAACCCTCCTGCGACCCCCAGAGAGAGAAAAAGATGCATGGTGGGAGACCTAAGTCCAGACCTAGAGTGCCTGCACCGGCACCCAAGAAGAGGCCACGTACTGCAGCCAGCTAGTTTCCCGCCACTAGGCCCAAAGCCTGCAGCAGTGCATCGCAAGTCATCGCAGAGCATCGCAACTCATCGCAGCTCATCGCAAGTCATCGCAGAGCAACGCATCGCAGCTCATCGCAGTGCATCGCAAAGCATCGCAAGTCAGCACAAGCTTCGCATCAAGAAAAGACAAGTCTCCTCTAAGGCCTCGTACACACGATCAAATCTGTCCGCTGGAAACGGTCTGCTGGACCGTTTCAGCAGACAGATTCGATCGTGTGTACGGCCGAGCCGACGGATTTGGCCACCCGACAGATTTCAAAGCATGCTTTGAAATCTATCGGGTGGGAATCCGTCCGCCCGACATGTCTGCTGGTTAGTACACTTACCAGCAGACATGTCGTCCCGCACCGCCGCCGCACCACCGCCGAATGGATTCGGCACATGCGCGGAAGTGTTTTACTTCCTGGTGCGGTGACGTGGCGGCGTCAACGTCACCACCACGTCACCGACACGTCAGCGCGCCGTCTGCTGGCGGGGATTTTGGTTTGCTTGTGTGTACGCGCGAGCAAACCAAAATCCCAGCAGACAGATTTGTTCAAATCTGTCGGACAGACAGATTTGAACAAATCTGTCTGCTCGTGTGTACGAGGCCTAAGACTGACATTTGTTCCAGCAGCCCACAGATCACAGTATCCTGCTCTTCAGAGATAAGGTCAGAGCTTTCCTTTTATTACTTATCCTTGCACATAGGCTTTGGCATAAAGAGACATTTTCGTGTTCAGGAATAAAAGACTGTAAAGTAAAACGAAGGACAGTTTGTAGTATACAGACTCTAAAGTATTTAAAGTGAAAGTCATTTATTGCCTGCATCTTTTGCTATTGCATTTAAAGTGAATGTCATTTATTGCCTGCATTTATTGTTATAGCAATTAAAGTAAAAAGTCTAAGCCTAGTATTACCATGCCACTGTTAGAGGATACAAAGATAGATAGGATAGAGGGTGAAGAGCTAGTGAACCTGTCTGAGGTAGAAGAGTCTGATGCAGCATTAGCCTTGCCCCAAACAAGTTCATCAGAATGTATTATAAGTGGAAATTATACATTAGGCCTCGTACACACGAGCGGATATGTCCGCTGAAAAGGTCCGATGGACCGTTTCAGCAGACATCTCCGATCGTGTGTATGGGCTAGCGGACAGATTTGTCCATCGGACAAATTTCAAAGCATGCTTTGAAATTTGTCCGCTACAAACCTGTCCGTCGGATATGTCCGCTGGTTAGTACGGGAAACCAGCGGACATATCCTCCCGCACATGCGTCGTATCCTGTGAATGGATCCGACGCATGCGCGCGGAAGTGTTTACTTCCTGGTGCGTGACGTAGCGGTGACGTGGCGGCGTCAACGTCACCGCCGCGTCACCGCCACGTCAGCGCGCCGTCCGCCGGCGGGGAATTTGATCCGATGGTGTGTACACGCCATCGGACCAAACTCCAGATCGGACATATCCGATGGAAACGGTCCGCGGACCGTTTTCATCGGATATGTCCGATCGTGTGTACAAGGCCTTAAAGATGTTCGTAGAAAGCTAAAGCAAGATAGTATAAAAGAAAACTTGAGTGATCTGGTAGAGACGATAGAAGAATCTGAATCAGAGCTTATGGCAGTGTAAGTCAACCTGTGGTCATCCACAACACCTTCCCAGGATATTGTGAGGAACATGGACACATGTACTGCAGTCACTAAAGATTTAGTAAAGCTCATCAGAGAATTATCATCTGAAGCCAACTATGATGAAGTTAAGGTGAAAAAGAGAATGAACGAGCTCTTCACAAGAGACTATGCTAGGTCCTTAGGGGGAACCACAATCTCAAGTGGGACTTCCTTCACTAGCAGAAGTGCCAGTCACACATCAGAATCCTCAAGTACTCTAACCAAAAGAAAGGAGCTTGTTGAACAACTTGCTGTCAAGAAAGCAGAAATCGAGATGGGACCTGCCATTGAGGCACAGCGCCATCAAATGGAGGCCCAGCGCCATCAAATGTAAGCTGAAATGGAGGCACACCGCCAACAGATGAAAAGGCTGAAAGAAGTTAAGATTATAGAAGCCAGACTAAGTGTACACGAAGAGGACATGAATGGTAGTCATAGGTCCAAATCTGTACTAAGTGATGAAACAGACTCCTACTCACCTCCATACATCCAGGAGAATGAAAGGAAACCTTCAGTATGTAATGAAGAAAAAAGTCATTGCCCTTCCATTCCTGCCCAGAAAGACGAAAAAAGAGACTCACTTAATTTAGAACTAAGTGATAAAATAAAACAGGATAATTCTACTCCTAAATGTCACTGCAATGATCAGGAGAATGTTGCAACTATTGTCCCAGCAAGACGGCAGAGTACAGTCCCAGCAGGACTTCCCATTCCAGAACCTACTGTATTTTTAGGGTACATACGGAAGTTCATAGAGTAGAAGGCAAGTTTTGAAATGATCATTGAGCATCATTGTTCCAGACCAGTTGACAAGTTATTCTACCTTCAGAGATATGTTGGTGGAGAAGCAAAGAAAGCTCTTGAAGGTAACTTCTATAGAACAGATGAAGAAGCCTATAAGCAAGCCTGGGAAAAGTTAAATGCAAGATATGGTCATCCTTTCTTAGTACAAAGAGCCTTTAGGGAGAAATTGAATAACTGGCCTAAAATAGGTCCAAAGGAACAGTCCAAACTCCAAGAGTATGGTGATTTCCTGCAAGCATGCAGTAATGCCATCCCACATGTACGAGGACTAGAAGTACTGAACGACTATCTAGAAAATCACAGGATGCTAGCCAAGCTACCTGAAAAAGTGGCTTCTAGATGGAATCGCTATGTGACTGAACAGTTAGATCTAAATAAGGACTTCCCAAGTTTTAAAAAGTTCTCTGAGTTCGTTAATAGGGAAGCACGAATAGCATGTAATCCAGTAACAGCATCTTACGCCTTAAAATCTTTAGAAGAAAGGCCTGCAAGAGATACAAAACGTGCAAGAGCAACTAGCTTTGCAATCAACTCAGCAGCTAAAGGGCTAGATACCTGCTACTGGGTTGAGTAAAGAGACAGAACCGACAAATCCTCAGACTACCTTTAAGTGTATGTTCTGTGGAGAGAACTACTCCGTACACAAGTGCCAACAATTGAAAGAGAAGTCCTCAAATGAAAAGAAAAAATTTGTACTTGATAACCAACTGTGTTTTGGATGCTTAAGAAAAGGCCATGTTACTAAGGAGTGTAAGAAAAAGGCTACATGCAGCATCTGCAAAGGACGCCATCCTACGCCACTACATGAAGAACGTCCAAAGAAGGATGAATCCTCAATACCTAAAGATGCTGAGGAAGAAAAGAAAGTATCAGTATTCTCTTGCAGAATAAGGGAAGGAGAAAGCAACGGCACATCAATGGTTGTACCAGTGTGCATTTCAAATCCTAAAAGGAGGAACAAGAAGGTATACGCCTATGCACTACTGGATGCCCTAAGCGACGTCACCTTCAGTGATCAAGAAATCTGCAAGAAATTACAAGTGGCTACAGCACCAGTGAAGCTCAAGCTCATCACAATGACGGGGAGAGACACATTAGTGAACAGTCAAAAGGTTAAAGGACTGAGAGTTAGAAGACTTCATTCAAACCTCACATTAAATTTACCTCCATCTTATACGAAAGACGACATACCTCTAGATCGAGATCTTATACCTACCTGTGAAACAGCCAATAAATGGGACCACCTATCTATCATATCTCATGAGATGTCCCCGCTGAAGGAATTTGGTGTCGGACTGTTGATAGGCTACGATTGTTCCGAAGCTTTGGTACCATGAGACGTAATCACAGGAGGAAAGGGTGAACCCTACGCTGTTCGAACTGATCTAGGATGGGGTGTTGTTGGAGGAAAACAGCAGATTGCAAACTCAAAACAGGTGACAGGATTGTGTCATCGAATATCTGTCCAAGAGCTACCAACTGTAAGTTCAGCAAGGGTAATCAAGATCCTTGAATCTGACTTTGCAGACATAAGTTCTGAAGAGAAGAGTGTATCCCAAGAAGACATAAAGTTCGTACACACTCTAGAAGAAAGTATTCAGCAGAATCAACAAGGTTATCTTGAAATGCCCTTACCCTTCAGAGAACGAACTTGTCTGCCAAATAACAGAAATCTTGCCCTAGCAAGATTGAAAGGCTTGAAGAAAAAGATGGGAAGAGATCCCAAATTCAAGCAGGATTATTTGAAATTCATGGAAGGCATTCTTGAAGAAAGACATGCAGAGAAGGTGAATAACCAACCTAAAGAAGGAGAAGTGTGGTACATCCCACATCAAGGTGTTTACCACCCATAGAAACCAGATAAAATTAGAGTAGTATTTGATTGCTCAGCAAAGTATGATGGTGTTGCATTGAACTATCATCTACTAAAAGGACCAGATCTTACAAACACTCTGCCTGGAGTACTCTGTAGATTCAGAAAGTATCCCATAGCGGTCATGTGTGACGTTGAAAAAATGTTCCACCAGTTCCATGTGAAGAATGAAGATAGAGACTTCCTGAGGTTCCTATGGTGGGAGGACGAAGATACAGATACAGAGCCAGCAGAATACAGAATGAAAGTACATTTGTTTGGAGCAGCATTGTCTCCAGGTTGCGCCAATTATGGTATGAAGTACTTGGCTAATAAAAATAGACTTGGATAAGAGACTTGCAAAATTTGAAAGAAGTTCGGATACCCAGATGTTTTGTACCTCATGATTTCGGAGAGTACAAGAAAATAGAACTTCATCACTTTTCAGACGCCAGTAGTTATGGCTATGGTCAGTGCTCCTACATCAGAGTAATAGGAGAAGGAAAAATACATTGTGCCCTGGTTATGGGAAAGACCAGAGTTACATTGTGCCCTGGTAATGGGAAAGACCAGAGTTGCACCTACCAGTATTCAGACAATACCAAGACTTGAACTCACAGCAGCTGTTGTTTCAGCACCAGTAAGCAAGTTTCTAAGAGAAGAACTAGAGTTAAAAATAGATGAAGAATATTTTTGGACAGACTCACAAGTTGTCCTAGGATACATAAACAACGAAGCTCGAAGATTCCATGTTTTTGTCGCCAACAGAGTTCAGAAAATTTGGGAAATTACAAATCCGGAACATTGGCATCACATTGATACAAAGCATAACCCGGCAGATCATGCTTCAAGAGCTCTGAATGTAACAGAATTGAAAAATTCTAATTGGTTCACCGGTCCAGAGTTCCTTTGGGAAAAGGAGATCATACCCAGTGAAGGTTACACAGAATTGTCTATGGGTGATCCAGAAGTAAAGGTTGTACAAACATTAAGCACTACTGCCAAATGTCAAGATGACATACTTTAAAGACTAGCCAGATGTTCAAAATGGAATACGGTCATAAACGTAGTAGCTCGAATTCAACATTTGGCAAAGGGAATCAGAAAGAAGGAAACATTGAATGTAGAGGAAAGAATGAAAGCTGAAAAAACAGTCATAAGACTCATTCAACAGAGATTCTATAGTGAAGAGTTGAAGAGACTTAGTCAATAACCTGAAAGGCTTCCTAACAACCACCCACTGTACAAGCTCAATCTTGTTCTACAGGATGGTATACTGAAGGTAGTAGGGGGACTGGAAAATGCATTGTTACCCAGCAGAGTGAAGCATCCAGCAATTCTACCCAAAAATTCTACTTTCACAAGATTGATTATTGATCACTACCACAACAAATCATTGCATCAAGGAAGAAGCTTTACCCAGAACTGTTTGAGAGAAGGTGGTTACTGGATAGTGAAAGGAAGCAAAGTTATAGCAAAGTATATAAATAAATCCGTAACCTGTAGAAAGGCACGTAGACCTACCGAAGAACAAAGAATGTCAGACTTACCAGTAGATCGTGTAAACCCATCATCACTATTTCTTTATAGTGGAATGGATTGCTTCGGCCCATTCATCACCAAGCAAAACCGCAAGGAGTACAAGAGATATAGACTAATATTCACATGTCTGAGCTCCAGAGCATTTCACCTGGAAATGTTAGAAGATATGTCAACTGGAGGAGCTGTGGTGGCTCAACGTGATTGGCACTGCGCTGACAAGACGTTCACCTCTGCAGCCAAGGGTTCGGATCCCGGTCTCGGCTGCATGTGAATTGAGTTTGGTGGTCTCAGCCCGTCTCCCGGTGGGTGTGCTATGCAAGGTACGCCTGTGATTAGTACGCCCACCCCCCCCCCCCCACAAAAACCACCACACTTGCACACACACGAAATTGGTTTAAAAACACATGCACTTTGGCCATGAGGTCTCCTAAAATAAAGAGAGGCGAAGGACCTATGGGGCTAGCTGGGTGGGCTAGGCCCCCTCACTCCCTCATAGGGGGAGTCCCTCTGCCCCATTGGGGTCCAGTTGGGTCCCAGTTGGGCTCCAAAGAGGAGCAGGTAGGGCGGGGTGAGTGGGAGGCCCGCCCTCACACCCACCATTGCCACCAGGGGCATGCCTACTCCCAACTCCTGCAGTCCGGCTCCTCTCTCTTGAGTTCACGCACAAAAATACACTTAAAAAAAAAAAAAAAAAAGATATGTCAACTGACGCATTCATCAACGCCTTGAGATGTTTCATAGCCATTAGAGTACTTGTCACTCCCAACTCCTGCAGTCCGGCTCCTCTCTCTTGAGTTCACGCACAAAAATACACTTAAAAAAAAAAAAAAAAAAGATATGTCAACTGACGCATTCATCAATGCCTTGAGATGTTTCATAGCCATTAGAGTACTTGTCACAGAATCAATGTGACTTTCATATGAATGCTCCACATGCAAGCCACACAGGAGGAGTTTGGGAAAGACAAATGAGAACTGTAAGAAATGTGTTAAGTTCAATGTTGAAAAAGAACTCCGGAAGAATGAATGAATGAATGAAAACTTATATAGCGCGGCACATGTAAAGTAAATCGCCTCTGGGCGCTTGTTGTTCCTGTCTCCTTTGAGATCAAAAGAGATGAGTCTTGATCTTTCTCCTGAAGACTAAGTGGTTCTCCTCCAGCCGAATGCTGGCTGGTAAGGCGTTCCATAGTCTGGGACCTTGGACAGCGAATCTCCTGTCTCCTTTGGACTTGTATCTGGCTTTCGGTATCTGAAGCCGATTTTGATTGGTGGATCGTAGAATACGATTGGGATTGTGAGCTTTTATTTTTTCGCATAGATAATGGGGAGCATTCCTATGGATACATCTATGCGTTAGACAGAGTGCTTTAAAGGTGATTCTGTCTTTTACTGGTAACCAGTGAAGGGATCTCAGTGAAGGTGAGATTGATTCCCAGGGTTTTTTCCCAGTCACAAGTCTGGCGGCCGTATTTGATGATGCTTCACTTAGGACCCTATTCTTTGAAGTAATGTCTATTGTTAACAGTCGTCCACTGATCCAACGAGTTTGGAACCTTTAACTCCTAACCATCTACTTCACCTTAAGTCTGATTGCACACAACTACCGCCTGGCAAATTCACCAAAGAGGATTTATATACCAAAAAGAGATGGCGAAGAGTTCAATATCTATCAGAACAGTTTTGGAATAGATGGAGGAAAGAGTACTTAGCCAATCTTACGCTGAGAAGTAAATGGCAAACATCCAGAAGAAATGTCCAAGTTGGTGACATAGTATTAGTGAAAGAAGAAGATTTACCTAGAAGTTCTAGCAGTTCAAAAGTACGAAGACAAACTAGTAAGAAGAGCGTTGTTACAAATAGGAGACTCAAAACTTGACAAAAAGGGAAAACGTCTCACTACTCCACTCAGGTTGGAACGTCCTATACAGAAGTTAGTTGTTCTACTTGAGAGTGATAAAAGACACTTGGAAGTTGAGAACCTGATAGAAAATTCCCCAAATTCATGTTCACCTACTATAGAGAGGAAGAATTATAGGTAATTTTGGTGGGAGTGTAGCTGGCCAGCTAGAACCTGTCCTAGGTAGCTAATATAACCTACATGTATATACAGCTAAGCCTGCTGGGAACCTAGTGTAGAGCACATGTTTATGTGTGAGAGACAAAGGCAGAGTTATTCACTGTGATTTTGTGCTTGGATGTCATATAACAGTTGTATGTTGTGTTCACAGAAGCAAAGAAAAAAATATGCCTTTAAGAATCGTTTATATCGTTTTGTGACTCATCAGAAGCCTTGGCCCAATCACAGCTAATTTAACATTGAGCAGAGTCTTGACCTATCACAGCCTCCATTGCATCCATTTCTGTCTGGGAGGTTCCTAATACTCCATGTGCTGCTAGATTATTCCACCACAGAGACAGAGAGCCACATGGAGACAGAGAGCAGAGCAGAACAGACACAAGGCCAAAGTTGTGTTTTTATGGAAGCCAGGGGCTAAAAATAGGTATGTGACACAGTTATACAGTGCGGAAAATAAGTATTTGAACACCCTGCTATTTTGCAAGTTCTCCCACTTGGAAATCATGGAGGGGTCTGAAATTGTCATCGTAGGTGCATGTCCACTGTGAGAGACATAATCAAAAAAAAAATTCCAGAAATCACAATTTATGATTTTTTTTTAACTATTTATTTGTATGATACAGCTGCAAAGAAGTATTTGAACACCTGTCTATCAGCTAGAATTCTGACCCTCAAAGACCTGTTAGTCTGCCTTTAAAATGTCCACCTCCACTCCATTTATTATCCTAAATTAGATGCACCTGTTTGAGGTCATTAGCTGCATAAAGACACCTGTCCACCCCATACAATCAGTAAGAATCCAACTACTAACATGGCCAAGACCAAAGAGCTGTCCAAAGACACTAGAGACAAAATTGTACACCTCCACAAGGCTGGAAAGGGCTACGGGGAAATTGCCAAGCAGCTTGGTGAAAAAAGGTCCACTGTTGGAGCAATCATTAGAAAATGGAAGAAGCTAAACATGGCTGTCAATCTCCCTCGGACTGGGGCTCCATGCAAAATCTCACCTCGTGGGGTCTCAATGATCCTAAGGAAGGTGAGAAATCAGCCCAGGACTACACGGGAGGAGCTGGTCAATGACCTGAAAAGAGCTGGGACCACCGTTTCCAAGGTTAATGTTGGTAATACACTAAGACGTCATTGTTTGAAATCATGCATGGCACGGAAGGTTCCCCTGCTTAAACCAGCACATGTCAAGGCCCGTCTTAAGTTTGCCAATGACCATTTGGATGATCCAGAGGAGTCATGGGAGAAAGTCATGTGGTCAGATGAGACCAAAATAGAACTTTTTGGTCATAATTCCACTAACCGTGTTTGGAGGAAGAAGAATGATGAGTACCATCCCAAGAACACCATCCCTACTGTGAAGCATGGGGGTGGTAGCATCATGCTTTGGGGGTGTTTTTCTGCACATGGGACAGGGTGACTGCACTGTATTAAGGAGAGGATGACCGGGGCAATGTATTGCGAGATTTTAGGCAACAACGTCCTTCCCTCAGTTAGAGCTTTGAAGATGGGTCGAGGCTGGGTCTTCCAACATGACAATGACCCGAAGCACACAGCCAGGATAACCAAGGAGTGGCTCTGTAAGAAGCATATCAAGGTTCTGGCGTGGCCTAGCCAGTCTCCAGACCTAAACCCAATAGAGAATCTTTGGAGGGAGCTCAAACTCTGTGTTTCTCAGCGACAGCCCAGAAACCTGACTGATCTAGAGAAGATCTGTGTGGAGGAGTGGGCCAAAATCCCTCCTCCAGTGTGTGCAAACCTGGTGAAAAACTACAAGAAATGTTTGACCTCTGTAATTGCAAACAAAGGCTACTGTACCAAATATTAACATTGATTTTCTCAGGTGTTCAAATACTTCTTTGCAGCTGTATCATACAAATAAATAGTTAAAAAAAATCATAAATTGTGATTTCTGGAATTTTTTTTTTTTGATTATGTCTCTCACAGTGGACATGCACCTACGATGACAATTTCAGACCCCTCCATGATTTCCAAGTGGGATAACTTGCAAAATAGCAGGGTGTTCAAATACTTATTTTCCGCACTGTATATATGTTCTTATTGTAAATAGTGTGGTTAGAACTGTATACTGATCTAGTTGTGTGTTCACTTGTAGTTCCACCATACCTTCAAACCGAACCATACCATATCATACCTTCAAACCAAACTAAGCTAACCCTGCAAAAGCAACCCTGCAAACCAAGTTGCAAACCACAGTTATACCTTTCAGAGAAATCAGAGAATGCTTTGATAACTTGCAGAGAGAGAGAGTAATTACTTAAGAAAGAAATATATCCATTATCTTATGTTAAATGACAAGATTGAATATTTGAACCACCATTTTGTTATACTTTATTCATCACATGTTTTTTGTACATGGACTGTCTGCTGCAAAGCAGCAGCATTATACAGTATATGAAGAAAAGTGAAGTTAATAAAGAAGTTATTTTAAGCATTTGGTGTGCTCTTTAAACCTACTGCTTCCATAGAACGGCACTAGAGGAATTTTCAGAGTAATAGAGAGTCTTGTTGGACTGAAAAGTCAGAGATATCACAATTCTTCTAATGCCACAGCGCATGAGGCACTTCATAGTGCTGCGCCTGCCACAACCTCCTATTCAAGGGGTGTGTCTGTTATGGTCAAAGGGGGAGTGATGTTTACCTGTAGACAGATCAGTATTGATGAAGAGGGGTGGTATATTTTTCTTCATTGTGTAATCGAGAACATGGGAATATGTTTTAGCTAATATCTATATCCCACGGCCATTTAAATTGGAAGTTATATATAAATTTATGGATTTTTTGATGGATAAACTGGGGATTCCAGTTATAGCAGTGGGGGATTTTAATGAGGTTATAAATAAAAAAAGGTATAATTTTCCAAGGGAAAACGAACCAAATATTTCTGAGAATCGGTTGTCTCAGTTTCTACAGGAAGTAGGATTGTTTGATGTATGGAGAGAGAGAAATCCAGAGGTGTCGCAATATTCTTGTTGTTCTAGTTCCTATATCACACTTAACCACTTTAGCCCCGGACCATATTGCTGGTCAAAGACCAGAGCACTTTTTGTGATTCGGCACTGCGTCGTTTTAACTGACAATTGCGCGGTCGTGCGATGTGGCTCCCAAACAAAATTGGCGTCCTTTTTTTCCCAAAAATAGAGCTTTCTTTTGGTGGTATTTGATCATCTCTGCGATTTCTATTTTTTGCGCTATAAACAGAAATAGAGCGACTATTTTGAAAAAAAATGCAATATTTTTTACATTTTGCTATAATAAATATCCCCCAAAAATATATAAAAAACATTTTTTTTCCTCAGTTTAGGCCGATACGTATTCTTCTACATATTTTTCGTACAAAAAAAATCGCAATTAGCGTTTATTGATTGGTTTGCGCAAAATTTATAGCGTTTACAAAAAAGGGGATAGTTTTATGGCATTTTTATTAATATTTTTTTTTTTACTAGTAATGGCGGCGATCAGCGGTTTTTTTCAGTACCGAGACATTATGGCGGACACATCGGACAATTTTGACAAATTTTTGGGACCATTGTCATTTTTATAGCGATAAAAATGCATTGGATTACTATAAAAATGCCATTGGCAGTGAAGGGGTTAACACTAGGGGGCAGGGAAGGGGTTAAGTGTGTTCCTGCTTGTGTCCTAACTGTATGGGGGGGTGGCCTCACTAGGGGAAATCACTGATCTTCTGTTCATACATTGTATGAACAGAAGATCAGCGTTTCCCCCGCTGACAGGAACGAGAGGTATGTGTTTACACACATACCTCCCGTTCCCTGCTCTGTAACGAATGAGCGCGCATGCCCGGCGGGGATCGCGCCCGCCGGGCACACGCACGGGACTCGGGGGACGAGCGGGGGCGCGCCCGCGGGCCACCGGCGGCGCGAGCGCGGCCGCTAAAGGGAGGACGTAGAGCTACGTGCTCTCGCCCAGCAGTGCCGACCTGCCACCGTAGAATGACGATGGGCTGGTCGGCAACTGGTTAAAGGATAGATTTAGTATTGGGTAATGCAGAAGCATCTCAAACCATAAAGGGAATAGAGTATCAGCCCAGAGGGGTATCGGATCACTCACTGGTGACAATAACTGTGAGCCTAGAGAGGAAGAGGTTTAATAGGATATGGAAAATCAGTCCGTTGTGGTTTGAATAATATGAAAACCAGAGGAGACATTAGGGAAACTGAAAGAGTTTATAGAGTTCAATGAAGGAACTACGACAAGGGGAGTGATGTGGGATGCATTGAAAGCATTCAACAAGTGGCGAAAACTAAAAAGGTATCAAGAGAATGGGAGAATAGGATAAGAGAAGAATTAGCGAATGCCGAAAGGGAATATATTGAAAATGCAACATTAGATAAACAAAGAATATGGTTGAATAAGCAACAGGATTATAAAGCAGTAATGATAAGAAAATCGGAGAATAAGAAATTATTCCAGAAGCAAGTTGCATTCGGGGAGGGGGAAAATGTTGGGAGAATGCTGGCACACTTAGGGCCAGATTCTCGTAGATGCGCGCCTAATTATGCAGGCGTTGCGCATCTCAGATGCACTACGCCGACGTAACACGGAGTGGCAAGTACCGTATTCCCTAAGTAAATGCGCTCCAAGATGCGCCTGCGTCGCGTAAAATCATGGGTGTAATCCGGCGCAACTCCAAAGTAGGAGGAAAGTGGGCGTGTTGCATTATAATGAAGCGTGACCCCATGCAAATGCAGGCCGGGACGAACGGAGCATGCGCCGTGACATGGATGACCCGCGCCGTGACATGGATGACCCGCGCCGTGACGTGGATGCATTCTGCGCATGCGCAAAGCCTCCCTACGATGCGCCGGCGCAGGGTATATAATGCGCCCACACATGCGCCCGTGCAGCGCAAACGTCTCCCATTTTTTTGATAGTGACGGCCAAAGTTTGTGCTGGACAAGATGACAACCGCGGTTAAGGAGAGGAGGAAGAAGAATTTCTCCCCAGAGGAGAGGGCCATTGTCGTCAGGGCCATGGAGAAGTATGACTCGCGGCTCCATGGTGCTGACAGTGCCCGGACCAGCAAGTCCCGGAGGGATCAGATTTTAATGAGGGTCGCGTGCCAGGTCAATGCCCTCTCTCATGAGGTCCGGACACCGCAGGACATTCAGAAGAAAATGAATGACCTGCGGCGTCATGTGAAGGGCAAGCTGGCTGCCATAGCTCGGCATGCCAGGGGCACTGGAGGGGGCCCACCCTGCCCTGTCCGCCTGAGTGAGGAGGAGAAGGTGGTTGCCCGCTGCCTGCAGACGGAGCAGGTAGAGGGAGTTGGGGGCTATGAGTCCCAGAAGCCAGCCGTGAGGACAGGTAAGTGTGTTTTAGATTCTATCTGTTGTGTACATGTATGGGGGTGGAAGGGAACATGTGCCAAGTGTGTGGGTCCACCAACATGGGCATCTTTTGTGTCATCCACAGATGTGCAGGAGGGAGCGGGGCCATCTGTTGATGCCAGGGCCCATCAGGATCCATCCCCTGAAGATACAGTCCCTCTGGCTGCCCCCCTGGAACAGGACTTGGAGGGAAGTGGGCACACCTCAACGGAGGAGGTGGTTGAGGAGGGTGTGGTAGTCCAGGACCAGGCCCTCTATGTTGTTGTGGAGGAGGATGGTGGGTTGGCCGGACCAGCCCAGGCTATTCCTCTACCTGTAGCGAACCCCTCAGTGTCCCCCTCCAACCTCTCCAGTCCCTCTCTTTCCCCCCCCCTCATCTCCGGCCCCTCAACATCCTCCCCTTATGCCCGGTCCCCTGCCACTCCCCGCAAGGCGACGTGCAAGACCAGGGGTGTATCCAAGGTCCTGCCGGAAGAGCTGGTCAGACAGCAGGACCAGCAAAATCAGCACCTGGCCGAGGTCGTGGAGGAGATGAGGCGCCTGGCCGACAGCCTGGCATCCTCGGACAATATTACAGATGCCATCCAGGATGTTGCTGTTAACAGCGCAGCAACGCTGACCAGCTTGGGGGAGCTGCAGGAAAACACCTCGGAACTTGTGGGGGAGGTTCATGCCCTGCGCCTTGCTGTCGAGGCGCAGACTGCTGTGCAGACCCGCATAGCGGTTGCCCTGGAGGGCATGCAGGCAGCCAGGGAGGGACGTGGGGATGCTCCTCCTCAACCTGCTGCCCCCCCCATCTGTGGCTGCCCCCAGGCAAGTGAGGGGCAGGACCCGTGGCACCAGGCAGAGCCCCCGCCAGGCCCATTAATTTTATTTTTCTTTATTATTATGCTCTGGATAAGAGCTTTTTCTTATTTTTTATTATGCTCTGGATAAGAGCTTTTTCTTATTTTTTATTATGCTCTGGATAAGAGCTTTTTCTTATTTTTTATTATGCTCTGGATAAGAGCTTTTTTTATTTTTTTTTGGATACTGAACACGGTGCAGTGTGAATGGTGTGTGAATGTGAGAGGGTGGCACTCCTGACAGTAAGGGGTGTCACCCTCGGCCGTGGTGGTGAAGTTAACCCCACGGCTGTATGAATGATGTGTGAAAGGTGTGTGAATGGACAGCAACATCATTGGGGCCTTGACGTGGCGTTGCTGCTCCCAAGGCCTACATGCTGGACTTGGGCTAATCCAATGCGATGTGCATGTGGTGTGTGTGATCTAGGGACATCAGTGGTGTACACGCGTGCATTGTCTGTGTGCCATGCTGTATGTGTGTGTTTAACGGTCAAAGATTCGTAACACGAGGACCCTCCTGACTGCTCTTCCATCAGCTGACGGGGTCTCCTCTGGCGGGGGGGGGCTGTGTGGTTGGGGGGTCAGGTCATCACGTAGGGCAATGTGCAGGCCCTTTCGCATGGCAAAGTTGTGCAGAATACAACATGCACCAATGATCTGACCCACAAAGTTGGGGGAATACAATAGGGCCCCCCCAGACTTATCCAGGCATCGGAAACGGGACTTCAGGAGGCCAAATTTGCGCTCCACCACTGCACGGGTTTTGATGTGTGCTTCATTGTATCTTCTCTCTCCTCTGGTTTGGGGGTTCCGGAAAGGAGTCATGAGATGGGGTCCCAGTGTATATGCAGAGTCACCTGTAAGGGAAAAGACAGGAGGATGGTAGTCATGCATGTGCCACTTCTGTTGTGCATCATGGGAGGGGATAGTCATGGCTGCCACCCATGTCACTCACCAACCAGCCAGCTGTCCCCATACATGTCCTGCTCAAAATCTTCTGGGATGTTGCTTTGACGGTAGATGTAGCTGTCATGGCTGGACCCGGGGTCTTTGGCACGGACGTGCCATATGAGGTATTTGGCATCGGCTATCACCTGTACGTTGATGGAATGCCAATGCTTCCGATTGCGGTATATGTGCTCTGTGGCACTGGGGGGCTGGAGTGCCACATGTGTGCAATCAATGGCCCCGATGGTGCGTGGGAATCCGTCAATTCTGTAGAAATCTGTCATTGCCTTCTGCCGCAGGTGCTCAGTGGTGGGTCTGATGAACTGGTTGGACATGCGTCTGAGGATTGCGGGGACAACCTGGTGCAGACATCTGCTTATGCTGGTTTGTGACATCCCAGCCACCACTCCACTTGTACGCTGGAATGATCCACTGGCCAGGAAATGCAGTGTTGCCAGTACCTTCACCAGTGGCTGCAGTGCACGTGAGCGGTATGTCTGGCTGGTGATGTCATCCTGCAGGGTTGTGGTTATTTCCAGGATGGCAGCAGGGCTGAATCTGAAGATGCGATACACCTCCTCATCACCCATGCCAAAGAGCCTCATGCGCGCTCGGTAGATCCTCTCACGTGCCCCCCTCCTCCTACTCCTCCTTCTATGCGCCTCTTCCTCTGCATACCTTAGTAGTGATAAGACCATGGCTGGCCCTGGCATCATTGGCATACGAATGTCTTGTCCAGTAAGTGTGATTGCTCAGCTAGTCCGTTACGGTGCTGCTGTAGTTGCTCTCCAGCTGACTTGCACACGGCCTTGAGCAAAGTTACCCGTGCTTTTATGAGGGGTATGTTTACTCAAGGCTTTCGAGTTACGCGCACCACGAGTAGCCAACGCCGGACGCGCGTAGTTTCGGGAATACGCGCATCTCCCTCATTTGCATATTTGCATGCTAATTCAATGGGAACTGAATATTTTTCATGCGTAACTATGCGCCTACGCCGCGCTAGCTTAATGCATTTTCGCCGGCCAGACGGAAACAAATTTCGCGCGTATGTGGTTCTGTGTTTACCGCGCATCGATACGCAGGCGAACATTTACTATTACGCCGCGCATATACATTTACGCAGGCGTAGCGCCTCTGAGAATCTGGCCCTTAGTGAGAACCAACTCCTCCCCATCCACAATAACTTCGATTAAAAAACCGAGTGAAGAAATAGCCACTGGAGTATCAGTGATTACAGACACATTTAGAGAATATTATGACAAGCTATATAAATCGCAGGGTGCTGTGGGAGCGGAGGAACTGGAACTCTTTTTTAAGAATTTGGAGGTACCAACTCTTACGGAGACAGAGAAAGAGCAAATGGAGGCCCCAATAACCCTCGAAGAGATACAAATAGCAGTTGCAGAGATGGCGAACCAGAAGTCCCCCGGACCAGATGGGATCTCTGTGGAAACCTATAAATATTATGGGAAAATGCTGCTCCCAGAGCTCCTTAAAGTGTTGAATTGGGCATTGAAGGGGGGAAAACTGCCTACTTCGCTGACTGAAGCAACAATAATAGTATTGCACAAGGATGGGAAGAACCCGTTAGAGACTACATCATATAGACCCAGAGGCGGCTCTCCAATTAGGCAAATTAGGTGATCGTTTTAGGCCTCGCGATCACAGGGGCCCGGCGATCGGCGACTTTGCCTGTGACATGTGTAAGCGGGTGCCGCAGATCCCGATCCGCTTGTTCTCCCCGCCAGCCGCCGCCAGAAAATGACAGGAGCGGGTCCGAGAAGGAGAGCTCCTTCATCCCCCCTGCTCAAGCCACCGCTAAAAGGACTGGATGTCTCTCTCTCTCTCTCTCGATGCTTTCTGCCCATTCTCCTTCTTCCTCCTGTCTGAAGAGAGCAGAGCAGCAGAAGATCGGAGCAAGAGTGTCTGTGTGGAGAGAGAGAGAAGCTGCTGCTGCGGGCTCTCCTCCCCCTCCTCCTCTCCTCCTCTTATCACTGTGTACAGTATTAGTTTTTTCTTCCCCCTCCTTATTGGACAGGGAGAAAAAAACTCTACAATGAAGCAGAGAGGAGGATTATGGAAAATGTAGTCTCGAGGGCTGGACATGCAATACTTAGGGGAGAAACTGCAGCCCCCAACATGCCCAGTTGAAGAGGAGGGAGAGAGACCCAGGAGCCCGGGAGAATTTTGGGGAAGTGCACCCAGGAGGACTCCATCAGAGAGAGAGAATCCCACTGCACCACCAGAGAGAAATCCACACAGCCTAGCACTATCCCTTCTGAAGAAAGCCATGAAGTTATTTCCAGAATACAGATCTGGGCACTATCCAGCGGAGTCGCCACAGGCAACCCAGAATGAGCTAATTCCTGATCCGAGGAACTATTGTTGCTGTATCTCCGGGTCTGGTAAGAGGGCCGGTCGGCCATAATCTACTGCCCACCCTGTTATTCTTAAGCCCTAATACTGCCCGCGGGCCCTATTCACAGCTGCAACATGCACCAGCAATTAGAGATTAAGATTTAGGACTTAGTGCTGGTTCACGCTGCAGCAATGCCATACATCGCATGTGATTTTCAGCGCACTGCTGTTCACATCACATGCGATGTCTGTGCGATGCGATTTCAACCATACAGATAGTATGGCTGATATTGCACCGCATTCGGTTCAAACATGCACCGGACCGTTTTTTTGTTCGGACCAGAGTCGGATTGCATGGGTGTTCACACCCATGCGATCCAATTCATGTCCGAACTGTCAGTTCGCAGTGCGATATGCGAATTGAACTGCTTTTTGCAAACTGCTAGGGAGTGTAATACAATGTTAATGACACTCACTAGCAGTTTGCATAAAGCAGTGTGAACTGCCGTGCGAGTCGGGTGCGATGCGGGAACCTGCAGTGGATTCGCAGGGTTCTCGCATCGCACCAGTGTGAACCGGCCCTTAGTGCTGGTTCACACTGCAGCGATGTTCGACATCAGATGCGATTTGTACCACACTGCAGTGAAAATCACATGCGATCTCTGTGCAATGCGATTTCAGCCATACAGATAGTATGGCTGAATTTGCATTGTATTCGGACCAAACTCGCACAGGACCCTTTTTTGGTCCGCAGCAGAATACGAACAAGTGGGTGTTCACACCCATGCGATTTGATTCCTGTCTGAATTTGTAGTTCGCACTGTGATATGCAAACTGATTTGGGGGTGTCATTAACTTTTAACTGACATTCCCAGCAGTTCGCATAGGGCAGTGTGAACTGCCACTGGGAGACATGCGATGCGGGAACCCACAGTGGATTCGCAGGGTTCTCACATCGCTGCAGTGGAAACAAGCACTTAGGCTTGGTTCACACTGGTGCGATGCGAGAACCCTGCGAATCCACTGCGGGTTCCTGCATCGCAAATGACTCGCAGACGGTTCACACTGCCTTATGCGAACCGCTGGGGGTGTCAATACAAAGTTAATGACACCCCCAGATTTGTTCACATAGTGCTGTGCAAACTGTCAATTTAGACATTAATCGGATCCCAGGGGTGTTAACACCCATGCAATCAGATTCTGGTGCGGACCAAAAAAGGGTCCTGCATGACCTTGGTCCAAATGCGATGCAAATTCAGCCATACTATCTGTATGGCAGAAATCGCACAGAGATCGCATGTGATTTTCACTGCAGTGTGGAGCAAATCACATGTCAGGTTGCACAGCACACTGGTGTGAACCAAGCTTAAAGACTGCCCTATAACTGTAGTGGCCCCAGGGCTATGTCAGGCACTACCATATGGCGCCTTAAGCAGCCACCTCAGGGCGTCAGAATAGGGGGGCAGTAAAACCCTAATCCCCAGCCACTTGCTGGGGATTCAGATTTTTACAGTGCAGATTTTTTTTTTACACACTCCCAGCCCCTATAGCAGCTAGGAGTGTGTGTACTTTAGTAAAGCTGACTGTTGCCTTTCATGTGGAAGTGTTACAAGTGGCTGCATTAATGGGCACTGGTAAAGGCGGCACTGGTGAGGCTGCATTGAAAAACCAGGTGGGCATGGATGAGCTGATTGGGTGGTTCAATGGGCCACTTGACTGGACATGCTGCCAGCCACCCCCCCCCCCCTGTATGTCGTCACTTCTTGGACCAGGGATAAGTAAACAAAAATCCTTGCACTGGCCCTGCGCAGTTTGTTGTTGCCATTTAAAAGGGGACCCCACCTTCTCTCATTTCTTTCTCGTACATCACGGGACACAGAGCGGCATATTCATTACTATATGGGTTATATGGAGTACCTTCAGGTGTGGACACTGGCAATCTCAAACAGGAAGTCCCCTCCCTATATAACCCCCTCCCCTAGAGGGAGTCCCTCAGTTTTTTCGCCAGTGTCTTAGGTGTTGGTCACGGAATAGCTTTGCTCCACATCCTTGGGATTAAGGGCGGGCTAACCGGATCTGTCCAAGGAGCCTCAGTGCCAAAGTGGACAGTACCCGGGCCCCAAACCGTGGGGTTTTGCCTATAATGCTCCTCTTTGGAGGGCTGGACCCTGGGCCCAGGACTTGGAGTTTGAAAAAACCATAAGTTCCTGTTTGCCAGGGTGCTATATAGGTCCAGGACAGTGGGTATCTTCATAGGACCCCAGGGCCTGAAGGTCTACTACGCTACCCACGGAGATGGGAGAAGATTGGATCAGTTTGCTGGACAAACATCCTGCAGCATGGAGCAGGTAAGGGGGAGCCTGCGGGACTTGGTTCGACAGCAGGCTCTCCGGGGTAACCTAAAAGGGGGGACAGCCTAAGTATGCTCTGTTCCCCTGTCTAAGAATGTGTTGCTAGCTAACCTGCTGCTTTCTTCCTAGGACTAGTAAGGATCCCTAGGGGCCTTTTGGAGTCCTACCTGGCCGGGGGTTTGAATCTGCCGCCTGTTTCTGCAGTCCTGGGTCTCCAGCAGCGCGGCTCCTCCATGTTCCTCCTGTTCCAGCATACGCGCGCGCGTGCGCGCGCACGTCTTATAGACGTTTTTCGCGCCGTTCAGACAGGAGGGCGGGGGGGGGGCGTGCCTGCGGCATCATACAGGGGCGCGCCTTGTGCTGTTATAGATCAGCAGGCAATTTCAGTGCTCAGTCTGAGGCTGATTTCAGAAGGAGAGGACGCAGAGCGGCAGAACAGTGACTCCCGGTGGCGGAAGAGGGGTAGTACATGCTGGACTTTGTTCCAATGCCTTTTTTGTTAAGCCAAGAAATCCCCCTTTTTGCATACAGGTTGGAGGCTGGCAAACTAAGTTTGGGGTCACTGTATGTTTCTAAAAAAAAAAAAAAAAAAGAGAAAAACATACGAGATCCCATCAGTTTTTGGGCATTAGTGATCTATTGTCCCCTAAACTCTGGTTTTGTACTCCTGGCCACTACAGTCTGTTGTGTGGGCGGAGTCCCTCGATTTTGTATTATGGCTTCCAAAGGTTCGGGGTCAAAGGGTACAAAAAAGACCAAAAAACAAAGGGGTTCCCCTTCTGATTCTGATGATATGCCGATACTTTCCCCGCAACTTATTAACATAAAGGGTGCCTTGGATGAGCCATTAGGGGGATCTGGTGCGGAGGCTGGCCCAGATCAGCCCAGCCCTGTGTTTATCACAGAGGAGATGCTAGCCGTATCCCTAGGGGGGCTAGAAGAGAGAATAGCAGCATTGATCGCTAGAGCTATTCCTGGTAAGAAACGGGTTAGATCCCCATCACCAAGAGGTGTATCCTCAGATGCTGAGATTCTCTCTCCGGAGGAATTGGAATCACAGGAGGATCAACTAGACCTGAACCAAGAGGGTTCAGGGATTGAGGGATCTGCCTCTGAGGAACCATTTTCAGACTCCCAGACAGAAAGACTGTGGGTACAGTCTTTGACGGACATGGTCCGCTCGGCATTTAGTTTACCATTGCCAGAGCCTCAGGTTCCTCCGGTATCCTCTCTGGGCTCTTTGAAAGCTCCGTTAAGCAACGCAGTGTTTCCGGTCCATCCTCTCTTGGAGGAATTGATCTTTCGGGATTGGGTACGGCCGGACAGGTTTTTCTGCCACCGAAAAGATTTGCGGTCATTTACCCCATGGAGGAAAGATTCTCCAAGAGGTGGAGGCTCCCAATAGTGGATGCAGCCATCTCATGTGTGAATAAATCACTAACTTGCCCGGTGGAAAACATACATATGTTTAAAGATCCGGTTGATAAAAGGTTAGAGACACTTTTAAAAGCATCCTTTGCTACGGCAGGAGCAGTGGTACAGCCAGCTGTGGCTGCAATTAGTGTTGTCAGGCGTTAAAAGACCAGACAAAAGAAATGTTAAAGGACATGCCTACCCAACAAGCAGAAGAGTTTTCTGACATTCCCAGAGCTCTGTGTTTTGCTGTAGATGCTATAAAAGATTCCATCCAGCAGGCCTCTCGTTTATCACTATTTTTGGTGCACATGAGAAGGCTCTTATGGTTGAAGAACTGGGCGGCGGAGCCCCCATGCAAAAAGCTTCTGGCAGGGTTTCCCTTCCATGGAGGACGACTCTTCGGAGAGGATCTGGATAAATATATTCAGACTATTTCAAATGGCAAGAGTACCCTTTTACCGGTCAAAAAGACATTCCGGGGTCCTACATTTAACTCGGGGCCCTCAAATTCCAGGCAGTATCGACGGCCGCCTGCACGATCCAACGTTAACAGTAGATCGCAGGGACAGGCCCCTGGGGGTAAGAGGCCATGGTATCGCAAGCCGACAAAGACAGCCCCTAAGTCTGCCTTATGAAGGGGCGCCCCCACTCTCGCGGGTGGGGGGAAGGCTTCGTTTCTTCTCAGAAGTTTGGGAAGCCAAGATCCCTGACAAATGGGTCCGGGCATCTGTAACCACAGGCTACAGACTGGAGTTTCTAAGGTATCCTCCGCCTCATTTTCAAGATCCAGCAAGGAAGGCATCATTGCTGGCAGCTTTGGATCACCTGCTCTACCAGGACGTAATAATAGAGGTGCCAGCCCAAGAGCAAGGGCTAGATTTCTATTCCAATCTCTTTGTCATACCAAAGCCCAACGGCGATGTCAGGCCAATCTTGGACCTAAAGAGGTTAAACGGTTACCTAAAGGTTCGTTCCTTCCGGATGGAATCCATCCGGTCAGCAGCCGCCGCGCTTCAGAAAGACGATTTTCTGGCCTCCATAGACATAAAGGATGCTTACCTTCATGTACCAATCTTTCAGTCGCATCAAAGATTTTTACGCTTCGCGGTGGGGCAGCGACACTTCCAATTCAGGGCGCTCCCCTTCGGGCTGGCCACGGCCCCCCGGGTATTCACGAAGATCCTAGCCCCAGTTCTGGCCAATTTAAGGATCCAAGGGGTCACAGTCCTAGCATACTTGGACGACCTTTTAATCATAGATCACTCACGACCGGGTCTGCAAAAGGCAGTAAACCTCACGGTTCGGTACCTCGAAGAATTCGGCTGGGTCCTAAACCGGGGAAAGTCAGCGTTCCAGCCTACAAAGCAGTTGGAATACCTCGGCATGAGGTTAGACACAGAACAGCAAAGAGTGTTCCTGCCCCTGGTAAAGATCGAGGCTATCAAGGGGCTGGTTCAGTTGGTTCTAAACAAGAAAAAACCAACTATTCGCCTGTGTATGCGATTACTAGGCAAGCTAGTGGCCACGTTCGAGGCAGTACCATACGCTCAGATCCACACTCGCGTCCTACAGGCAGCCATTCTAGCAGCCTGGGGCAAGAGGGCACATGCCTTAGAGTCCCCTTTGACGCTATCATCAAGGGTCCGACAAAGCCTGGCCTGGTGGTTGAACCCCCAGAATCTTCTAAAGGGAAAATCCTTCAGCCCTGTTGTCTGGAAGGTAGTTACCACAGACGCCAGCCTGGCAGGCTGGGGGGGGGCGGTCTTCGAGGGGTCCTCTCGCCAGGGAACTTGGGTGAAAGCAGAGAGGCAGCTCCCCATCAATATCTTGGAGATCAGAGCTGCTCGCCTAGCCCTTCTGGCATGGACCTCCAGATTAAAGGGGTTCCCGGTGAGAATCCAGTCAGACAATGCCACGGCGGTGGCATACATAAACCACCAAGGGGGAACCAGGAGTCGGGCCGCTCAGAGGGAGGTGAGCTTGATTTTTCAGTGGGCAGAGGTTCATGTACCCTGCATTTCGGCGATATCCATTCCCGGAGTGGACAACCTGCAGGCAGACTTCTTAAGTCGCCAGAGTCTGTCGCCAGGGGAGTGGTCTCTGCATCCCCAGGTCTTTCAGACAATCTGCCAGAGGTGGGGAATGCCAGACGTAGATATAATGGCATCCAGGTTCAACAAGAAACTAGACAGGTTCGTGTCTCGAACGAGGGATCCTATGGCCTGCGGAACCGATGCGTTGGTTTGCCCTTGGCATCAATTCAAACTTCTATATGCATTTCCCTCCGCTACAGTTACTCCCTCGCCTGTTGCGCAAGATCAGAGTGGAGCACAAGCCAGTCATTTTAGTAGCTCCGGCTTGGCCCCGGAGGACTTGGTACTCACTAGTCCTGAAGATGGCAGTGGGAGACCCTTGGACTCTTCCTCTACAACCAGACCTACTCTCACAAGGCCCGATCCTCCACCCTACATTACGGCGTCTAAATTTGACGGCCTGGAGGCTGAATCCCTGATTCTCAGGGGTAGAGGTCTGTCTAGGCAGGTAATCCCTACCCTGATTAGGGCTAGAAAGCCGGTCTCCAGGGTGATTTATTACAGGGTGTGGAGGAACTACGTAGGCTGGTGTGAATCCAAAAGATGGAATTCCCGCAAATATACTATTGATAGGGTGTTAAGTTTTCTCCAGCTAGGAGTGGATAAAGGCCTGGCACTAAGCACAATCAAGGGACAGATCTCAGCTCTGTCAGTGTGGTTTCAGAGGCCGCTGGCCACCCACTCGCTGGTAAAGACCTTCTTACAGGGGGTCTTGCGTATTAATCCTCCTGTCAAGTCACCACTTTGTCCATGGGACTTAAATCTTGTTCTGTCATCCCTACAGAAACAACCTCTTGAGCCGTTGGCTGAGGTACCTTGATTTTACTGACTAGAAAGTCGGTATTTCTGATCACCATAGTTTCGGCCAGGAGAGTATCGGAATGGGCAGCCTTATCTTGTAAGGAACCATATCTCATTTTGCATAAGGATAGGGCGGGGTTCCGTCCTCATCCTTCCTTTTTACCAAAGGTTATATCCAGTTTCCACCTGAACCAGGATGTGGTACTTCCATCCTTCTTCCAAAACCCACCTCTAGAAAAGAGGGGTTGCTGCATACGTTGGATATTGTCAGGGCCGTAAGGGCCTATCTTAAAGCTACAGAGAAGGTTCGGAAAACAGATGTGGTGTTCGTTTTACCGGAAGGGCCCAAGATGGGTCAGGCAGCCGCTTGATCCACCATCGCAAGATGGATTAAACAATTAATTGTTCGGGCCTGCGGTTTGAAGAGGTGCCTCCTCCTTTGTCGGTAAAGGCCCATTCTACCAGGGCCAGGGGCACCTCCTGGGCAGCACATCATCAGATCTCTATGGCTCGAATATGCAAGGCAGCAACGTAGTCATCAGTCCACACGTTTACAAAATTTTATCAAGTGGACGTAAGAAGGAATGCGGATACAGCCTTTGGGCAGTCAGTACTACAGGCCGCGATTCAAGCTCCTCAGGATCTGAGGGGGCTCCCTTGATATGATTTGAGATTTACATTTCTCGTTTAAGTTGGATTTACTAGTATCTGAGTATACCTCTAAAATTAAATCCTTCTTTGGAAGATGTCTCCCTCCCCTCATTAAAGCATTGCTTTCGGACATCCCATATAGTAATGAATATGCCGCTCTGTGTCCCGTGATGTACGAGAAAGAAAAAGGGATTTTTAAATACAGCTTACCTGTAAAATCCTTTTCTTGGAGTACATCACGGGACACAGAGCTCCCACCCCTCTTTTGGGTGACCATTTTGGGAGGCATACTGCTTGCTACAAAACTGAGGGAGGGGGTTATATAGGGAGGGGACTTCCTGTTTGAGATTGCCAGTGTCCACACCTGAAGGTACTCCATATAACCCATATAGTAATGAATATGCCGCTCTGTGTCCCGTGATGTACTCCAAGAAAAGGATTTTACAGGTAAGCTGTATTTAAAAATCCCTTTTTTTTTGAGTGCACTCAAAAACCACTAGGAAACTGCTATTCCTTTAGACACATTTAGATTACAGTTGTGTTGCTAAATATTGATTTACCTATTCTCGTATTGATTTTCCTGCTATTAATATAGAGCTGCTTTTATAGATATATTTGTTTACCTTTATTACCTGTGGGCAGTTCTACTCTGCTTTGTGAACTGCACTTTTTGTCAGTTATGCAAGGTCCCAAATTCTAGACAAAAAGTGTCTACTACTAAGCACGTGTGTAATTGTTTATTGCCTATATCCCACAGTAAGGTGAAAGGTACTATACACTATGGGCCAGATTCAGGTAGATGAGAGTATCTTTCCTCTGGAGTAACGCTTCTCATTTACGTTACTCTGAAGACCCTTTCAGCGCAAGTCCTGTAATTCACATAGCAGTTGCGCGTAAACTTGCGCCAGAGTAACGATAATGCGCTGGCGTAACCCGACGCAAGTGGAAGTGGGTGTGATCATATGTAAATGATGGGCGGAGCCCAGCGCAGAGGCTTACGTTCAGCGCATCATCCACGGAGCATGCGCAGTGAGTGCGGCTCCACTCGCCCCCCTTGTGCGCATGCTCACAACTTCCGTCGGCACCACTTCCTGGGAAACGTCAGCGCAATGCGTTCCGCTGGGCGCTTAAAAGCGCTGGCGGAAATGCCATTCCGGCGCAAAACTATTTCCGCTTCCCCCCACCCCAGGGAAGATACTTTTGTTTGGTGATGGCTGCTCCCGCTACCCCCAGAGAGAGGAGGAACCTGAATTTTAATGCACAGGAGGTCTCGCTCATCATTTCGGCAATGGAGACGGATAATGCTTTTCTCCATGGCAAAAAAAGCCGAAAGACCAGCCGGGAGAGGAAGCAGGGCATCCTGGAGTCCATTGCTGCCAGGGTCAATGTCCTGGGGTACTCCACCCGGACTGCTGGGGACATACAAAAAAAAATTAATGACCTGCGGCGCAAGGTGAGGGACAAGGTGGCCTCCATCAGGAGGTATGAGAGGGGCACAGGTGGTGGTCCCCCATGTCCTGTCACCCTAACCGCAGAGGAGGAGGTGGTTGCTCGCTGCCTGGAGAGGGAGCAGGTGGAGGGGGTCGCAGGCTATGACTCCGTGGAGGAAGGCACAAGGACAGGTAAGTGTTTTATAATCCCCTATTTGTTGTTTTGCATTTGGGGGGGGGAGGGTACATGTGCCAAGTGTGTGGGACCACCAACATGTGTCTGCTTTGTGTCATCCACAGATGACGGAGCTGGGCCATCATCTGTCAGCGTGCATTCCACCCCATCCCCCCCACGCCATCGTGTGCCCGAGCCACTGGGTGGTGAAGAGGTTGTGGAGGAGGAGAGTGGCCACACCACACCTGCCGAGGTGGTTGTAGAGGATCCTGCTGTGGCAGAGCAGGACTTTACCTTAGTGTTGTCTGTCTCCTCCCCTTCTCCTGGGCCGTCTGTCGTCCCCTCCCCCATCCTTGGAAGCCCCTCAAGGGCGACTCCTTCCACCCGAGGACAACCATCTTCTGGCCCCAGGAAGGCGACCCAGAAGACCAGGGGGGTGTCTGATGGTGTCCAGGACCAGTTGGCGAGGGATCACGCCAGGCAGACGGAACAGATGGGGGCCATAGTTGGGCACTTACAGAAAGTGTCTGACAGCCTGGGCTCCGTTGCCAACCTCAGCAACGCAGTGCAGGATGTAAGCTGCAACTGCGCTGCAGTGGTCACCACTTTGGGGGAGGTGCAGGGGGATATTCGGCACCTTACTGCAGCCGTTCAGGCCAACAGTGCTGCCATCCGGGACCAGGGGAGGCTGAGTCGGCGGGCCCAGCACTACCAGGTCACCCGTCAGCTCCGGATGCAGGCCCAGACGAACTCCTACCTTGGACGGATAGCCAGGGCCTTGGAGGGCATGCAGGCCACACCTGTCAGGAGTGGCCCACCTGGGGATCAGCCACCTCCAGATGCCCCCCCACCCCCACCCACTCCATCCAGGCAGCTGCGGAGCCAGAGAGGGGCCCCCAGAAGAAGCCCCCGGCATCCCCGATGAGGCCTTTTTTTTTTCTTCTTGTTTTATATTTTTGGTTTGGACATACTCAGGTCATGAGGTTTTTTTTCTTTTTCTCAGGTTATGAGATTTTGTTTATTTTATTTATCAGGATATGATATTATTAATTTATTTTTGTACTGCACACGGTCAGGAGTGCAGGGGACAGTGTGAATGGTGTGTGAATGTGAGGGGGTGGCACTCCTGAAAGTAAGGGGTGTCACCCTCGGCCGTGGTGGTGAAGTGAACCCCACGGCTGAATGAATGACGTGTGAAAGGTGTGTGAATGGACAGTGACATCATTGGGGCCTTGACGCTGGCGTTACTGCTCCCAACTCCTACATGCTGGACTTGGGCTAATCCAATGCGATGTGCATGTGGTGTGTGTGATCTAGGGACATCAGTGGTGTACACGCGTGCACTGTCTGTGTTATTAATGTTTTGGTTTAGTGTCCAAAGATGCCTACGGCGAGGACCCTCCTGACTGCTCTTCCATCAGCAGACTGGGTGTCCTCTGGCAGGTGGGGACTGTGTGGGTCGGGGGTCAGGTCATCACGTATGTCAATATGCAGGCCTTTTTTCATAGCAAAGTTATGTAGTATGCAACATGCACCGATGATCTGACACACAAAGGTAGGGGAATACAATAGGGTCCCCCCAGACTTATCCAGGCATCGGAAACGGGACTTCAGGAGCCCAAATGTTTGCTCCACCACTGCATGGGTTTTGATGTGTGCTTCATTGTATTTTCTCTCTCCTCTGGTTTGGGGGTTCCGGAAAGGAGTCATTAGATGGTGCATATGCAGAGTCACCTGTAAGGGAAAAGACAGGATAATGTTAGTCATGCATGTGCGATTTCTGTTGTGCATCACGGGAGGGGATAGTCATGCCTGACTCCCTTGTCACTCACCAACCAGCCAGCTGTCCCCATACATGTTCTGGTTAAATTCTGCTGGGATGGGGCTCTGATTGTATATGAAGCTGTCATGGCTGGACCCGGGGTGTTTGGCACGGACGTGCCATATGAGGCGTTGGGCATCGGCTATCACCTGTACGTTGATGGAATGCCAATGCTTCCGATTGCGGTATATGTGCTCTGTGGCACTGGGGGGCTGTAGGGCCACATGTGTGCAATCAATGGCCCCCACAGTGCGTGGGAATCTGGCAATGTTGTAGAAATCTGTCATTGCCTTCTGCCGCAGCTCCTCAGTGGTGGGTCTGATGAACTGGTTGGACATGCGTCTGAGGATTGCAGGGACAACCTGGTGCACACATCTGCTCACGGAGGATTGTGACATCCCAGCCACCACTCCACTTGTACGCTGGAATGATCCACTTGCAAGGAAATGAAGTGTTGCCAGGACCTTCACCAGTGGCTGCACTGCTTGTGAGCGGTGTGTCTTGCTGGTGATGTCACCCTGCAGGGTTGTGGTTAGTTCAAGTATTGCATCTGGGCTGAATCTGAAGAGGCGATACACCTCCTCATCCCCCATGCCAAAGAGGTTCATACGAGTGCGGTATATCCTCTCACGTGGCCGCCTTCTTGGTTCCAGGGGACCCATCAGTAGTTCTAGGACCACAATTGCCCCTGGCATGTTGGCACACAGAGGTGTTGTCCTTGCAAGTGTTGTTGTTCAGCAAGCTCCTATCGTCGGTAACGCTGCTGTAGCTGCTCTCCTGCTGACCTGTGACCGTCTGGAGTAAAGATAAAGCAGCCTTTTGTAGAAATAACTTTGCGCCGGACGGACCAGATACGCGCGGCGCATGTAGCCAGCATATGGTGCTAATTCGTTCGTGAATTGGGAAATCTCCCTCATTTGCATATTTGCAGGGGAAATCAATGGGCGCGACTGATGCGCCCAGCGAAAATAAGCGCTGACGATACTCTGGCGTCGGAACGTTCCGCCGGTCGCAAATGACCCGTTATTGGGCGCATCTAGTTTGGTGGGTACGGGCACATAGAAACGACGACGCATCAGCACAGTTACGCGGCGCATATCCAAATACTCCAGCGCAAGTGTTCGTGAATCTGGCCCTATGTGTGTCTGTAGTGAATCAATCAACCGGGTGTGTCAAAGGAGCTGAGAGTGTTCTTGGAGTTGAGGCGCATCACAGGTAACCCAAAATTACCAAGCAGCTCCTTCGGGGTAGTGCGACACACATTACCCCAGTTTTTATTGACAGGGAACCTTAACACTGCTGTGCTCAGAGCCCTGTCTCTCTTAAGCGTGGCGAACGTCTAATCTGCAGCACTTTATTTTGGAGGTGACAGGACTTCTTAAAGCGGTTGTAAACCGCATACTGTATATAACAATTGTTTTTTTTAAACCTGCAAGGCAAAAGGCATAATCAGCTAGTATGCACCGCATACTAGCTGATTATGAAATACTTTCCTCGGAACGAGGTGAAGAACACTTACCTGGTCCACACCGAGCGAGATGTCATCTTACTCCGGGGGGGGGCTTCCGAGTATCGCCGCTCCAGCGATGTGATTGGCTGGAGCGGCGATGACGTCACTCCCGCGCGTGCGGGAGATTTCAAATCGGCAAGGTCCGCCGGATGCCGGGCCTTTCGCCGTGGATTCCCCCCTGCGCATGCGCCGCTGCAGTCAGCGGCGCATTGCGAGGGGAATATCTCCTGAACCGTACAGGTTTAGGAGATATTCTTTATACCTACAGGTAAGCCTTATTATTATAGGCTTACCTGTAGGTAAAAGTGAAAATAGGGGTTTACAACCACTTTAATGCCGCTGTGTGCAGGCAACATTAAAAGCCCTGTTACACTCACCTCTCGCGTAACCTAAGACTCCTGATGTTCTGCCTGCCAGCCAACGAGTGATGTTGCGTCCATGCATGTCATTTTTCCCATCTACCACGCAAGCGTCTTAATCTGGAAAGGCCTGCTGCGTAGTTCAAGGGCATCAGTGGGGCCTCATGTCTAAGTTTTGCCTAAGGCCTCACAAAGCCTAGAGCCGCTTCTGATTACACTGCCCTACGTACTAATAACCCCTGTACTCTGATATACCGCTTCCATTGGCCAGAACTCAACCCAGCTCGTCAAGTCAGAAAGCAAGGCCTGAAACTGGTCGAGCAAGTCAGCCTGCAGTACAAGTTGATTTGCTTTCATGAAGTGCTCCTGCATCAGACGTGGGGGTGATCAATTTTTTATTTAGACATGAGAATAGTTGTGAATAAAAGTTTTTGACTACAGGTAACATTTATGAGTGACATTTGTTTTATTATACAGTGGGGCTGATTTACTATTGGCACTGCGCTGCGCCGGTACATGCCTTAATAGGTGTGCTGGATGAAGCCCTAATTAGGCGCATGAACCGGCCGCAGCAGCAGCGCGATGCAATTGATTAGTAAAGCCGCCGCCAAACTCCCTGTTAAAGTCTATGGGGGAAATCTTAATTGTGAATTTTAAAGGCTAATCTGCAAGTTTTGTACAAAAAAGTGTTTGGGGACCTCAGTCCTGCCCCAGGGGACATGTACCAATGCTTTTTTTATTTTTTAAAACGGCCGTTTTTTCGGGAGCAGTGATTTTAATAATGCTAAAAGTGCAATAATAAAAGTGTAATTTTTCTTTAAATTTCATACTATGGGGGGCTCTAATGTCAGCATGTGAAAAAGCGCATGTTTCCCGTGGTTAGAACTGTCTCTGCACAAAATGTCATTTTTCAAAGCAAAAAAGCCATTTAAAACTGACTCGCGGCTATAATGAATTGTCGGCTCCCGGCAATTGCAGGAGAATTCATTCATTAAAAAAACGAAAAAAAAAGCGTGGGGGTCCCCCCAAATTCAATAACCAGACCCTTTAGGTCTGGTATGGATATTAAGGGGAACCCCGCCGTCAATTAAAAAAAAAAATGACGTGGGGTTCTCCCCAAATATCCATAACCAGACCCTTCAGGTCTGGTGTGGAATTTAAGGGGAACTCCACTCCAAATTTAAAAAAAAATGGCGTGGAGTCCCCCCTAAAATCCACACCAGACCCCATATCCGAGCACGTTGACCTGGCCGGCCGCAGAAAAGAGGGGGGGACAGAGCGCGGCCCCCCCCCTCTCCTGAACCGCACCAGGCCACATGCCCTCAACATTGGGAGGGTGTTTTGGGGTACCCCCCAAAACACCTTGTCCCCATGTTGATGAGGACAAGGGTCTCTTCCCCACAACCCTTGCCCGGTGGTTGTGGGGGTCTGCGGGCAGGAGGCTTATCGAAATCTGGAAGACCCCTTGAACAAAGGGGCCCCCCAGATCCCGCCCCCCCCCCTGTGTGAAATGGTAATGGGGTACCTTGTACCTCTACCATTTCACCAAAAAAAAAAATGTAAAGGGTTAAAAACGACAAGAGCCGGTTTTTGACAACTCCTTTATTATCTTCTTTCTTCTTCTTTTCTTCTTTCCTTCGGGTTTCTTCCTCCATCTTCTTCTTCTTCCTCTGCTTCTGTCTTGGGTCTTCTATTCCCGCATCTTGCCCGGAATGTTCTTCCATCTTCTGCTCCTCCCGCTGTCCTTCTCGTCCGCATCTTCTTCTTCTTCGCCGGAGCCGCCGCTTCCAATTGAAATCCCCGCTGTCTGCCGGACCACGCCCCCCTCTGACGCCACGGGCAAGCTCTTAGGAGTGTGCTGCAAGTGCGTCAGAGGGGGGCGTGGTCACATGTCAGAGGGTGGGCAATTCAATTGGAAGCTTTTGCGTGGCTTCTTCTTTGCCGGAGTCGCCGCTTCCAATTGAATTGCCCGCTTTCTGGAACATGTGACCACGCCCCCCCTCTGACGCACAGGCAGCACACGGGGACTTTCCTAAGAGCTTGCCCGTGGCGTCAGAGGGGGGGCGTGGTCCGGCAGACAGCGGGGATTTCAATTGGAAGCGGCGGCTCCGGCGAAGAAGAACAAGAAGAAGAAGATGCGGACGAGAACGACAGCGGAAGGAGAAGAAGATGGAAGAACATTCCGGGCAAGATGTGGGAATAGAAGACCCAAGACAGAAGCAGAGGAAGAAGAAGAAGATGGAGGAAGAAACCCGAAGGAAAGAAGAAAAGAAGAAGAAATAAGATAATAAAGGACTTGTCAAAAACCGGCTCTTGTCGTTTTTTACACTTGACACTTTTTTTTTTGGGTGAAATGGTAGAGGTACAATGTACCCCATTACCATTTCACACAGGGGGGGGCCGGGATCTGGGGGGCCCCTTTGTTAAAGGGGTCTTCCAGATTTCGATAAGCCTCCTGCCCGCAGACCCCCACAACCACCGGGCAAGGGTTGTGGGGAAGAGACCCTTGTCCTCATTAACATGGGGACAAGGTGTTTTGGGGGGTACCCCAAAACACCCTCCCAATGTTGAGGGCATGTGGCCTGGTGCGGTTCAGGAGAGGGGGGGCGCGCTCTGTCCCCCCCTCTTTTCTGCGGCCGGCCAGGTCAACGTGCTCGGATAAGGGGTCTGGTGTGGATTTTAGGGGGGACTCCACGCCATTTTTTTTTAATTTGGGGTGGAGTTCCCCTTAAATTCCACACCAGACCTGAAGGGTCTGGTTATGGATATTTGGGGGGAACCCCACGTCATTTTTTTCAAAAAAATGACGGCGGGGTTCCCCTTAATATTTATATCAGACCTGAAGGGCCTGTAATGGAATTTGGGGGGAACCCCACGTCATTTGAAACATTCTTTTAAATTTCGTCAGCATGTGAAAAAGCGCCCTTTTCCCGTGGTTAGAACTGTCTCTGCACAAAATGACATTTTCCAAAGCAAAAAAGCCATTTAAAACTGATTCGCGGCTATAATGAATTGTCAGCTCCCGGCAATTGCAGGAGAATTCATTCATAAAAAAAAGCGTGGGGTCCCCCCAAATTCAATAACCAGACCCTTTAGGTCTGGTATGGATATTAAGGGGAACCCCGCCGTCAATTTAAAAAAAAAATGACGTGGGGTTCCCCCCAAATATCCATAACCAGACCCTTCAGGTCTGATGTGGAATTTAAGGGGAACTCCACCCCAAATTATAAAAAAAAATGGCGTGCAGTTCCCCCTAAAATCCACACCAGACCCCTTATCCGAGCACGTTGACCTGGCCGGCCGCAGAAAAGAGGGGGGGACAGAGCGCGGCCCCCCCTCTCCTGAACCGCACCAGGCCACATGCCCTCAACATTGGGAGGGTGTTTTGGGGTACCCCCAAAACACCTTGTCCCCATGTTGATGGGGACAAGGGTCTCTTCCCCACAACCCTTCCCCGGTGGTTGTGGGGGTCTGCGGGCAGGAGGCTTATCGAAATCTGGAAGACCCCTTTAACAAAGCGGCCCCCCACATCCCGGCCCCCCCCCCTGTGTGAAATGGTAATGGGATACATTGTACCTCTACCATTTCACCCACAAAAAAAAGTGTCAAGTGTAAAAAACGACAAGAGACGGTTTTTGACAAGTCCTTTATTATCTTCTTTCTTCTTCTTTTCTTCTTTCCTTCGGGTTTCTTCCTCCATCTTCTTCTTCTTCTTCTGTCTTGGGTCTTCTATTCCCGCATCTTGCCCGGAATGTTCTTCCATCTTCTTCTCCTTCCGCTGTCCTTCTCGTCCGCATCTACTTCTTCTTGTTCTTCGCCGGAGCCGCCGCTTCCAATTGAAATCCCCGCTGTCTGCCGGACCACGCCCCCCCTCTGACGCCACGGGCAAGCTCTTAGGAAAGTCCCCGTGTGCTGCATGTGCGTCAGAGGGGGGCGTGGTCACATGTTCCAGAAAGCGGGCAATTCAATTGGAAGCGGCGACTCTGGCAAAGAAGAAGCCGCGCACAAGCTTCCAATTGAATTGCCCGCCCTCTGACATGTGACCACGCCCCCCTCTGACGCACTTGCAGCACACTCCTAAGAGCTTGCCCGTGGCGTCAGAGGGGGGCGTGGTCCGGCAGACAGCGGGGATTTCAATTGGAAGCGGCGGCTCCGGCGAAGAAGAAGAAGATGCGGACGAGAAGGACAGCGGAAGGAGAGGAAGATGGAAGAACATTCCGGGCAAGATGCGGGAATAGAAGACCCAAGACAGAAGCAGAGGAAGAAGAAGGAGGAGGAAGAAGAAACCCGTAGGAAAGAAGAAAAGAAGAAGATAGAAGATAATAAAGGACTTGTCAAAAACCGGCTCTTGTCGTTTTTAACCCTTTACATTTTTTTTTTTTTTGGTGAAATGGTAGAGGTACAGTGTACCCCATTACCATTTCACACAGGGGGGGGCCGGGATCTGGGGGGCCCCTTTGTTAAAGGGGTCTTCCAGATTTCGATAAGCCTCCTGTCCGCAGACCCCCACAACCACCGGGCAAGGGTTGTGGGGAAGAGACCCTTGTCCTCATCAACATGGGGACAAGGTGTTTTGGGGGGTACCCCAAAACACCCTCCCAATGTTGAGGGCATGTGGTCTGGTACAGCTCAGGAGGGGGGGGGCTGCTCGCTCGTCCCCACCCCCATTCCTGTCCGGCCAGACTGCATGCCTGGGATGAGGGCTTGGTACGGATCTGGGGGGGACCCCACGCCGTTTTTGGCGTGGGTTAACCCCTCACGTTCCGGACCAAGCCGAAGAGCCTATTGTACCCCTGGGGGGGAAGCCGCGCCGGTTTCAAATTTGAAATTTGGCGCGGAGTTCCCCTTCAGTGTCAGCGCAGCCCGAGAACAGCTCGGAGATTCCTGTGCGCCGTTTCAGGCAGCCCAAACACTGCTACGCCGCTTGGTATTTACCAAGAATTTCCCGGCGTACTGAAGAGGCGCGCGGAAAGCCCCGATTTTTCCCTCTGCGCATGCCCAGTATGCAAATGAACCTTCCGACGTTCTGGCTTACTTTGCAAGCGCACGGGGATCGGGTTTCAAAAGTCACTTTCGCTTTCAATTCGGCCCGCCACACACGTTTAAACACATGTCACCTCACTTCCCCTGCTTCACCCCCCTCCCTCCCCTAATAAACTCCCGCCCGAATCCCCGATGTTTACATAACTAAATGCCGGACGCCAGCTCTGTACTGGCGTGCTGTGCGCCCTCTCCTGGGCGCATTAGGCAGTTTAGTAAATGAGGAAACACGCTGCACTGGCAGCGTGTTTCTTTTGTAAATGTCAAAAACAGTTTTACTCCTGCTTGTGCACCATGAGTCATGGCGCACAGGCTTGGTAAATCAGCCCCACAATGTAGTGCTTACCTTAAAAGGATCTGCTTGATGTGTTGGGTCCTCTGTTCCTGGACCCATGACTCTGCAAACAGCACCACACATACTAACACATCTGGCTAAGTGGGGAATGTTTGGTGCAGATATCTGTATACACACCTCTATGGCCGTGTACACACGATCGGTCAAAACCGATGAAAACGGACTGAAGGACCATTTCATCGGTCCAAACTGATCGTGTGCCCCATCGGTCAGTTATCCTTCGGTGAAATAAAAGAGAACTTGCTTTAAAATTTGACCGATGGACGCCTGACCAAAATCAATCGTTAGTATGCAAAAGCATTGGTTAAAAGTACGCGCATGCTCAGAATCAAGTTGACGCATGCTTGGAAGCATTGAACTTCGTTTTTTTTTAGCACGTCGTTGTGTTAAAACACGTAAACGTCACCGCGTTCTAACACGATCGGTTTTTTAACCGATGGTGTGTAGGCACATCAGACCATCAGTCAGCTTCATCGGTTAACCGATGAAAACGGTCCTTCGGACCGTTCTCATCGGATGGACTGATGGTGTGTACGCGGCCTCAGGCTCCACACACCCGGAAAGACACAGCAACCAGTTTTTTTTTTTTTCTTTTTAATTATTTTTATTGAGATATTTGCAAACAAGACATACAACATTCAAAAGGGAGAGTACCATGGCACAACACCAGGTCCCTCACGACAAACATGGTCTTAACATCGACAATCTACCTAACATAGGTAACTGCCTACTAACAAAATACCAACCCCATACCACCCCATAACCCCAAAACTCAGTCCACCACCACCCTGGGCAATATCACCAGAAATAGAGAATCAGGCACACAGTTAGTTACACCAAATACGCATTGGCAAGTATAGAGACATCCAACTCAATATCAACTCACCATCCCTAGTCGACTGCCCCCCCCAACAGGGAGACAATCAGATATGGATCAAGTAAAAAAAAAAACTTTTCCCTTTTACGCCAAGGAGAAGCCCATCCGTCTCACATGTACAACTAGCAATCTGCAAATCTTAGCCCATTAGTCAGCCCCCCGCTCTAACCCGCAGTAGCGTCAGAATCATACCAGGCCCGCCAAACCTTATCAAATTTTTTCCCACATCCCCTGGAGAGATAGGTTGCTCTATAGAAGGGCATCATAGAATTCACCAGCCCTTTCCAGAAAGCTATTCCAGGCGGGGCAGGTGACTTTCACTTGAGCAGAATGGCCTCCCCCCCCCTAAAACAGCAGTATATTCAACAATGTTCTGAGGGCCCTGGAAGGGACCACCTCCTCCACTAGGCCCAGAAGACACACCTGCACCGACAAGGGAACAGGCACCTGTAGCATGTCCCCCAGACAAGTAAGCAACCAGTTTTATTAAACTACTAACTACATTGCATCTGAGCACCACAAACCAAAAATGCTATTTAACCACTTCAGTACCGTGGGTGTTTTTCAGATTTAGGGCCAGATTCTCAGAGGCGTTACGACGGAGTATCTCAGATACCCCGTCGTATCGCCTTTTTTTTTGGCTCGTATCTATGCGTGTGATGCTGAGCATCACTTTTGCATAGATACGCTTCTACATCCGACAAGCGTAATACAATTACACTTTCGGATCGTAGATGTAATGACAACTCCGGCCACTAGGTGGCCTTTACGTTGTTTTTTCATTTGCATATGCAAATGAAGTAGTACGCCGATTCTCGATCGCTTTTACGCCGCCCCGTCGTCGCCTACGTCGTTTTCGTCCGCGTAAGGTTACCCCAGCTTCTATGTGGAGTAACCTTACGAGGTCCCGTCGGATGCCGTCGTGTCCCGTCGGATGCCATGTTAAGTATGGCCTCGGGACCGCGTCGTGTTGTGCGTCGTTTACGTCGTTTGCGTACGTCGATTCTCAATGGGGCTGGCGTACGCTGCGATTACGTCGTTTACATTGAGAAAATGTGACGTCCTTTGGAGCATGCGCACTGGGCTTTTCCCCCGGCCGGCGCATGCGCAGTTCGTTCGACGCGGGGGCGCGCTTAATTTAAATACAAGCCGCCCCATTTGAATTGCGCGGGTTTACGCTGCGCGATTTACGCGACGTAAGCGAAACCTCGGGAGCAAGTGCTTAGAGAATCAAGCACTTGCTCCAGCAAGCAGCGGCGGCGTAGTGTAACTGGCTTACGCTACGCCGCCGGAATTCTATGAGAATCTGGCCCCAAGTGTTTACAAGACTAAGGGCCAGATTCTCATAGAATTCCGGCGGCGTAGCGTAAGCCAGTTACACTACGCCGCCGCTGCTTGCTGGAGCAAGTGCTTGATTCTCTATGCACTTGCTCCCGAGGTTTCGCTTACGTCGCGTAAATCGCGCAGCGTAAACCCGCGCAATTCAAATGGGGCGGCTTGTATTTAAATTAAGCGCGCCCCCGCGTCGAACGAACTGCGCATGCGCCGGCCGGGGGAAAAGCCCAGTGCGCATGCTCCAAAGGACGTCACATTTTCTCAATGTAAACGACGTAATCGCAGCGTACGCCAGCCCCATTGAGAATCGACGTACGCAAACGACGTAAACGACGCACAACACGACGCGGTCCCGAGGCCATACTTAACATGGCATCCGACGGGACACAACGGCATCCGACGGGACCTCGTAAGGTTACTCCACATAGAAGCTGGGGTAACCTTACGCGGACGAAAACGACGTAGGCGACGACGGGGCGGCGTAAAAGCGATAGAGAATCGGCGTACTACTTCATTTGCATATGCAAATGAAAAAACAACGTAAAGGCCACCTAGTGGCCGGAGTTGTCATTACATCTACGATCCGAAAGTGTAATTGTATTACGCTTGTCGGATGTAGAAGCGTATCTATGCAAAAGTGATGCTCAGCATCACACGCATAGATACGAGCCAAAAAAAAAGGCGATACGACGGGGTATCTGAGATACTCCGTCGTAACGCCTCTGAGAATCTGGCCCTAAAACAGTTTTTTTTGCTAGAAAATTACTTAAAACCCCCAAACATTATATATATATTTCTAACACCCTAGAGAATAAAATGGCGATCATTGCAATACTTTTTGTCACACCATATTTGCGCAGCGGTCCTACAAGCGCACTTTTTTTTGGAAAAAATTCACTTTTTTTAATTAAAAAATAAGACAGCAATAAATTTGGCCCAATTTTTTTATTTATTGTGAAAGATAATGTTACGAGTAAAATGATACCCAACATGTCACGCTTACAAATTGCGCCCGCTCGTGGCATGGCGTCAAACTTTTACCCTTAACCACTTAAGGACCGCCTACTGCACATTTACGTCGGCAGAATGGCACGGCTGGGCACATCAATGTATATATACGTTGGTTTTAGTACCCAGCCGTGGGTCGCGGGCGCGCGCCCGCGACCCGGTCCGAAGCTCCAGGACCGGGACCGCGGGATTCGCGGACCCGATCGCCGCTGCAGTGCGGCGATCCGTCCCTGGAGCGGAAGAACGGGAAGAGCCGTGTGTACACACGGCTTCCCCGTGCTTCTCTGTGGCCGGAGCATCGATCGCGTAATCCCTGTAATAGGGGGACGCGATCGATGACGTCACACCTACAGCCACACCCCCCTACAGTTGTAAACACACACATTAGGGCACACATTCCCTACAGTGCCACCTGTGGTTAACTCCCAAACTGCAACTGTCATTTCCACAGTAAACAATGCAATTTAAATGCATTTTTTGCTGTGAAAATGACAATTGTCCCAAAAATGTGTCAAAATTGTCCGAAGTGTCCGCCATATTGTCGCAGTCACGAAAAAAATCGCTGATCGCCGCTATTAGTAGTAAAAAAAATTTTTTTTATAAAAATGCAATAAAACTATCCCTTATTTTGTAAACGCTATAAATTTTGCGAAAACCAACCGATAAACGCTTATTGCGATTTTTTTTACCAAAAATATGTAGAAGAATACGTATCGGCCTAAACTGAGGAAAAAAAATGTTTTTTTATATATTTTTGGGGGATATTTATTATAGCAAAAAGTAAAAAATATTGCATTTTTTTTTAAATTGTCGCTCTATTTTTGTTTATAGCGCAAAAAATAAAAACCGCAGAGGTGATCAAATACCACCAAAAGAAAGCTCTATTTGTGGGAAAAAAAGGACGCAAATTTTGTTTGGGAGCCACGTCGCACGACCGCGCAATTGTCTGTTAAAGCGACGCAGTGCCGAATCGCAAAAACCCCTTGGGTCATTTGCCAGCGTATTGGTCCGGGTCTTAAGTGGTTAAAAATCTCGATAGGCGACATTTAAAAAATTCTACAGGTTGCATTTTTTGAGATACAGAGGATGTCTAGGGCTAGAATTATTGCTCTCGCTCTAACGATTGCGGCGTTCTCATATGCTGGCGCTACTCATGTATGCGTTCGCTTCTGCGCGCGAGCTCGTCGGGACGGGGCACTTTAAAAAAAAAAAAAATTCTTATTTATTTTTATATATTCTATTATTTTTTACACCGGAAAAAAAATTTGATCACTTTTATTCCTCTTACAAGGAATGTAAACATCCCTTGTAATAGAAAAAAGCATGACAGGTCCTCTTACATATGAGATCTGGGGTCAAAAAGACCTCACATCTCATATTTAGACTAAAATGCAAAAAAAAAAGAAAGAAAAAAGAATTGAAACTGTAATTTTTTCAAATGACAAAAAAAAAAATGTTTCTTTAAGATGCTGGGCGAGACTGACGTTTTGACGTCACTTCCGCCCAGCAGAGCTATGGGGACAGGTCAAAGGACATATTTCCCTCACTCGTATCCCCACACAGCAGACGAGCGGACCCCATCGCCTCCGCCGCTACCGACGGCTCCGGTAAGCGGCGGAGGGCACGGGAGAGCGGCGGGAGGGGGGGCCCTCTCCCGCCGCCGATAACGGTGATCCGCCGCGGAGACCACCGTTATCTTTTACAGGACCGCTCACACTAAAGATGGATATCTCGGTTGTGGCAGCAGCAGCTGCCGTTGCCGAGATAACCATCTTTAAAGTGCCACCGTATAAACTGGTAAGGCGGTCTGGAAGTGGTTAAGGAGGGAGGTACACACAACGATCTCCCTTTATGGCTTTCAATAAAGCATCTGATAGCCGATTCTCCTCCTATCCCTCCTGGCTTTCAATAATGCATTTGACAGCCGCGGGGGGGTGAGGAGGAGAAGCAACTGTCAGATGCTTTATTGAAAGCCACACAAGGCTGTTTAGACCCCTGATAGCTCACCAAGCCCCCAACAGGGCTGCTAAAAACAAAAGAATAAATATTTAAAGGTTAAAAAAAACACACACACAAACTGACACCATCCACTCCCCCAATCCATGCCTTATCAGTGCCCATTGTCCATAAGTGCCTCCTCATCAGTGCCTTCCCATGCCATCTATCAGTGCCCATCAGTGCTGCATATTAGTGCTTCCTCATAAGTCCCCTTCCGTGCCATCTCATCAGTGCCACCTATCAGTGCCCATCAGTTCTGTATATTAGTGCTTCCTCATCAGTGCCACCTCATCAGTGCTGCATATTAGTACCACTGTCACATGACATTAAAAAAAAAGTATTGGTAATTGGTATTGGCGAGTACTTAAAAAAAGTATTGGTGCATATACCCGATCTAAAAAAGTGGTATCTGTGCAACCCTAGTATTCTGCATACCTTGGTTGTAACAAGTGGCTATTTGAGTTACTGTTGCCTTTCTATTATCTCAAACCAGTCTACCCCCAACAAAATAAGGGCCCAGATGGGAATACAATCCACAGGAATACAATTGCAGCAGGACAGATATTAAAGATTGGTAAGCTAAATTGCATTGAGATCTGGTGACTATGGAGGCCGTTGGAGTATAGTGAACTCATTGTCATGTTAAAAAAAAACAGTTTGAGAAGATTTGAGCTTTGTAACATGCTACATTATCATGCTGGAATTAGCCATTAGAAGATGGGTACACACAGGGCTTTTTTTCAGCGGGAACGTGGGGGAATGCAGTTCCGGCACCTCCTGTACTGAATGGATGTAATGGAAAGAGGTTCTGGGGTGTGCTGGAGCAGGCCCGGACTGGGACGAAAAATAGGCCCGGGCATTTTAGACTGAGCAGCCCGGGGGGGGGGGGGGGGTAGCTAAATGATGGGATGTGGGGTGAGATAAAGAAATATAGATAGACAGAGAGAGAGTAAGAAAGAAAGATAGATACAAAGAAAGATAGAAAAAAAACTAGAAAGAAAAGGAAGATAGAGAAATATAGATAAAGATAGAAAGAAAGAAGGGAATGAAGATAGATAGATATAAATGGATGGATAGGATAGATAGGAAGATAGATAAAGAAATAAAGATAGATAAAGATTAAAAGAAAGAAGGGAAGGAAGGAAGATAGATAGATAAAGAAAGATATATAACGATAGAAAGAAAGAAGGGAATGAAGATAGATAGATATAGATGGATAGATAGAAAGGAAGGAAGATAAATAAAGAAAGATAAAGATAGAAAATAAGAAGGGAAGGAAGATAGATAAAGATAGAAAGAAAGAAGGGAATGAAGATAGATAAAGATAGATACATATAGAAAGAAAGAAGGGAAGGAAGATGGATAGATAGATAAAGATAGATAGATAAATATAGAAAGAAAGAAGGGAAGGAAGATAGACAGATAGATATAGATAGATAAAGATAGAAAGAAAGATAGATAAAGAAAGAAGGAAGATAGATAGATAGAGATAGGTAGAAAGGAAAAAAGATAGATAAAGAAAGAAAGAAAGATAGATAAAGATAGAAAGAAAGAAGGAAGATAGATTGATAGATATAGATGGATAGATAGAAAGGAAGGAAGGAAGATAGATAAGGAAAGATAGAAATAAGGAAGATAGATAGATAATAGGGAGAGAGAAAGAAAGACAGGCGAAGAGAGAGAGAGAAGGGAATGAAGGGCACCCCTACATCAGTGTACAGTACTTCCTCAGGAGGCAGAAAGGACTGACTGGATGGATATCAGACTCCATCTTTTCTTTCTGTGTGTCTTTAGCTTGAATATTCCCGCACACACTTTAGTTCTGCTTTAACTTTGTTTTGCAAGTGGTCAGTAACAGGGGCTGACAACCTGGAGGATATGCTGCTACCTGCAGTGCCTGATACTCATACTCTGTGTTACTACTGGCTGCTGCTGCTGCAAAAATAAATAAAAAATCTGCCCTCTGTGTCACTTACTATTAATCTGTCACTTACTATTTACCTCTGGCCCCTGCATCACTACTGACCTCTGCAACACTTATTTCTGAACTCTGACCTTTGAAATCTGCCCCACTTCACTATTGACCTTTAAACTCAGCATCACTTACTACTGAACTCTGCCCCCTGTGTTATTTTACTAGTGGCCTCTGAACTCGGAGGAGCAGACGAGCAGGAGTTGTAGAAGCAGCTCCTCTTCTCTAACTGGTCGTGTCGGCAGCAAGGGGAGGGGAGAAATGGCAGAGCAGCTCATCTATTTCTATCTGGCTGCTGTGTTGGTGGGGGATCTACTAGGCAAACTGGGCGTCCCCTCTCGGCCTGCAACCTCAGACGTGATATGCAGCCCGCGGGCCGCCGAGGGCCGTTCGCGGGCCGCAAACCGACCCGGGGGCCGTTCGTGGGCCGCCGCGGCCCACCGGGCATATGCCCTATGGCCAGTCCGGGCCTGTGCTGGAGTGTCTATTGATGCTGGCTGCTGGGGGATCTATTGTTACAGGAGGGAATCTATTTTGCAAAGAAAGGGGGTCTATTGTTGCTGAGGAGTTCTTCAGTTGCTCTCTGGGAATCTATTGTTGCTGGGGGGGATCAGTTATTGCTAGGAGGGATGTACTGTTGAGGGAGGGGTCTTTGTTGCTTGCTGCTGTAGGGTCTATTGATGCTGGCTACTGGGGAATCTATTATTGCTGGAGGGGATCTATTTTTGCAAGGGGGTCTATTGTTGCAGGTGGGGATCTATTGTTGCTGGGGGTCAATCGTTGCTGGGAGGGATTTGCTGGCTGCTGGAGGGTCTATTAATGCTGGCTACTGGGGAAGCTATTGTTGCTGTAGGGGATCTATTTGTGCAGGGGGGGTCTATTGTTGCTGGGGGTGGGTCTTAGGTTGCAGGGGGTCAATCATTGCTGGGAGGGATATGCTGATTGCTGGAGGATCTATTGATGCTGGCTGTTGGCAGTCCATTGTTGCTGGGGTGGATCTATTGTCGCTGGGGTGTCCATTGTTGCTAGATTTCTTTTACTGTTATCATTAACAAATTCCATACAAAATACTTAGCACTGCATAATGATACTTTTTTCTGCATTCTCTAAAATGGGTGGTGCTGGGGAGGTGGGTAGGGGGTGTAACCAAGGAACGGTGCTCAGTGTGTCGGCCTGTTACCCCTATAGCTTCGATGTCTAGGGTAGTTGAAGAGAGTAGCAATGATGGAATGTCCAAACAACAGGTGTCTTTTCTTGTGCTTTATTTTACCCAACGTGGTAAAACAATAAACTTGAGGTGAATAAGAAAAGATGGATGAGGAGAAGAGTACCAGATTTAGGCCTACAAGTAACAGAAGCAGTCCTGCTTCAAACGACACTTTGCTTTCGTCGCCACTCCAGCCGGAGTGGGTATAGTGTACCTGGACAGGCCTCTCACACTGACCTGGCAGCCAGGGTATCACTCGGAACCTTGTGGGAAAAAAGGCCTCTGCCACAGACCCTTCCCTAGAACGTAGCTCATGGGGTAAATCTTCCTTAGTGAATTTAGGGCCTGAATCAAACTTCAGGTAGTTCTCAGTTGGTCACCGACTGACAGGTTGCTGACATCCAACCTCTCAGTGTCCGGTCACCTCCATCCCCGATGGTTCGCTCCAGTGCTGTTGGATCACCAGTCTCTCCTTGGTGCTCCTCAACTGGACTCCCCACCGAACAGCCAAACTCGCTTGGGATCTTTAGGGATGGGACCCCAGTCGATCACTGGGGCCCCACCATCACTTCAGTCGCTCCGGGCCGACATGGTCCCGGAACCAGGAACTCTGCATAGCACCCACGCCCCCGGCCAGGTAGGCCATAACGCTCCGGGTGCGGTGATGTACGGTCACCCTAAAGGTGTGTGCCGCACCAGGAACAAGAACCCTGCCCAATGGCGTCTGCCTCTGAAGTACTCTCCCCCAGCATGCCCCGCGAGAGAAAACTCTCCTGATTGGCTGCTGGCAAGAGACACCCCAACCTGAACTTCACCTGTGCCACCCATCGCCTCGGGGTGGTGTAGAACCCAGATGACAACAGAACGGCCCACAACAAAGTTCAGCAGAAACAGAGACCCAATTTAGACCAATTAACTGGGTGAGAGCCAACTAACTCTCTCACCCCCCTTAAATTTAGAATAGCACCTGTACCTGAAAGTACACAGGCGCTACACACTTGATCGGTAATTGTGTGATGACAGGCTGTTGTCGGAAAATACGCTCCATCGGACAATTATTGTCGGATTTTCAATCGTGCTTTAAAATTCTCCGCCAACAATTGTGTGTTGTCAGACACAAGTCCGTCGGACAAAACTCCAAAGTACAAACACGCATGCTCAGAAGCAATGCTCACCATAAGACAACATTAGCAGAAGTTGCCCAAAGGGTGGCGCTAAAGAGCTGAAAAAACACATTGTTTTGTGTTTGTTGGCTGACAACTCTTAGGCCTCCGCTGGACCGTTTCAGCAGACAGATTCGATCGTGTGTACGGCCGAGCAGACAGATTTGTCCACCCGACAGATTTCAAAGCATGCTTTGAAATCTATCGGGTGGGAATCTGTCCGCCCGACATGTCTGCTGGTTAGTACACTTACCAGCAGACATGTCGTCCCGCACCGCCGCCGCACCGCCGCCGAATGGATTCGGCGCATGCGCGGAAGTGTTTTACTTCCTGGTGCGGTGACGTGGCGGCGTCAACGTCACCGCCACGTCACCGACACGTCAGCGCGCTCTCTGCTGGCGGGGATTTTGGTTTGCTCGTGTGTACACGCGAGCAAACCAAAATCCCAGCAGACAGATTTGTTCAAATCTGTCGGACGGACAGATTTGAACAAATCTGTCCGCTCGTGTGTATGGGGCCTTAGCCGTTTGTATGCAAGACAAGTTCCTGGCCAACGCCCTTCGGACAAAAGTCCTACACTTTCTCTGCCTAAAATCTAATTGTGTGTACGGGGCTTAAGGATGAGCTCTGGCGTGTTTGCAAACCCCACGTGCAGAGCCCGGCAGGAAGTTGGCACTGCGCTACGCTAATCACAGGCAGTTAGACATTTTCCAATCTCTGCAGCTGTGCATCGGGACACTGTCTCACTGCCTGTGATTAGCATAGCGCAGTGCCGACTTAATGCTCACCAAACACGAAATTAGCAGAAGGGGCCCAAAGGGTACTGCTCAAGAGCTGAAATTCCTCGTAGTATGTCACTACATCCGTGTTTGTGGCACGATAATTGTGTAACGTTAGTATGCAAGACAAGATTCTGACACACAACCTTTTGACAAAAATCAGACACTCAGTTAGCCAAAAATCCTACGGTGTATAAGAGGCTTAAAATGCATTGAGTTGCTCCCATGCGATTGGCTGATTAGTAATTTGTGTTACCAAGCAATTGAACAAGTGTACCTAATAAAGTGGCCAGTGAGCGTATATTAACCACTTAAGAACCGCCTAATGCCGATATACGTCGGCAGAGAGGCACGGCTGGGCATAAGCCAGAGGTGTATTTAGGTTTTGTGCTGCCCTAGGCCTGACTAAACTTGTGCACCCCCTAATTTAAATATGACCCACCCCTTCCTGTCATGGCCACACCCTGTGTTGTTTAAGACCCGCCCTGAAATTTTCGAGTGAGGACACTAGTTCTGAGGGCCTGGGGGGGGGGCAATGGATTCCCTTAATTTACTTAGATTTCCTCTTACTTTCTGGTTGCCCATAGAGCAGGAAGTGAAGGGAAATCTTTGCAATGGGACAGGGATGGTAAAAGTGTTGCCTATAGTTCTACTTTAAGTAGGTGGTGCAGCAGAAACATATAGCACAGTGAGGAAGGTTTGTGGTCCAGGATGACAAAACAGTCAAAATTGGAAGCGCCCCCCCCCCCCACCACAGTTGCGGAAATGCCGGCCGCCCGCATACTAGAAGCAGCGCGGCCGCTTTATGGGGGCGCTAGACTAATTTGGGCCTTGTTGGCCTAGGCCAGGTTACAGCTCTGGCATAAGCACGTACAGGCAACGCTGTATCCTGGCCTAGGCCAACAAGGCCCAGGCCTAGGGCAATACTTTGCAGGGGGGCAGCACGGAAATCGTCCCCGCCAGCTTGTGCTACACTATTAGTGTAACGCAAGCTGCTTCTAATTTTGACTGGATCATACTGGACCACAAACCTTTCTCACTGTGCTATATATTTTCTGCTACGCTCTGCTTTAAAGTAGAACTATAGTCAACACTTTTTTTTTTCATTTTGGATAGGGTAAGGGAGGGTTAGGCCCCTTTCACATCCGCTAACGTCCGCAAGATCCGCATCCGTTTTTTCGGACAGAAGAATGTCCTATTTTTCTTCCGTCCGGTGGAACGGATCGGATGCAAACGGATAGACGGTCCGTTTCCATCCGATTCCCCATAGGGGATAGCGGAGGAGAGACAGGGCGGTCCCTGCACAGTGTGCGGGGACCGCCCTGTCCGCCTGACAGCTCAGCGGAGACCCCCCCGCTGAGCCGACGGACACACACGGAGCGGACCGCAAAACGGACCGCTGCGTGTGAAAGAGGCCTTATAGACCCTGTCAGTTTATTTTTTATCATCCCTGTCACATTGCAGAGATTTCCCTTCACTTCCTGCCCCATAGCCAAACAGGGAGTGAGAGAAAATCTATGCCAATTAAGGGAATCCATTGCCCCCCCCCCCCTGACGCTCAGAACTAGTGCCCCCACTCGATAATTTCAGGGTGGGTCTTAAACAGAAAGGGGTGTGGCCTTGACAGGAAGGGGTGGGTCATATTTAAATTAGGGGGTCACAAGTTTATTCAGGCCTAGGGCAGCACAAAACCTAAATACACTACTGCGTACAGGTACGTCCCCTTTAAGAGCCCAGCCGTGGGTCCTGAGCTCCGTGACCGCGCCTGTGGGACCCGATCGACGCCTGTGTCCCGGGATCGGGTCACAAAGCTGAAGAACGGGGAGAGGTAAGTATAAACAAACCATTCCCTGTTCTTCCTAGTGGCAGTTCATAGGGAACCACGATCAGTGAAGTGCCACGCCCCCTACAGTAAGAATCACTCACTAGGGCACACTTAACCCTACAGCGCCACCTAGTGGTTAACCCCTTCACTGCTAGTGTAATTTTCACAGTAATCAGTGCATTTTTCGCACTTTTGGTCCCAAAAATGTGTCAAAAGTGTCCGATGTGTCCGCCATAATGCCACAGTCACGATAAAGATCGCTGATCGCCGCCATTACTAGTAAAAAAAAAAATATTAATAAAAATGCCATTAAACTATCCCCTATTTTGTAGATGCTATAACTCTTGCGCAAACCAATCAATAAACGCTTTTTGTAATTTCGGGCCACGATTTACAGAAACCTGCACAGATGTCTCTGAAATCACGGCCGAAATTGGGACTGCCAGCGGGAGTGAAATCGTGCGAGTTCAGCTGAACTCGCACGGCTTCACTCCCGCAGCCCAGTGTGAAGCTGGGCAAAGGGGCACAGATGATGGAACAAAAATACACCCCACTAAGCTAGTAGGTGCGGTAGAGCAGGGGTGTGTAATTCAGAATATATATTTTTTTTTAATTCTGCACTGACTGTCTTTAAAATTTGTCCCAGCCCCTGTTCAAATCCACTCTGGGGACAGACTTGATGTGGAGATGTCTGGTCACCCTAGCGTATATACAGTATATATGGATTTTTTTTTAATTTATGTATTTTTACACTTGATTTGTGGAAATGTTTATGGACAAATAAAAAATAATAGTATATGTTATAGATAAAATGTTGATTTTCTTTTCTATTTGTATTGTGTCACATAGCAGTGTGTTTTATTTAAAATGTGTATTTCTTACTGGAGTTACTCCTGCATTATATGTGGAAGGTTGCCCCCCCCCTCACACACACACACTCACACATGGGGGGGCTATGTGGAAAGGGCGGGAAGAGGAGTGTGGAGGTGAAGTTAGCATTATGGTGACAGAGGAGGAGGAGGAGTTGTGAGGAGGAGGAACACGGAGGATTAGGCAGCAGTACTGTCAGCTTCCTGGAGGACAAAGCTGGCTTGTGAAGTGCTGCTCTGCTCTCTCCTATCCCGGGAACAAGATGGTTCTGGAGATCTTAGCTCGAGTCATTAAGGTGCAGCTTCCCGCCTATCTGAAGAGGCTGCCGGTGCCGGACAGTATCGCCGGCTTTATCAGGCTCTCAGGTAAGCGGGGCCGGCTGTGGTGACCAGTCAGGCCCGACTCTGTCTCACACACTGAGTAAGTTTTTTTATGAGTGCGGTCAGAGGCTGATAGCAATGTACGTTGTGCTGACTGGAGGTCTTTACTGAAACCCAGAGATGTGTGCTTTCTGCCCACATTTAAAGGGGACATCTCTGGTCTGTAAGGGGGGGGGGGGGGAGAGAACATAGAAAGCAATATGTAAATGGAACCCTGTCCTCCTCAGCATTTCCATTACCTTCCTGGGAATTAGCATGCTCTGACTTCCTGCATAGAAGAGCTCAACTCACTCTTGCATTGTTGGTGCTGTGTGCATCCCCTGATGTGACAGGACACAAACTTTTACTCTGGTGTTCTATCAGAATAGCGAACCCATCAGATTGGGTAACGTCCGCTGCATATGCGTTCCACCGCTACCAGGTTTGCTCATCTCACCTGCAGCCAGAAGAAGGCGGAGCTGCTATCTTACTACACCCTTTTAGCCATAAAGTAAGTAAGTGTGTGTGTGTGTGTGTATAATTTTTATTCCTGGGTGAAAGGGTTAAACACATCCTTGTAAGTCTATTTTGCCTCCGAAGACCAATCTGCATTCAGATTGCGCTCCAGAGTTTACTGACAGGTGGTGAGGAAGAGATGCAACGCCTATCGTGACCCCATTTTCACCAACAAACGTGCCACAACCGTGCGCATTGCACATGGTTTCTAGGTATTTGCGGCTCTTTTTCCATTTACTTTGGCAGGCTTGTCATCCAACAGGTGAACTTTGCCACAGGTGCATGTAAGCATCCCCGTCAGCAGAGCACAATAGCACTGCGGGAGGGAGGGATCCCCCATTAACACTGAATGTTGTTGGGGGAATCTGGCATTTTTCTGTCCTTCAACCTGTGGTTAAAAGGCAGAAAATTGCATAATGTAGGGCCTGCCTTAGGTTACACTTGTGGTTGGGGGCAGGAAATCTAACTACCCCCAAGGGCAGTCTGACAGGTATGTATGCTGTGGCTGCAATGCTTTGCTTTTTAGGGAGTTACAAAATATTCTCCCAACCCCATTCACTTGAATTAGTCATGTTTGCCAGCGATGCTTAAAACTACTAATTTAAGCGAATGACCCTGCAACTGTAAACCAAATGCTACAGCATGGTGTTCTATTCAAAAAGCCTGCTTGGCTGTCAAAAAGAAAAACGGGCATTCAGAAGGCTGAGGCATTACCTCCAGAATGTCAATCTTCTTTTGGATCTACCATCAATTGGGCAGCACAGAGGTTAGCACTTCTGCCTAGGGTGGGCTAGGGCTGTTGGTTCAAATCCCAACCACCATACTACCTGCATGGAGTTTCTAATAAAGGTACAACATTTAGCAACATATTGCTACATTTAGAGGCGCCTCTCTTCTCTAAGACGAGGCGGACTCCATCCCTACGGAGTCCGCCAGCTCAGCGGGAGATCTCTCTGCTGAGCTGGCAGATGACGGTGACTTAACAGCCTTGTTCCACTATGAGATTTGTTCCAGAACTAACTGCGCATGCGCAGTTACCAACTGCGCATGCGCAGTGATAGTCTACGGAAATAGCCGAACTCAACAGCTGATCGTCAGCTGTCTATGCTCTCGGCCACGGCGGCTGTTTAACAGATTAGTTAGCAATAAAAATAAAAAAAATACATTCCTCCCCTTTCTGCCGAGCGGCAGCGTGCATTACCTGCCATCCGAACGATCGGGAGCGAACGCATCTGGCAGCTAACACACGCGCTCGGCAGTTTCCGTCGGATGGGCGTGCTCAGCTGGAACAAAACAGATAGATGGAACCAGACTGGCAGATCAACGGCTCCCTCTCTGCTCACTAAGCGGGGAGGGGCTTGTCGAGCGCCGCTGTCTCTTATGGAGAGCTTTCATCCGAACCGCCATACGTCTGATTTTAGCGGATCTGATGTCAGCGGATATGTCACCACTGTCATCTGACGCTCCATAGTAGAGGTCGACCGATGTATCGGCCGATTATTTTGCGTTTTGTAATTAACCTCTTCAGGTCCGTGCTATTAACAGAATACGTGAACAGCGCGGACCTGAGGCGCCGGGGTCACGTCTTTGGACGTGATTTGCTTGTAATTCCCCGCGGGGAAAAACAGTCCCGACGCATCACCGAGGATCCGATGCGTGTACCCGGCGGCCGCGATGTCCGTCAGGTACACGCGATCGTCGGTGAGAGAGCAGGGACGTGGAGCTCTGAGTGTATACACAGAGCTTCACGTCCTGTCAGTGAGGTGACAGATGCTGTTTCTCTTGTACATAGGGAGACAGCATCGGTCACCTCCCTCCCCCCACACAGTTAGAACACACCCAGGCAATACATTTAACCCCTTCCTCACCCCCTAGTGTTAACCCCTTCAATGCCAGTCACATTTATACAGTAATTAGTGCATTTTTATAGCACTGGTCGCTGTATAAATGTGAATGGCGCCAAAAATGTGTCAAGTGTCCGATGCAATATCGCAGTCCCAATAAAAATCGCAGATCGCCGCCATTACTAGTAAAAAAAAAATATAAAAAAAAAATCATAATTATGTCCCCTATTTTGTAGGTGCTATAACTTTTGCGCAAAGCAGTCACATATTGTGATTTTTTTTTTACAAAAATACGTAGAAGAATACGTATCAGCCTTAACTGAGAAAAAAAAATATAAAAAAAAAGGGATATTTATTATAGCAACAAGTAAAAAATATATATATATATTTTTAAATTGTCGCTCTTTTTTTCATTATAACGCAAAAAATAAAAACCGCACGGGCGATCAAATACCACCAAAAGAAAGCTCTATTTGTGGGGAAAAAAAGGACGCCAATTTTGTTTGGGTGCCACGTCGCACGACCGCGCAATTGTCAGTTAAAGCGACGCAGTGCCGGAAGCTGAAATTTCGCCTGGGCACGAAGGGGGTTTATGTGCCCAGTAAGCAAGTGGTTAATCGGCATCGGCCGATTTGTGCTGTAAGAAAGCCGATTTTTTTTTTTTTTTTTTTTTTTTAACTTCAGCAGCGCGACTTGCAAAAAGCTTCTATAATAGAAGTCAATGCAAGTTGCCTGAAGTTTTCCGTGGAGGAGACTCTGGGCAGCCTGCCAAGTTTTGAGAAAAGTTACAATGTTGCTACTTATCAATTAACTGAACTCCGTGTAGGAGAGTTCTCAGTTTAACCATTTAAAGGCTAAATCTTTTTTGACACTTGGTGCTTACAAGTAAAAAACCTGTATTTTCTGCTGGGAAAATGACTTGGAACCCCCAAACATATATTTTTTTTAGCAGAGACCCTAAGAAATAAAATAGTGATTGTTGCAATATTTAATGTTACACGGTATTTGCGCAGCGGTCTTTCAAACGCATTTTGTTTGGGAGAAAATATGCTTTAACAAAGAAAAAAAAAAACTAAACAGTAAAGTTAGCCTATTTTTTTTTGTCCAAAAGTTTTCATTACCTGTTTTTGTGTATTGGATATATATATATATATATATATATATATATAAATTACAAGTACACTGATTGGAGGCTTGTTGTGTTTAAATGTAAGAAATGTTCTGTATTACTTAGCAGGGCAATAATGGAACTTCCGCTTTTCCGAATCCCCCCCCCCCTCTGGTGTCACATTTGGTACCTTTTTAGGGGGAAGGGGGGGCAGATACCTGCGTAATCCCAGGTATTTGCTCCCTCCTCCGGGCATAGATCACTGTGGTGACCTACACCACATCTGGTGCTTAATCCGCCCCCAGCTTTCTTCTGGGAGACGCACAGGTCCCAGAAGACAGCAGGGACCAGTGGGATTGCGCAGCGCGTCTTGCGCATGCACAGTAGGGAACCAGGAAGTGAAGCCGCAAGGCTTCACTTCCTGATTCCCTTACGGAAGATGGTGGCCGAAGCACCCGAGGGAGAGATCGGCTTCAGGTGCCAGCATTGTGGCCACCCACGACAGGTAAGTGTCCATATATTAAAAGTCAACAGCTGCAGTATTTGTAGCTGCTGACTTTTATTAATTTTTTTCCACAGAACTCCGCTGCCTAAACACTGGACCATCATTCTAGCAGCGCTATTTGGCTGCTAGCGGGGTGCTTATATCCCAGCTAGCGGCTGATTAAGAGGGTTAATGCTCCCATGTAGCACCACTGCAGAAGCGTTTTGCAGATGTTCATCTCAATGAGCAGGAGTGGTGGAGGAGCCGCTCCAAAGATGCTGCTTGCAGGACTTTTCTTTAATGTCCTGCCAGCGCACCGCCTCAATGTGAAAGCACTTGGGCTTTCAGACTGAGACTGCAGGGGAGCAGTTTTGCAGGCACTTTACAAGTGCTATTTTTAGCCCAAAAGTGCCTGAAAATGCCCCAGTGTGAAAGGGGTCTAACTGTTAGATTTTATGAGATGAAGGGGGGGGGGGGGTCGGCTTAACATATCGGCCCAAAAAAAATCGGCATCATAATTCGGCTATCGGCCGCCGCGATTTCTGAATATCGGCATCGGCCAGAGAAAAACCCATATCGGTCGACCTCTACTCCATAGGCTTGCATGGAGCTGCTGTTCAGGTCCACCTGTCAGTTTTGTTGGCGGACCTGAACGGTCCGACCGTGTGAAAGGGGCCTTATACTCCGTGGCTCCTGCTGGATTTTCCTTCTAATTCCCTATATTGAGGCTTCCATTTGTGGATGGACTTTTTGGTTACACAACCTATCAAGGTTGCTATAATCCTTTTAAATGGAATATAAACTGAAGGACTTATGAATAAATGGTTGCGGAACAAATCATCTTAGTTTCCATTATTTCTTTTGGGATTATTCGATTTGATATACAAGTTTGGATTACAAGCATGTTTCTGGAACGGACTATGCTTGCATTTGCCGACCGTCATACGCTGGCAGAATGGCACGGCTGCGCACATTGGCGTACAGGTATGTCCCTTTTAATGTGCGAGCTGTAAACAAACCTTTCCCTGTTCTTCGTAGTGGCACTTACAGGGATTGTCTGTACCCTGTCATGGGGAACAAGGATCGGTTACGTGTCGCGCAAAGCCATGCCCCCCTAACAGTAAAAATCACTCTTTAGGTCACACTTAACCCTTTCAGGGCCCCCTACAGGTTAACCCCTTCACTGCCATTGTAATTTTTACAGTAATCCGTGCATTTTTATAGCACTGTTTGCTGTAAAAATGACAATGGTCCCAAAATGGTGTCAAAAGTGTCCGATGTGTTTGCCATAATGTCGCAGTTACGATAAAAATCGCTGATCGCCGGTATTTCTAGTAAAAAAAAAAAAATGCATTAATAAAAATGCCATGAAACTTTCCCCTATTTTGTAGACCTTTGCGCAAACCAAACGCTTATTTTGAATTTTTTTTTTTTTTTTTTACCAAAAATATGTAGAAGAAGACGTATCGGTCTAAACTGAGGAATATATATATATAATATTAACAAATATTGCATTTTATTTTTTTTTCAAAATTGTCACTCTATTTTTGTTTATATCGCAAAAAATAAAAAATGCAGAAGTGATCAGGTACCACCAAAAGAAAGCTCTATTTGTGGGGAAAAACAATTTTGTTTGGGAGCCACGTCGCTTGACCGCGTAATTGTCAGTCAAAGTGACGCAGTGCCGAACTGCAAAAAGGGGCTCGGTCCTTTAGCAACAAAATGGTCTGGGGCTTAAGTGGTTAATAATAACATAACAGCTAGGGTTGTCCAGATACCGATACTAGTATCGGTATCGGGACCGATACCGAGTATTTGCGGGAGTACTTGTATTCGCGCAAGTGCTCCCGATACCTAAATAGAATACTTTTTTTGTATTTATCAACATGTTCTGTGAAAATTCTTTGAGTTTTTTACTACTGCGTGACAAGCAAATAAAACATTTTTATTCATTTTTACAAATTTTTATTCTTTTATAATGTCTTGAGTTAGAGTTCTTCATAATTCTAAAGAAAATATCCTTAGTCTGTATTGTGGTTTGAAAACTGTCACATGACATTTAAAAAAAAGTATCGGTATTCGGTATCGGCAAGTACATGAAAAAAAGTATCGGTACTTGTACTCGGTCCTAAAAAAGTGGTATCGGGACAACCCTAATAACAGCTGATATGCATTATAGTCTGCTCATGCGTTTTTAAAATGTTTCCCCCTTGTCCCCTAACAGCTTACCCTTTCCAATATATGGCTGGCGAGGCCCTATGAAGCCACCCTTTTATGTGGAATCCCAGTGACAGGACTACATGATGTGAGGACATTGCCTGCACCAACATGGACAGGCAGCTGAAGAGGACAACATGCAGAAGACACGCCTCTGCTGCTCCTTCTACAGGGAAGTTTTCTCTCGGTCACTTCCCTTGGTGGAGTAGAGTTGAATCCTTTGTGTGGAGTCTTCTCAGGCTACCTATGTGTTGGGACAGGCAACGTACTTACATCTGACAAACTTTAGAAATGCCAGGCTCAAAATGTGTGCTTGGCCAGTCATTACATGTATTTCCTAAGAATTTGATCAGATGAGGAGTGCACCTTCTCTGCCTGACTGGAAGCTCAGAAAAGAGGTGCACCGGAACCAGATGGTCACCAGTCATCTCTATGACCGTCGGAGGACCCCGGGCGCGATGACGCCACACCCGGGTACGGTAAGTAAACAAAACCGCGATTGCGGCTGTAAGCCACAGTATTCATGAGATCAGTGAATTTTTTTCACCAATCTCATGGTTTCCAGCCTGGAGGTGAGATGTAAGGTCTTATTGACCCCGCATCTCTCCATAAAGAGGACCTGTCACACACATTCCTATTACAAGGGATGTTTACATTCCTTGTAATAGAAAAAAAAAAAAGTGTAAAAAAATAAATATGTAAAATAATAATTAAAAAAAATTCAAACGCCCCTGTCCCCGGTAGCTCGTGCGCAGAAGCGAACGCACGCGCAAACCCCGCCAACATATGTAAACGCAGTTTAAACTACATTTGTGAGCTATCGCCGTGTGCGTTAGAGTGGCAGCAACAATTCTAGCACTAGATCTCCTCTGTAAATCTAAACTGGTAACCTGTAAAAAAAGTTCCGAAGTTTGGCGCCATTCCATGAGTGTGCGCAATTTTAAAGCGTGACATGTTGGGTATCTATTTACTCGGTGTAACCTAATCTTTCATATTTTACAAAAAAATTGGGCTAACTTTACTGTTTTAATTCATGAAACAATTTTTTTTTTCCCCAAAAAAGGAGTTTGAAAAATTATTGCGCAAATACCGTACAAGATAAAACGTTGCAATGACCGTCGTTTTATTCCCTAGGGCAGTGATGGCGAACCTTGGCACCCCAGATGTTTTGGAACTACATTTCCCATGATGCTCTACTGCACTGCAGAGTGCATGAGCATCATGGGAAATGTAGTTCCAAAACATCTGGAGTGCCGAGGTTCGCCATCACTGCCCTAGGGTGTCTGCTAAAAAAAACATAATGTTTGGGGGTACTGCGTAATTTTCTAGCCCAAAAAATATGATTTGTACATGTAGGATAGAAGTTCCAAAAAAGGCTTGGTATGCTGGTGTGCATAAAAGCCCTGTATTGAAGTGGTTGGCATGGTTGCCTATGGCTCTAGTTCACATCTGTGCATTGTAAGCCGATATGTTTTGTTTTTCTTTGGAAAGTGTCAGGAACTTTTTTTCCCCATATATTGCTGCCAAAAATGTAACACTTGTTTTCTTTTTTGGCTAATAGAAAAGTATGACAATTCAGTTCATTAAGTGCTACTTTAAGGCCAATTTAGGAACATAAAGGTCCCTGAAATACTTTGATGCTACTTAAAGCGGGGGTTCCGCGGTCCGTCTTTTTTTTTTTTTTACTGTGCAATTCATTCTTTTAATATTGCCAAGCTTGTACTCACATGTTTGACGTTGCTACTCCTCCACATTCTTAATCGGCATCAAATCTGTATTTATAAAAATAGCTGCAAGAATTTTTCATTTTGCTTGTGGGCAGCGTGAGGCCCACAAGCAAATACTTCCAGGAAGCGGTGAATGCATTCATCGCTCTATCCCGCGCATGAGCAGTGTTGACGGCGAGTGGCGCTGTTAACACTACTCCGCTGCCATCACAACGGCCGGCAGTGATGGTGGTACAATCAAAGGATATTGTTATCTGGTCCCGTGCAAGAAAATGGATGCTTCTCCGTGTGCATTCAGGTGAATGGCATTATTTACCTGTCTGCCATCAATTTAAAATAGTGAAATTAGATCCGCCCTCGTTAAGTGACCTGCTTCTTGAGTCACCCGACGAGTAAAATCTTGCGAGATTTAGTCTTTCAGCGTTACTAGTCTCCTGGAAAGCATGACGCTGTGCTCGCAGGAGACATAGCGAAAGACTCCCAGCAAACACTCAGGCACTCGCAAAGCAAAGTGACATGCCCACTCCCGTGGGAGAGAGACCAGGAAGTGGTTGTATACAACAAGATTTTAAAGGTATTTCAATGATTAAAAAAAATTCTGATAGCAAAATGTTTATCTACATAAAACGATCTTCTGGATATGCTATACTTTGTATTTAGGGTGCACCTTTCGCTTTAAGTGGCAGAGAGTGTAAAGTCACACTCCATAAACAGAACTGTCATAGTAACCTATTAGCCAAAAAACATCAAACAACAAGTGTTCAAAAAGGCAAAATGCGCACTGCGAAACACGCCGGAAAAAAAAGCATCAAATACAGCCTGCAAAGATGTGAACCTAGCCTTAAAGCGGAACTTCCACTTTAAAGAATCCTGGTCACAGGTCCCAGAAGATTGCCCAGCCGCTCAGAACACGCAAGCTGTCACAGCCAGGTGCCCACAGCATGTCGGTGCTGAGGAGCGATGGTTCGGGCAGCCACATCGCTGGACTGTGGGACAGGTAAGCGTGTGAAGTGATATAGCGCGCAGAGAACCATGTGTGAAATTAATAAAAACACATTCTACAATCAATCAACTAATCATATATATATATATATATATATATATATAATGTAAAAAATCAAATATATTGTGTCCATGCAGATTTCTTCTGTATATCCAATCACCGTGACTTTTCTAACATGTGCAAATAGTCCATAAAATGCTTCACTCAAAGTGATAATGGTTGAACTCTCACCAGGAATCTTTGGCCACCAAATGACCCACAAGCATGTAATGCAGGGCATCGGTGGCCTCCAGGATTCGCACGACAGATCACTTACAGTTCATGCATATAAGCCAGATGCAGCAAACAATCATGTGCAGCTTGAGGGAAAGCACGAGCCAGTCTGTCCCCAATGGATCGCTCCTATGGGCAGGCAGTGTGTGTTTATTAAAAGTCAGCAGCTAAACTTTTTGTAGCTGCTGACTTTAAATAAACACACAAATGGGTGGAACTTCGCTTGGGGGTACATGCTTCTGCATTTGTTGGGTAATGCATTGTGCAAACCTGAATGTTGCGTGCAGTCCGTGCTATGCAACTCTCCTCGGTGGTTTCCCTCTTGCCAGGAGTGCAGTGGGGGAATGGGATAGTTGGAGGCTAAAACATTACAGGCACTGCATGCTCTTTTGCATCCAGTGCTCAGGAAAAGACCTGGATGACCCTCTCAGCAAAGCATGATCCAAATTGCTACAGCGGGGGGGGGGGGGGAATGTTGTGAACTGAAGGAAAGTATGAACACAAGATTTCCCAACCAGGGTTCTGCCGCAATCTACCCATCAATTGCAGGCTGACGGGTAGATCACATTCCTACGGGCAGAGCATCTCAGGGAATCAACTGGTGTGTTCGCTTTTTTTTCTTGTGGGTCCTGTCTCCCCTATAGAGGAGAGGGAGGCAGGGTACAAGGAGGTGAAACCAGGATCATCACTGCCACTGCTCCGTGTCGCTCTGCATCACAAGGAAACTGCTATTGTAATGTGCCCTGCCCCAATGTAATGCCCCCCTAAACAACTGCAAATAATAAAGTGTTTGTTAAATGATAAGCATCTTTCACTTGTAATCAAACCTAAACTTGTCTTTAGTTTCAGAATGGCTACGACTACTGCCTTTCCTGGGTGTCCTTGCCCTACTGGGCTACCTTGCAATCCGACCATTCCTACCGAAAAAGAAGCAACAGAAAGACAGTTTGATTAATCTTAAAATCCAAAAGGAGAACCCAAAAGTTGTGAATGAAATTGATATAGAGGACCTTCATGTTGCCAAAGTTGCCTACTGCCGATGCTGGCGCTCTAAAACGGTGAGTGTTATATTTGCTGTGAAGATAATGCATTGCACAGCATAATCTCACACACAGGTGATCAACATTAGTCACCCAAAGTCACTTATCCTGCTGGCAGTAACATATGGTATATTGTCAGATATGAGCGGTTTAGGGCCTAAGTAAAAGGAGAACTAATGCTTAAACCCATTTCAGTGATTGAGAAACACTGTTTTTCGTTCACTCTGGTGTAGAGCATTGTACAGTGTTAAGAACTATTATCTTTTTGGAGTAGCATGGAACAGTGTTTGCAGCGACCTACAGTATATACAGTGCCTTGAAAAGTATTCATACACCTTTTTTAAATTTTCCAGAATTTGTCATGTTAAAACCCAAAACTTAAATGTATGTATTTTGTGAGGGACCAATCTAGTGAAACCAATTGCCTTCAGAAGTCACCTAATTAGTAAATAGAGTCCACCTGTGTGTAATTTAATCTCAGTATAAATACAGCTGTTCTGTGAAGCCCTTGGAGGTTTGTTAGAGAACCTTAGTGAACAAACAGGATCATGAAGGCCAGGGAACACACCAGACAGGTCAGGGATAAAGTTGTGGAGAAGTTTAAAGCAGGGTTAGGTTATATAAAAAAAAAAGAAAAAAAATCCCAAGCTTTGAACATCTCACAGAGCATTATTCAATTCATCATCCAAAAATGGAAAGAGTATGGCACAACTGCAAACCAGGACTGGAAAGAGCGTTTTAATCAGAGAAGCCTGGAGGAGCTGCAGAGATCCACAGCTCAGGTGGGAGAGGAAAAAAAGTCATTGTTGGGGGGGGGGGGGGGGGGGGGGGGGAGAGGAGACATAAGAAGTCCCATTTTGTAGTTTGTGAGAAGCCACGTGGGAGACACAGCAAACATGTGGAAGCTGGCGCTCTGGTCAAACAAGGCCAAAATGTTACTTTTTGGCCTAAAAGCAAAACACTATGTGTGGCGGGAAACGAACACTGCACATCATTTTGAACACACCATCCCCACAGTGAAACATGGTGGTGGCAGAATTATGTTGTGGAGATGATTTTCTTCAGCAGGGACAGGGGAAGCTGGTCAGAGTTGATGGGAGGATGGATGGTGGCAAATACAGGGCAATCTTCTTCAAAGAAAACCTGTGAGTCTGCAAAAGATTTGTCCTGCTGGAATGTGAACCTCCTCCCCAGTCTCAACAATCCTAAACATACAGCCAGAACTACAATGGAATGGTTTAGATCATGGGTCTTCAAACTACGGCCCTCCAGTTGTTCAGGAACTACAATTCCCATCATGCCTAGTAATGTCTGTGAATGTCAGTGTGTCACAATGCCTCATGGGATGTGTAGTTCTACAACAGCTGGAGGGCCGTAGTTTGAGGATCCCTGGTTTAGATCAAAGCATATTCATGTTCTAGGATGGCCCAGTCAAAGTCCAGACCTAAATCCAACTGAGAAGCTGCGGCAAGTCTTGAAAATTGCTGTTCACAGACGCTCTCCATCCAATCTGACAGAGCTTGAGCTATTTTGGCAAAGAAGAATGGGCAAAAATGTCACTCTAGATGTGCAAAGCTGGTAGACATTCCAACAAGATGTGCAGCTGTAATTGCAGTGAAAAGTGGTTCTACAAAGTATTGACTCAGGGGGGCTGAATACAAATGCACGTCACACTTTTCACATATTTATTTGTAAAACATTTTGAAAACCATTTCTCATTTACCTTTCACTTCACAATTATGTGCCACTTTGTGTTGGTCCATCACATAAAATATACATTTTTTTTTTTGGTTGTAACATGACAAAATGTGGAACATTTCAAGGGGTATGAATACTTTTTCAAGGCACTGTAATTGAATACAGTGAGTACAGACTCGCCTACACAGCTGAGTTTGACAGCTATGCAAGGACAAATGTGTGGTCCTGAACGCACCTTGTCAGCATGCAGCTCCATGCTACTTTAAAAAGATGGTGAAAAAAAAAATATACTCTTTTCACTGTATGGTGTTCTACCCCCATGTAAATTAAGCTTTACCCTTGCCCTACAGTCCTAACCCCCCCAGACAGATATAGCGTACATGTATTAACCCTTTAAGCACTGAGATTACTGATTTGACATGTCAAAGCGCACCGGTGTGAACCAGGGCTTAATGTAAGAACCATCCCTTTAAAATAAATAAAAAAACTTTAGGCTATAAAGTAGAACTGTGGGCAGCATACCAAATGTAAAACCTAGTATACAAATATGATTTCTCTCCGATCTGTTTGCCCCTTTTAAAAAGAGAGACCTCCTGTGATATGGAAAGCACTATTGTCACCTTGCTAGAACTACAGTAGGTTAAATGGTATCAGTTGGGGACAAAGGCATATGTTGCCTGCACACCATGTATTTCTAATCAATAGTCCAAGTTTTTATTAAATAAACTGATTGCGTCACAATAAGTGCAGCTGCAACTTTTTGAGGCCACGCAAGACCCTTTTGTCGTGTCTGGAAAAATAGGTCCTGCGTGGCCTTAAAATGCTAAACCTACATATTCCACTGTGATTGAATTTTAAATAAAAATGTAATTAATAATCCAAGTGTTTATGTGCTTGCAGCATATGTTCTTGTCGGCATCTGGCAGTGGCTATCTAGGAGTCTGATTTCTATTAGTCATTTAAAAGTAAAAGCAATTTAGTTCTGATTTGGGGAACACGGCTTCTAAATTCTAGAAGTCTGGAAATGGCTGGGAAAATGGCATTTTGATAAACTTCAAGAGGCTCCAGTCCATAGTGCTCTGCAGTTTACACTTTTACCACTTCTCCACACTAAATCACAGGGCTACAAAACTTTCAGTGCTTCCCTGTTACCCATATATACAGCAAAGTTGGGCACAGCAGATATTTGTGGAGCAAAAGCTTATTTTAGTCTAGTTCAGAGTGCGATTGGTGGACTTTGTTGATTATAAGCACTCTTGGCCCTGAAGAGGTTTTAATTCAGAAAAGGCATGGATAACAGTACAATACCTGTTCCTATATACACTTACTATGTCATGAAACATACAGATTGAGAATACTTTGTATAGGACTAGTTGATTTATATCTGACTACACATAATCGAGGTGTAATGGGGTATTCCACAGTAATGAACCACTGCTGTCATGTAGAAATATCTAGTTTTAAACCATGACGTCCTGTATCAAGAAGCTGAAGCTTGAATGTCAAATTTATTATTGCAATGTCATGACCACATTATCTTGTCCTCTGGCCTTTTGTGGTTATTATTTATGAAGCCGAGAGAAGTACTCTAGCTTTGACAAATTAAATTGGTAAGGCCTACAGAGCGTTGCATGCATTTTAACCCGATTTTACTTTATTTTTTCCAATTGTTCTATTTAATGAAAGCGCAGAAGTTTTGTTGCGGGGGTTACTACACTTTTCACTTATTAACCACTTAAGCCCCGGACCAATATGCTGCTAAATGCCCAAAGGTGTTTTTACAATTTGGCACTGCACTGCTTTAACTGGTAATTGCGCGGTCATGCAATGTTGTACCGACACAAAATTTGCGTCCTTTTCTTCCCACAAATGGAGCTTTCTTTTGATGGTATTTGATTGCCTCTGCGATTTTATTTTTTATGCTATAAACGGAAAAAGACCGAAATTTTTTAACAAATTATTTTCTACTTTTTGTTATGAGAAAAATCAAACTAAATTTTAGTCAAACATTTAGGCCAAAATGTATTCAGCCACATGTCTTTAGTAAAAAAAAATCGCAATATCAAAAAAAACTAGCTACCTAGCGGGAACAGTGACACTAATACAGCTATTTAGAAAACTGATCGCTTAGTGACACTGGCAATAGGTGGTGAAAGGGTTAACTAGGGCAGTGATCAAGGGGGTTAAACCTTTATTAGGGGGGGGGGGGGTAGGGGGCAACTCTGGACTTAACACTAACTGCCAGTAAATATATGATCACTGTGATAGGGGGCTGGGGGGGGGGGTGATCTGAGGGGGTTAAGTGTGCCTATGTGTAGTGGTGTTAGTGTGCTGTTGTGCAACTCACTTGTAATGTCTTCTCCTCTTGCCGGAGTGAAAATACCGCCGAGAGTAGAGGTGACATCACTTCTTCTGCCTGTGTTTACATTACACGGGCAGAGGGGGGGGGAAAGCGGATTCGCTGGGAGTGATCGCGAGGGGTGGACAGAAACGAACAGCCGCCCCCCTCATCCTGGATCGCTCCCAGAGGCTTACCGACCGCCACATGTAGCGGACCCCCGACCCGCGGAAAGGCAGGGACGTGCCGGCACGTCCATCTGCCTGTACGTGCCATTCTGTGGACATATATATACATGCAGCGGTCGTTAAGCGGTTAATCCTATTATAGAAGGTTAACAATATTTACTTATATCTTCACTAATGATTTTTTTGGTCTAGTTGTCTGATCAGCCCTTTCTGCCCTAGTAATGTACGTAAATTTGTCCCATAGCTCTGTGACATTTCTTTTACGAAATATTTATTGAAATTTTTAGAAAAAAAAAAATGTTCAGCTCAAGATCTCAATACAGCAGGTAATAAAGTGGTAAGAACAAAACAATACATCACAATGTGGGCCAGTGGATCAATAATGGAGAGAGCAGTGCAAGAGAAGATGGCTATTGATACAATAACGGACAAAAGGGTCACATGACCAAGCTTTAGATATACAGCTGCGCAAAGGAGTTTGTGAATTTTTGGGGTCTGCATCTCAAACATTTCAATAAAGTTAACAAAGAAAAAGGTAAACCGTGCCCTGCAATGTAAAATAGTTTCCTGTGCAGGTTGTGTTAATGAGCCATGAGGTTTGTGAGACATGGTGTGCTCAAATTAAGTGGGTAATGCATCATCCCCCATTGCATCCTTGAGCTATGTTGCAAAAAAAAAAACTCGGAATCAAGATCCTCTGAGCCCTCTGGGGTTCCTGGAAAGCAAAAGTTGGCCTCAAATACCCCAATTTGGCCTTTATGGCCAGAAAGAAGTTTTAACTGCGCAGAAATCAGTGAAGAGAGGGTTACCATTGTCTTCAATGCTGCCGATGCTCTGTTTTGTCTACTTTTTGAACATAAGGAGCGATGGATCCTTTCGGATTCCTGGGCTGTCATGGAAGTCTGGTACTGCCATATTGCTTCCATAACATGTTTTAAACTGTGACAGTAAGATAGGGTTGTCCCGATACTAGTATCGGGACCGATACCAAGCATTTGCCTGAGTACTTGTACTCGGGGCAAATACTCCGATGCTTCACCCGATACTTGTACAGTCAGGGTGATCAGTGTGGTGGGGGAGTTACAAGCACCGCTGACTGTCCTTGTATCCTCCTCCAGCCCCCCTCCATTCTGCTGCTGCCCCCCTCCTTCTTGCTGCTGCCGCCATGACCCCTCCTTCTTGCTGCCATGCCCCCCCCCCCGATCTGTCAGGATGGAGAGCGGCGGTAGGAGCCGGTAAACCTGGCTCCTACCTTTTCCGAATGTACAGAGTCAGTGGTCACTGACTTTGTACATTCACATAACTGAAACATTGTAACCTCCTGTGATTACAATGTTTTTAGTTTATAAATGAAGAATGAACAGGGCTGACGGGAGGAAAAAAAAAAAAAAAGGAATTGCAATAAATAATAATAAAAAATAATTGTAAAAAATAAATTAAATAAACACAATGACGCTGTACATTCCCCCCCCCCCCCCACCCCCCCTTAAAAATAATAACGCATTGTAAAAAAAAAACTGCTGACACATGTGCCATGGTCGCATGAGATTTAAAAAAAAAAGTATCGGTAATCGTTATCGGCGAGTACTTGATAAAAAGTATCGCTACTTGTACTCGGTCCTAAAAAAAAAGTGGTATCGGGACAACCCTATAAGAAATGATTTAATGAAATATAGATTACAGAACCACAAATTAGTAAATTATTTTGGAAGAATAACAAATTGCTGCGTGTCACTTAACTCTGTGTCCCCCTGATTAATATATGATGCTGGTACCCCTCACTTGCTTCTCCATAGTTTGGCCTTGAGGTAGAGACTGCTGGTTCTGGGTGTCAGCTGGGGACTTGCCTGGATCTTCACTCTGTGCCCTGTTGCTGCATGCCTTGTGGTGCTCGGGGAGACAGTGCCATCTTGGATCTTCTCCTGGATATTTTTATGCAAGCTTTTCCCCTGCAGCCTTGCATACCACCTATTTGATTTTTACCATGGCCAGCGAGTAAATGACGTGCTTGGGAATTCTGGGATGCCAATTAGTAAGGTGGTCCGCAGAATGAGGTGGCAGGGATGTAGCCGAGGGGACATGCTGCTCACGTCCTAGCAGCTGGGCACACTTTGTAAAAATAATAATCTGGTTCATCAAAAAAGCCTTTCCCTGGTAAGCAGTACATTCTGATTGACCGCACAAAAGACTCAAAACTATAGAAAGCCTGACAATACTGTGAGCAGCTTTTGAAACTGAGACCAGTGCTAGCTAATACTTTACTGTTAAATTGAGTGTATTTAGTGTTTTCTAATGAACTTTTGTTCCCTTATTTTCAGTTTCCTGTTTGCGATGGTTCCCATAACAAGCACAATGAACTTACTGGAGACAATGTGGGTCCACTCATCTTGAAAAAGAAAGAAGTTTAATGGCATTTTAGGAAATGTTCTTGTCTGATTTGTGTCCTGGGGCTGTAAGGAAATATTAGATTTCTTCCTCCCCCCTTTTTTTTTTTTGGGAGTCCCGCTCTGATGTTGAATTGATTTTCTGGTACCTAAACAAGTGTACTTGTGATAATCGGTAATAAGCATTTTGTAATTTTTAACTGCAATACCTTGGTTAAAAAAAAAAGCACCCAAACCCATCACCTGCTTTTTTTTAAGCTGCCTTATTTTTCTGTTTCAAGGTTTACAGGATGGTTAGAAGGTTGAAGGATTGAACATTGTATCATAAATCTTTTTTAGCTGCCTTTATCACACACACACACACACCTATTTACGAAAGGCAAATCCACTTTGCTCTACAAGTGCACTTTCAAGTAAAAATAAAAACCAAGCACTTCTTGCAGCTCTATATTTCTTCAAAGTGGTGGGCAGTCTCAATGTTTAGTCCTAGAGATTTGCAGGATGGGACAGCCCTGCACTTTTGAGGTTGAGGTTTGAATGATAGAACACTGCATTAATGCTTCCATTTTGTGTACATTTTTAGGAGAAAACCTTTAGGGCCCTTTCACACTAGCGGACGAACGGTCCGCTAATTACAAGTCTATTAACGGACTTGTAATGGGCCCCTATGGGAGCGGATCCGTTAGCGGATGATGCATCCGCTAACGTCCGCCAGATCCACATCTGTTTTTTCGGACGGAAGAATGTCCTATTTTTCTTCCGTCTGGCCAAACGGATCGGATGCAAACGGACAGACGGTCCGTTTCCATCCGATTCCCCATAGGGGATAGCGGAGGAGAGACAGGGCCGTCCCTGCATAGTGTGCGGGGACCGCCCTGTCTGCCCGACAGCTCAGCGGAGACCCCCTGCTGAGCTGACGGACACACGGAGCGGACCGAAAAACGGACCGCTCCGTGTGAAAGAGCCCTTACTTTAAGCATTTGCCCTAGAATAGGCACATACTCAAAATCAGTTTTTGTTCAAAGTAACACGACCCAAACTCTGCGAATCAGGCTTGCATTGAAAGTAAATGCAGTTTTGGAAGAAGTCCACAGTATGGCAGTATCCTTGTAACAGAAGACTTTTGCTGAAACGCTTGTGCTGGAATTCTAGTCTTAACAGCGGCTTAGGGTATCTCTCATAGTCTTATGGGTATAAGATATATTACTGAAGTGGACCATACTTGTGTTTTTAAAAGACCCATTGTAACACTTTTCACACTTATGCCCCGTACACACGACCCGAAAATCGTACGAAAAATGCCGCTTTCGAAACGATCGTAGGATAATCGGATCGTTAGTACAGCGCTTCCGAGAGCCGATCAGGACAGTTCATCTGATTTTATTCTATCGGACATGCACAGAATTTTTTTTCGTACGATGCCAGATCGTACGATTTTCGGTTAATTAGTACAACTGTTGTTCGAAAATGCAATACAAATACATTACAACACATGACATCACTTCCGATTTTTTTATTCTGCCATATGTGACTAGTAAACTCATCGGATTCGACGTGAGATTAGCATACAAAAAAAAAACGAAAGATCATTCGTCCGATCATCGGATCGTGTGTACCGGGCATTAAAGGCTAAGTTCACCCCCCCCCCCCCTTTTTTTTTTTTTTTTTTAATAAATCCATCTACCCTGTGTCCCAATATACCAGTAATGTACCTCTGTTGCACAAAAATGGCTGTAGTTTGCAGATAATTTCAGAAAGTTCCTAGTATAAACACAGGACAGACAAGCCAGTATGGCCCAGGAAGGAGTTTGCCAGCTGTCCTCATTAGCAAACCTTCACCCATCAACTAAGTTTTCACACCACCCCCGGCATTCCTCCATGTGTGAATTTGCCTGACTTCCCAAGTGTCCCCTCAGACGGGTTCAGGCTGCAAGCTAAATTCCCTGGGGCCACATGCAGCCCACGGCACACCCCTGATGTAGTGCAAGAGCCTGCCTGATTGAATACAGAGAGATTGGATAGATGGTGTGTCCTGCTATTATATATATATTTGTGAATCCAAAGGAGTTTGTACAATCAGGTTGTATAGCGTATGGCCACATTTATACACCTAAAATTACTAGTTGCGCTTTCAGTCTCATTAATTGTTAACGACACACCAAACGGAAGCAAGCATACATTTCTTTCTCGTACATCACGGGACACAGAGCGGCATATTCATTACTATGTGGGTTATATGGAGTACCTTCAGGTGTGGACACTGGCAATCTCAAACAGGAAGTCCCCTCCCTATATAACCCCCTCCCCTAGAGGGAGTCCCTCAGTTTTTTCGCCAGTGTCTTAGGTGTTGGTCACGGAATAGCTTTGCTCCACATCCTTGGGATTAAGGGCGGGCTAACCGGATCTGTCCAAGGAGCCTCAGTGCCAAAGTGGACAGTACCCGGGCCCCAAACCGTGGGGTTTTGCCTATAATGCTCCTCTTTGGAGGGCTGGACCCTGGGCCCAGGACTTGGAGTTTGTAAAAACCATAAGTTCCTGTTTGCCAGGGTGCTATATAGGTCCAGGACAGTGGGTACCTTCATAGGACCCCAGGGCCTGAAGGTCTACTACGCTACCCACGGAGATGGGAGAAGATTGGATCAGTTTGCTGGACAAACATCCTGCAGCATGGAGCAGGTAAGGGGGAGCCTGCGGGACTTGGTTCGACAGCAGGCTCTCCGGGGTAACCTAAAAAGGGGGATAGCCTAAGTATGCTCTGCATGGGCAACCTTGCTCACTATGTCTAAGAGAGACAGGATGACACCCTTTTTTCCCCCATCACTAGGTCCCCCTGTCTAAATATGTGTTGCTAGCTAAACCTGCTGTTTCTTCCTAGGGCTAGTAAGGATCCCTAGGGGCCTTTGGAGAGTCCTACCTGGCCGGGGGTTTGAATCTGCCGCCTGTTTCTGCGTTCCTGGATCTCCAGCAGCGCGGCTCCTCCATGTTCCTCCTGTTTCCGGCATGCGCGCGCGCGTGCGCGCGCACGTCTTATTGACGTTTTTCGCGCCGTTCAGACAGGAGGGCGGGGGGGGGCGTGCCTGCGGCGTCATACAGGGGCGCGCCTTTGTGCTGTTATAGACAGCAGGCATTGGCAGTGCTCAGTCTGAGGCTGATTTTCAGAGGAGAGGACGCAGAGCGGCAGAACAGTGACTCCCGGTGGCGGAAGAGGGGTAGTACATGTGGACTTTGTTCCAATGCCTTTTTGTTAAGCCAAGAAATCCCCCTTTTTTGCAGCAGGTTGGAGGCTGGCAAACTTAGTTTGGGGTCACTGTATGTTGTCAAAAGAAAATATATAATATATTTAAAAAAAAAAAAAAAAAAAAACATACGGGATCCCATCAGTTTTTGGGCATTAGTGATCTATTGTCCCCTAAACTCTGATTTTTGTACTCCTGGCCACTACAGTCTGTTGTGTGGGCGGAGTCCCTCGATTTTGTATTATGGCTTCCAAAGGTTCGGGGTCAAAGGGTACAAAAAAGACCAAAAAACAAAAGGGTTCCCTTTCTGATTCTGATATGCCGATACTTTCCCCGCAACTTATTAACATAAGAAGCGCCTTGGATGAGCCATTAGGGGGATCTGGTGCGGAGGCTGGCCCAGATCAGCCCAGCCCTGTGTTTATCACAGAGGAGATGCTAGCCGTATCCCTAGGGGGGCTAGAAGAGAGAATAGCAGCATTGATCGCTAGAGCTATTCCTGGTAAGAAACGGGTTAGATCCCCATCACCAAGAGGTGTATCCTCAGATGCTGAGATTCTCTCTCCGGAGGAATTGGAATCGCAGGAGGATCAACTAGACCTGAACCAAGAGGGTTCAGGGATTGAGGGGTCTGCCTCGGAGGAACCATTTTCAGACTCCCACTCCCTGTGGGTACAGTCTTTGACGGACATGGTCCGCTCGGCATTTAGTTTGCCATTGCCAGAGCCTCAGGTTCCTCCGGTATCCTCTCTGGGCTCTTTGAAAGCTCCGTTAAGCAACGCAGTTTTTCCGGTCCATCCTCTCTTGGAGGAATTGATCTTTCGGGATTGGGTACGGCCGGACAGGATTTTTCTGCCACCGAAAAGATTTGCGGTCATTTACCCCATGGAGGAAAAATTCTCCAAGAGGTGGAGGCTCCCAGTAGTGGATGCAGCCATCTCATGTGTGAATAAATCACTAACTTGCCCGGTGGAAAACATACATATGTTTAAAGATCCGGTTGATAAAAGATTAGAGACACTTTTAAAAGCATCCTTTGCTACGGCAGGAGCAGTGGTGCAGCCAGCGGTGGCTGCAATTGGAGTTTGTCAGGCATTAAAAGACCAGACAAAGGAAATGTTAAAGGACATGCCTACCCAACAAGCAGAAGAGTTTTCTGACATTCCCAGAGCTCTGTGTTTTGCGGTAGATGCTATAAAAGATTCCATCCAGCAGGCCTCTCGTTTATCACTATTTTTGGTGCACATGAGAAGGCTCTTATGGTTGAAGAACTGGGCGGCGGAGCCCCCATGCAAAAAGCTTCTGGCAGGGTTTCCCTTCCATGGAGGACGACTCTTCGGAGAGGATCTGGATAAATATATTCAGACTATTTCAAATGGCAAGAGTACCCTTTTACCGGTCAAAAAGACATTCCGGGCTCCTACATTTAAAAGGCAGCTCTTTCCTGTCTCGGGGCCCTCTAATTCCAGGCAGTATCGACGGCCGCCTGCACGATCCAACGTTAACAGTAGATCGCAGGGACAGACCCCTGGGGGTAAGAGGCCGTGGTATCGCAAGCTTTTTAAAGCAGCCCCTAAGTCTGCCTTATGAAGGGGCGCCCCCACTCTCGCGGGTGGGGGGAAGGCTTCGTTTCTTCTCAGAAGTTTGGGAAGCCAAGATCCCCGACAAATGGGTCCGGGCATCTGTAACCACAGGTTACAGACTGGAGTTTCTAAGGTATCCTCCGCCTCATTTTCAAGAATCAGGGCTACCAAGGGATCCAGCAAGGAAGGCCTCAATGCTGGCAGCTTTGGATCACCTGCTTTGCCAGGACGTAATTGTAGAAGTGCCAGCCCAAGAGCAAGGCCTAGGTTTCTATTCCAATCTCTTTGTCATACCAAAGCCCAACGGCGATGTCAGGCCAATCTTGGACCTAAAGAGGTTAAACGGTTACCTAAGGGTTCGTTCCTTCCGGATGGAATCCATCCGGTCAGCAGCCGCCGCGCTTCAGAAGGACGATTTTCTGGCCTCCATAGACATAAAGGATGCTTACCTTCATGTACCAATCTTTCAGTCGCATCAAAGGTTTTTACGCTTCGCGGTGGGGCAGCGACACTTCCAATTCAGGGCGCTCCCCTTCAGGCTGGCCACGGCCCCCCGGGTATTCACGAAGATCCTAGCCCCAGTTCTGGCCAATTTAAGGATCCAAGGGGTCACAGTCCTAGCATACTTGGACGACCTTTTAATCATAGATCACTCACGGCCGGGTCTGCAAAAGGCAGTAAACCTCACGGTTCGGTACCTCGAAGAATTCGGCTGGGTCCTAAACCGGGGAAAGTCAGCGTTCCAGCCTACAAAGCAGTTGGAATACCTCGGCATGAGGTTAGACACAGAACATCAAAAGGTGTTCCTGCCCCTTGTAAAGATCGAGGCTATCAAGGGGTTGGTTCAGTTGGTTCTAAACAAGAAAAAACCAACTATTCGCCTGTGTATGCGATTACTAGGCAAGCTAGTGGCCACATTCGAGGCAGTACCATACGCTCAGATCCACACTCGCGTCCTACAGGCAGCCATTCTAGCAGCCTGGGGCAAGAGGGCACATGCCTTAGAGTCCCCTTTGACGCTATCATCAAGGGTCCGACAAAGCCTGGCCTGGTGGTTGAACCCTCAGAATCTTCTAAAGGGAAAATCCTTCAGCCCTGTTGTCTGGAAGGTAGTTACCACAGACGCCAGCCTGGCAGGCTGGGGGGCGGTCTTCGAGGGGTTCTCCCGCCAGGGAACTTGGGTGAAAGCAGAGAGGCAGCTCCCCATCAATATCTTGGAAATCAGAGCTGCTCGCCTAGCCCTTCTGGCATGGACCTCCAGATTAAAGGGGTTCCCGGTGAGAATCCAGTCAGACAATGCCACGGCGGTGGCATACATAAACCACCAAGGGGGAACCAGGAGCCAGGCCGCTCAGAGGGAGGTGAACTTGATTTTTCAATGGGCAGAGGTTCATGTACCCTGCATTTCAGCGATATTCATTCCCGGAGTGGACAACCTGCAGGCAGACTTCTTAAGTCGCCAGAGTCTGTTGCCAGGGGAGTGGTCTCTGCATCCCCAGGTCTTTCAGACAATCTGCCAGAGGTGGGGAAGGCCGGACGTAGATATAATGGCATCCAGGTTCAACAAGAAACTAGACAGGTTCGTGTCGCGAGCGAGGGATCCTATGGCCTGCGGAACCGATGCGTTGGTTTGCCCTTGGCATCAATTCAAACTTCTATATGCATTCCCTCCACTACAGTTACTCCCGCGCCTGTTGCGCAAGATCAGAGTGGAGAACAAGCCAGTCATTCTAGTAGCTCCGGCTTGGCCCCGGAGGACTTGGTACTCACTAGTCCTGAAGATGGCAGTGGGAGACCCTTGGACTCTTCCTCTACAACCAGACCTACTCTCACAAGGCCCGATCCTCCACCCTACATTACAGCGTCTAAATTTGACGGCCTGGAGGCTGAATCCCTGATTCTCAGGGGTAGAGGTCTGTCTAGGCAGGTAATCCCTACCCTGATTAGGGCTAGAAAGCCGGTCTCCAGGGTGATTTATTACAGGGTGTGGAGGAACTACATAGGCTGGTGTGAATCCAAAAGATGGAATTGCCGCAAATATACTATTGATAGGGTGTTAAGTTTTCTCCAGCTAGGAGTGGATAAAGGCCTGGCACTAAGCACAATCAAGGGACAGATCTCAGCTCTGTCAGTGTGGTTTCAGAGGCCGCTGGCCATCCACTCGCTGGTAAAGACCTTCTTACAGGGGGTCTTGCGTATTAATCCTCCTGTCAAGTCACCAATTTGTCCTTGGGACTTAAATCTTGTCCTGTCCACTCTACAGAAACAGCCTTTTGAGCCGTTGGCTGAGATTCCTTTAGTCTTACTGACAAGAAAGTTGGTTTTCTTGGTCGCCATAGTTTCGGCCAGGAGAGTGTCAGAATTAGCAGCCTTATCGTGTAAGGAACCATATCTCGTTCTGCATAAGGACAGGGCAGTTCTCCGGCCCCATCCTTCCTTTCTACCAAAGGTTATATCCAAATTTCACTTAAACCAGGATTTGGTACTTCCATCCTTCTTTCCAAAACCTACATCTAGAAAGGAGGGGTTGCTGCATACCTTGGATATTGTCCGGGCCATGAAGGCCTATCTTAAAGCTACAGAAAAGATCCGGAAAACAGATGTGTTATTCGTTCTACCAGATGGCCCCAAGAAGGGGCAGGCAGCTGCAAAATCCACCATCTCGAGATGGATTAGACAATTAATCATTCAAGCCTACGGGTTGAAGAGGTTGCCTCCTCCGTTGTCGGTAAAGGCCCATTCTACCAGGGCCATGGGCGCCTCTTGGGCAGCACACCATCAGATCTCTATGGCTCAGATATGCAAGGCGGCAACGTGGTCATCAGTCCACACGTTTACAAGGTTTTATCAACTAGACGTGAGAAGAAATGCGGATGCTGCCTTTGGTCAGGCAGTACTACAGGCTGCAGTTTGAAATCCTCGGGATCAGAAACACCCTTGGTTATAAAAAAAAAAAAAAGTTTTTTTTTTCTTGACTAAGTTGGAATTATTATTATGATTTGAGTTTATCTCTAAATTGAATCCTTCTTTGGAAGATGTCTCCCTCCCCTCATTAAAGCATTGCTTTCGGACATCCCACATAGTAATGAATATGCCGCTCTGTGTCCCGTGATGTACGAGAAAGAAAAAGGGATTTTTAAATACAGCTTACCTGTAAAATCCTTTTCTTGGAGTACATCACGGGACACAGAGCTCCCACCCCTCTTTTGGGTGACCATTTTGGGAGGCATACTGCTTGCTACAAAACTGAGGGACTCCCTCTAGGGGAGGGGGTTATATAGGGAGGGGACTTCCTGTTTGAGATTGCCAGTGTCCACACCTGAAGGTACTCCATATAACCCACATAGTAATGAATATGCCGCTCTGTGTCCCGTGATGTACTCCAAGAAAAGGATTTTACAGGTAAGCTGTATTTAAAAATCCCTTTTTTGCCACATGAAAAATGAGGTGACAAATGCAGTAATTTTTCTTACAAAAATGTCCCATGAGCTACTTTTGCCAGGTGTCGCGCAGCCCATTAAAATCAACAGGCTTCTTTGTGTGTCACTGAAAAAACGAGCCAAAAAACATGCACTCCCACTACTCTAGATGTGAATGGGGCCTGAAAGTGAAATTGGTGTGTTTACACAAGAACGAGGCTCCATTCACATCTGTGTTTACAAACGCATGGCAAACTGCACAGAAAATGTGTGTTTCACCATGTGTTTCAGAAATGCTGCAAATGTGCATCGTGTTTGTGTTGTCATTACATGTTAAAGGCTCCCCGAATGTGGCAAACACACCAAAAACTGTGGTAACGTACCATGCTCCACGAAAAAAGTTCTGGGCCGATTTTTGCGCATAGGACAGCCCGTTCAAGTGAATGGGCTGCCATATGCATGATGTGAGTCTTCCTATGTGGAGATGTAAACAAGGCCTGACACCTCCTATGTACTTGTATAAAGATGGCCAGTACTTGTATAAAGATGGCCATACGCAGATTTACCAGAACTATGGCATAGAAGACATACCTGAACAATCCATTCAATTTGTATCCAGTCAAACAGGCCCTTGTGCTACATAGCTAATAGGTGATCTAAATGAGATTGTACAATCAGATTGTATAGGAAGTGGGTGTAAGGTGGTATAGTATAAAGAGAGGTGTGGTCTAGAGTGGTGAACACGACCTATCGCACCCTTTTCTGTGATACAACAAAGGAAGTGAAGGCTTCTGGGATATGACCTAACAGGAACTGAATGCTGATGCAAGCTACAGGAAATGATGTAATCTGAAAATCCATTCAAAGATACAAAAAGACTGACAAGATTCTAAAGATCATGTGAAAGAAAGGAATATTGGGAGGACTGGGTCAGAAATGGCATTTTAATACGTTTTTATATTAATTATGAAAATGAAATTTTGCCCGAAAAGGTGAACTTATCCTTTAAGCTGGCCATACATGGATCAAAATTCGACTGGTCCAGCAGGGTTGCAAAGAAGACGATCTACCAACTGACTTTTGTCCAGCCACCCTAGTCAGCACTGCAGGCAATAGGCTGCAGCACTGATATGTGTATTCTGGCAATGGAGGAGTTTCCCTACTGCCAGAATGCAATGACGCAGCAGGGAGGATTCCCCCATGCACTTTGAATGTGTGGATGGGGAATCAGTTCAGGGTTGTGTATGGTTTTTATTTTTATTATTCAGTTCGCTGGCTGAATGAAAAAACAGAACCATATATAGCCAGCTTTAAGTTTGTGGTACTCCTGGCAAGAGATAGATATGTATATAGCTTGCATGTAAATTATTGAAAGAGCAAAAAAATAAAAAATTCTCTGAAAGTGAGTTGTACATATAATATTGGAAGTAAGTGTTTAACCACTTCACTACCTAGCTATAGTTGTATGACGTCCGCAGATGGGATCTCCCATCGTGGGCGGGCATCTTATGACGTCCTTGGCTTCCCATTGGTATAGGGGGCGCGCGTGATGTCTGTCAGGTGCCCGAGATCGCTTGTGACCGCAGGAACGTGGATCTGTGTGTGTAAACGCACAGATCCACGTCCTGTCAGGGGAGAAGAGAACTGATAGTGTGTTCCTTGTATATAGGAACACTGATCCGTCTCCTCCCCTAATCGGTCCTATCCCTCACAGTTAGAATCACTCTCTAGGTAACACATTTCATCCCTTGATCGCCCCCTAGTGTTAACTCCTTTCCTGCCAGTGACATTTATACAGTAATCGGTGCATTTTTATAGCACTGATCGCTGTTTTTTAAATGTTACTGGTCCTAAAAGTGTCTGATCTGTCCGCCACAATGCAGATCACCGCCATTACTAATAAAAAAAATATATATAAAAATGCCATAAATTGATAACCTATTTTGTAGAGGCTATAACTTTTGCGCAAACCAATCAATATACGGGATATTTTTTATAGCAAAAGTAAAAAATCTTGTAAATTAAAAAAAAAAAACGCTATTTTTGTTTATAGTGCAAAAAATGAAAACCGCAGAAGTGATCAAATACCACCAAAATAAAGGCTATTTGTCGGGGGGGGGGGAAATCATTTGGGTACAGTGTTGTCATTCAAAATATTACAGCGCTGATATCTGAAAATAGGCCTGGGCAGGATGGGGGTGAAAAATGCCTGGTATTAAAGTAGTTAAAGCGGGATTCTGGGCATAGTTTTTTTTTTTTTTGCAATCCACAATACATTACATTCAATATTCTTTTACAATTATACAATTATCAAAAAAACACGATCAGTACATAAAACAGTGTAAACACTTACCTGATATCTGCTCAGTGATCTTGTGGCTGCTTCCATGTTAGGTGTGGGCATGAGAAGCCCAGTTCCTGTGTCTTCCTGGATTTCCCTAAAGAGGTGCATGCTGGGATTTTTAGGCACAGTAATGCCCAGAGACTCCTGGGAAATGATGACACTAATTTCCCAGGAGTCTCTGGGCAAAGGGATCTTAAGACAGGAAGTTGAACCACTGCAGACTAGAAACTAGGCAGATTATGAAATGTGTCTAGTAATACACAACAGCTTGCCTTCACTGTAAAAACAGCTTGTTTTTAGGGTGAAACTTTTTTTTTTGTTTGTCATTTTGATTTCTAAATAGGATTCTTAGAGTCGGTTCACACTGGGGCGACTTGGGATCCGACTTGAAGTCGTCTCAAGTCGTGCTGTCCAGAAAAGCAATGTAAGTGAATGGGAGTGGTGTTAATACACACTACTCATGTCGCTCCGACTTCAGAAGAGGTTCCTGTACTACTTCAATCAGACTTCTAGGCGATTTGTACCCATTGATTTCAATGGAAGTCGCTTCCAAGTCTGATCACTGGTTTAATTGAAGCAACCTTTCAGCAAGATAACATACATTTCTCAGGCAAACCCCTCCCTCCCCTTCCCTCTCCCAGAGCTGATTGTTGTTTTATTGGCCACTGGAATGTCTCCTGACCTGAAAAGGACTTGAAGTCCTGTTGTAAATCGCCCTGTGGTTAATGCTCAAGTCGTGTTGAAGTTGCTTCTGGAAGTCGTGTCGCCCCAGTGTGAACCGACTCTTAGTTTTATATTATATTTTATATATTGCAGAACTCCAGGCAGACCACTAATTACAAAGTTGACATGCCTGTATTCTGTGTTTTTTTTTTTTTTTTTTTGGCAAAGGATTTGTAATTCTGTTTAGCCAGACTTGTGTTTCTCACAGCTTTGCCAGACAGATGAAGCCCGTATTTTTCATCTTTGCAGTTTCCTTTTGTCACCTCTTCACCTTCAGCTGACTCATTGGGTATCAACAATGCCTCAGTCCACTCACAAGGCAGGTGACCCAGGAAGCTTTTTTTTTTACTTTACATTCTATAGATCAGTCACATCCAAAGTAGTACAGGCCCCTACAGAACACCTATGCGATCAGATTCTAGTGCAGGGAAAAACAAGTCCCTGCACTATTTTCTGTGCAAATGCAATTCGAGTTCAGCCATAGAACTGTATGGCTGAACTCTCATTGCTCAGAGATCGCATGTGAGTGCCATCTGCAGCGTGGTTGCGAATCACATGCGATCTCTGAGATTGCGCTAGTGGGAACACAGGCTTAATGGTTTTGGCTTTGTTTTATTTCGGTAGTTTTAAATGGGCCAGTAACTGTTTTAACATTTAACATTTAATACCTGACAATTTGCATTAAATAGACAAGAGAGCAGTGGCTGCATGCTTGGAGGCTATGTTTGTTTGACTGAATGAAATGTAAAAAGTAGCTGAGGGCTCCTTGATTTGTAATAACACAAAGTATTTAAAAAAAAAAAAAAAAACTTTCACGAATATTAAACATTGCATTTTAAGTCTAGATGTAAGAAAAGAGAAAATATAAGATCATTATGTTTTTTTTTCCCCAAAGAGAAGCTCATAACTTGTCAATTGTGTGTGTGTATGTGTGTGTGTGTGTGTATATATATATATATATATATATCACACACATTTTTTTTTTTTGTTGATAACAGTAGAAGTGTGAATATGTGTAAAACACACACTAATAACATTAATCACTCCTTTTCAATATCTGAGCCATTCTCTACCCCATAGTGTCAGCAAGCTGCATATGGTGTTTCATGTCATGTGGGTGCTGGTGTATGATGATGGTAGCTTTTACTTTCTCATATTATTTATATTTTAACTAATAATAATTGAAGCAGCCGTGCTATGGTGTGAGCCTTTTGTTCAGGAGATGCAGAGTGCCTTACAGTTTCTAATTAATTGGTAAGCTAAAAATTTGGTGAAACCTAAGACAATATACTGCCAAATAACACAATTTACAAATCTGCTCTTCTTTTCTTTTTTTTTTTCTTTTTTTTGCACTCTAACAAAATATATATATTTTTTTCATTACCACATTTTGTCTTTTTTTTTGTCTTGTCTGTTTTCAAGATATATTTATTTAATATTGGGCCTTATGCTGGAAATTGGATTAGATGTGTGTGTTTTTTTTTTTTTTGGCGTTCTCACGGTTCTTAACTCACAACTTGTATTCCAGAACAATGTGTATTTTTAATTGTTATTTTAAGTACATAGTTCTAATAAAAAATGTATTTTTTTCCCTCTTTGTCTTGCTTTGACTTACTTTTATATTATACATGTAGTCATTTTCTTATTTACACTGTAATGAAGCCAACAACAAATTTCATGAAGCGACTACAGAAAAAATTATTTACTGTAAAATGTTTCTTAAAGTTCACCTTTTGTAACATGTTACACCCTTATTCAGGGTGCATAAGCACTGGTCTCTGTTCCCATCCATCCTGAGAAAATTGGGTTATATTGCTGCCTACAAGAGGATTTGGCCATTCAGATAATACGGAGCAATTTAGGAAACGGCGATCACAAGTCAATTCACTTCAGTATAAATCACACAAATCGGAACCATAAGGGGAATACAAAGAAACTGAATGTCAACATTTTTGAGAAGTGTACAAGATTTTAGTAATGAAAACTCTATCATTAGCAGTAATCAGCATGGATTCATGAAGAATCATTCTTGCCAAACCAATCTAATAACCTTCTATGAGGAGGAGAGTTGCCATCTAGATAAAGGAAGGCCCGTAGATGTGGTGTATCTGGATTTTGCAAAAACATTTCACACAGTTCCCTATAAACGTTTACTGTACAAAATAAGGCCCGTTGGCATGGACCATATGGGGAGTACATGGATTGAAATCTCACTACAAGAGCGGGTTCAGAGGGTGATGATAAATGGGGAATACTCAGGGTTGTGTAGTGCGGTCCCACAGGTTCTGTTCTGGGACCAATCCTATTTAATTTGTTCATAAACGACCTGGAGGATGAGGTAAACAGTTCAACCTCTGTAGTTGCGGACGATACTAAGCTAAGCAGGGCAATAATTTCTCCACAGGTAGTGGAAACCTTAAATAAGATCTGAACAAATTAATGGGGTGGGCAACTACATGGCAAATGAGGTTTTTTTTTGTTCAATACATTTTTATTATTATGAAGTATACAAAATATACAGGTACAAAGAAAAAAGATAAAGGAAAGCCATTCCAAAATGTAGAACATGCAGCAAATCAGGTATAGTACGACCAAACACGATCAGATAAAGAGAAACAAGGAGGGAGGGGAGGGGCAGACAGTGTAGTCCGTCCATGATAAGGTACAGAGACCTTCTCGACGTCATACAACCAAAACATATTAAACATCGTTGACACATCTCTACTGAAGGTAACCCCTTTACAGTATCTCAATGAGGTTGTGTTTAAACTGAAATGCTGAAACTAAAGTAACCAATATTGGAATGTAAAGAGGGAGGAGAAAAGAAGATATGAGAAGCAGAAGAAGGTAAGAAAGTAAAAGATAGAGATAAGGTTGGGGAGGGGGTGGAGGGGGGGGGGGAAGGGGTAGTCCGCCTCAGGTGGCCACCATGCGCATACAGGTAGGGTAAACATATCAAATAAGAGCAATGTAATACCACAATTCAGGACATAAGGTTGGCAAATGTAGTAGTAAATTTGAAAGCTTGATGCAGCATAGTCGCGTTACCTAAAGACCATGTCTTTCCAGAGGTGTGAGAAGTCCCAGGGGGGAAGTAATTGTGTCCAGCAAGGGGCATCAGTGGAAAGTTGTGCGGCCATCCATTGGAACTACACAGCGAGTCCCAGATTGTTAAAGTAGAATGCGTAAGAGGGGAAGTGGACACAGCCAAGGATCTACATCTTCTGGGGATCCACAACTGCGTAGAGAGATCAGAGGTGCACATGGTCTCCTCAAGAGACACCCACAATTTAGAACTCTTATGGTACTTCCAGTCCAGCATCCTAGTAAGTACTGCGGCTGTAAAATAACTTTTAGCATCTGGCAAGGCCAGGCCTCCGTCAGACTTAGGCCTGAGGAGAGTGGATCTAGCTAACCTGGGTCGCTTCCCATGCCAGATGTATTTACGGAAGAGGGACCGAAGCACAGTGAAAAAGCCCACCGGGTTTTAAAGGGTATCATTTGGAAGAGGAACAGTAGCCTGGGTAATATGTTCATCTTTATAACACTGATCCTCCCCAACCAGGAATGGGCAAGTTGGGACCACCTCTGTAAATCGGCTCTAATAGCGTTAAGTAAAGGGATGTAGTTTGCTCGGAATAGAGAAGAGGGGTTGGGGGTCAAAAAGATACCTAAATACTTAAGGGACTGAGATTGCCAATTAAAAGGAAAGGACTCTTTCAGGCGGGATGTAAGCTCGCTCGGGACAGTAAGGTTCAAGATTTCCGATTTGGACATATTAATTTTAAAATTAGAGATATTATTAAATTTTGAAAAGGCGGACATCAAGTTAGGGAGGGTAATAAGGGGGCGCTGTATATAAAAAAAGAATATCATCTGCATATGCGGCATATTTATGTTCAACCGAGCCAACCGTGATCCCACGGATGTTCGGGTCCGCTCTGATCGTCGAGAGGAAGGGTTCAAGAGAGATGGCGAACAAAATTGGGGAGAGGGGGCACCCCTGCCTGGTGCCATTGTACAATGTAAAGGGCTCGCTCAGGGTGCCATTTATCCGAAGTTGGGCGGTGGGGAAGGAATAAAGGGCCGAGATACGGGACAATAGGGAGGGACCAACGCCAAGATGGGAGAGGGTCGCCATTAGGTACTCCCAGTCCACCCTGTCAAAAGCTTTCTCAGCATCTGTAGATAGAAGAAGGGTGGGCTGGGAGAGCCGGCGAACATATGACATCAGTGAAAGGGTGCGGAGGGAGTTGTCCCGCGCCTCTCTGCCGGGAATAAAACCCGTCTGGTCCATAGAGACCCAATGGGGGAGGAGCGGGAGAAGCCTGTTCGCAATGACCTTAGCATAAAGCTTGGCGTCGATGTTTAACAGGGAGATGGGCCTATAATTCTCACATTTACAGGGATCCTTACCAGGCTTGGGGATGACTGAAATGTGCGCGTGAAGAGTTTCAGGTCGAAAAGTACTAATCTCTGAGATGGAGTTGGCATAGTTGGTCAAATGCGGGATCAGTAAATCAGCAAAGGACCGATAATATTGAACTGTGAACCCATCAGGGCCCGGGGCCTTACCAGAGGCCATAGCTTTTAACGCAAAACGCATCTCAGAGGTAGTGATTTCTCCTTCTAAGGCGGCTAACTTATCCACTGACAGTTGAGGTAAATTAGATTGAGATAGGTATTCGCTGATGAGTCGAGACTTAACCTCCCTGTCTTCAACCGAACTATGTACATGGTACAGAGCCTGGTAGAACGAGCGGAATTCCTTAGCAATAGCAGAGGTATCATGAACCATAGAGTCCTGTATGGTTTTTATCCGTGCTACAAAAGTGTCTGTCTTTTTTTTCTGCAGCGAACGAGCCAGCAGGCGCCCAGGCCTATTGCCCCATTCGTGCAGGCGTTGAGCTACAATACGGTAGGATTGCTTCTGATCCAGATGATAGAGGGCCCGTAGCTCCTCCCTCCTCTGGGTCAAAACATGAAAGATCGTCTGAGAGCGGCTAGATTTATGTTGACGTTCCAGAGTCTCAATGTCTCTGATCAGATCACATCTGAAAGGCTATAGTACCACAATGGGTATTTAGGGGAGGAAAGTTTCACTGAGGTAGTGTGCGTGAGGTGGGTTTCCTGCAAAAGCACAACATCCCCATGCAGGCGACCCAGCTCCCTATAAAGGTTATGTCTCTTACCTGGGGAGTGGAGACCCCGGACGTTCAGGGAGATCAAATTCAGCACAGCCATGGAGGTTCGCGGTAGGGGCACTCAGCAACAACACAAGCAAGGTGGCACCTGCGGCGGAGACAGAGAATAAGGGAATGGGGGGGGGGGAGGGTATGGGGAAGAGGGACCATTGAGTTAGAGAGAGAGAGAGAGAGAATAGAAAGGAAACAGCAACACAACAAACAACATTAGCCCCTGGGAAGGAGCCCTCTGTAGCTGCACGCAAATGAATGCAGTGCAGGGAAGGGTGGTGCGAGCGGGCCGGTATCCCCACATCCAAAGCCCCCGAGGGGACTAGGCCATGGGAACGCCGGACCGCGCCGCACACCCTAAAAAGGGGGGTGAAACCGCGCCAGGAGCTGGCGGCGAGCATTGGAAAAACCATGAACGCCGTCAGGGGATCCCAGCGCCGACACTAATAACACCAGGATTACAATAGAATTCAAACACATAACCAGTGGCGGCTGGTGAAGTTTTAGGATGGGGGGGCGCAAGACCCCGCCCCTCCACGATTGACTCCTCCCACTTCTTGTAAACCACACCCCTTATATCATCCACCTACTTTGTCCGCTGTATCTGTATTCTGCAACCTGTAAATAGCACATATCTGCACCCTGTACATAGCACATATCTGCACCCTGTACATAGCACATATCTGCACCCTGTACATAGCACATATCTGCACCCTGTACATAGCACATATCTACAACCTGTAAATAGCACATATCTGCACCCTGTACATAGCACATATCTACAACCTGTAAATAGCACATATCTGCACCCTGTACATAGCACATATCTGCACCCTGTAAATAGCACATATCTACACCCTGTACATAGCACATATCTACACCCTGTACATAGCACATATCTACACCCTGTACATAACACATATCTGCACCCTGTACATAGCACATATCTGCACCCTGTACATAGCACATATCTACAACCTGTAAATAGCACATATCTGCATTCTGCAACCTGTACATAGCACATATCAGCAACCTGTACATAGCACATATCAGCATTCTGCACCCCCCCCCCCAAATCAGGTCAGCTACAGTGCTACACTATACACATGTCAGGGGGGTGATGGACACAGCAATCAACCCCCCCCCCCAGACTAACACAGGGTGGCAGGGCAGACAGACACACTCCTCCAGGCTCCAGTACAACACTACTACAAGTCCCAGCATTAAAAAAACAAGGCATGACCACTCATCCTCCTTGTAGATCTCCATCTTCTCCTGGGGCTCAGGTGCATGCTATCCACCATCTTTGTCCAGTTTTTCTCACTGCTGGTAATTGTAGTCCCATAGATGGTGGATTGCATGCACCTGAGCCCCAGGAGAAGATGGAGAACTACAAGTCCCAACATGTTATAATATAAGGCTCCTATGTGGATGGGTGTCCAATGCAACCAAGCACACATGTATGCAGTTCAAGGCAAATAAGCATATATCTATTACATGATCAGATTAGGTGACTCACCCTAATGAAGGGGAATCTCCGGAGGACTTATATTGAATCTGTCATTTTACAAGGCCATGTGTGGATCAACATACCAGAAAGACAATTTCCCAAACAAGTGGGCAGATTCCCAAAAGATTGGTATACAGTGACCCCAGACAGTATGCTATCAAAATACATAGGATTAATTGTACGTAAAACAGATTGAAAAAAGGCAAAACCAGTCCATTTAAAACCTCCAAACACCACAAAAATCAATGTTGTCATTATGTAATTTAAAATTTAACACATACAGAGCCCAAGCACAAACTCCTATGAGCGGGTGGGGGGAGGATCAGATAACACCACATAAATACCCTTTTCCCTTCAGATTGATAATTCTTTAAGTGGGCGATCCACTGCCCATGTGTGGTGTTATCTGATCCTGCCCCCCCACCCCTGGGGATTGATAGGTGCATGCAATCCACACCCATCCACCTCAGAGCCTTATTGTATGTATAACCTGCTGGGACTTGTAGTTCTCCATCTTCTCCTGGGGCTCATGGAGAAGATGGAGATTGGAGAACTACAAGTCCCAGCAGTCTAACTACAATAACAGGCTCCGAGGTGGATGGGTGTGGATTGCATGCACCTATCAATCCGGGGGGGGCAGGATCAGATAGTGTTATCTGATCCTGCCCCCCCCCCCCTCCGGATTGATAGGTGCATGCAATCCACACCCATCCACCTCAGAGCCTTATTGTATGTATAACCTGCTGGGACTTGTAGTTCTCCAATCTCCATCTTCTCCATGAGCCCCAGGAGAAGATGGAGAACTACAAGTCCCAGCAGTCTAAATACAATGACAGGCTCTGAGGTGGATGGGTGGGGATCAGGCTGATGACCTAATGGGGCGATCAATCAAAGAAAATACAAAAAATAATCATGTGGCTTCACTTGGCTGGCTTACCTTACCAGCGCCAGCTCCGCTCGGGCAGTGTAAACTTCAGAAAGCCTGCAGCCTGACGTCACTTCCGGTTTGCAAAATGCCGCCGGAAGTCAAAGTAGTAATGCTCCTGGCACCCATAGAGAGGAACGGGAAGCATATCAGCGCTTTCCAATGCGCCCATAGGAAATCTAGAAGCCCCCAAATGAAGCGCCATGTCTAGATTGCAGTGACACGGCGCTTCATAGGGCAGTGGTGGCCGGCGCTCAATCAGAGTGCATTAAATAAATATATATATTTTTTTTTTAGTGTATTTCTTAAAGGGGCCAAAAAAAAAAAAAAAAAAAAAAAAAAAAGATTTTTTTTTTCTTTTTCCTACAGGAGGGGAGGGGGGCGGCGCCCGGGCGCCCCTATGGGCGGGCCGCCACTGCACATAACACAAGTTAAACAAATCAACAGTTTAGAACCTGCTATGTAAACAACAAGCTTAGCATAAAACCCATTGGGTAAGGTGAGCAGAACCAAAAATAAACTTAACAAGAGGGAGCACCTCACAAGTCACTCCAGAACGAGTAATGGATCAGCAAAACTCCAGGGGGGAGAGAATGACAGATGAGGGATCCATGGTAGGCACCTAGAAATAACATAACCAGGCCGGAGCGGTAAAACAGGACTGAGACAATGACAGAAGAACTTTCATTGGGTAACACAGGTCTCACTCCAGAGGCGGGGAGGCTTCCATGATGGCGGATCGGCGACCACGTCCCACATTTCGCCATTGAGGGGTCGGTGCAGCAGGGAGGGGGGGGATAACATCCTGCCAGCCGGGCAGCTCCGGCGGGGAGATATCAAGCTCAGAGCAAAACTTCTCCAGGTCCTCTGGAAAGCGGAGCACCGCAGTCTTACCTCCATGGTGGGCAATTAGAGCCGACGGGAAGCCCCAGCAGTAGGAGATAGAGGCGGCCCTGAGTTTCTCTGTCAGGGGTTTCAGTGCTCGGCGGCGATCCAGAGTTTCCCTGGCGAGATCAGGGAAGAAAGACAAGGAGGCCCCATCAAAGTCCAGGGAGGTAGATTCCCGAGCCTTGCGCATTATTCTCTCCTTTTCTTCGTAGTAGTGGAGCCTGCAGATGACATCTCTTGGAGTGTCAGAGGAGAGATTGCGGGGACGCAGGGCCCTGTGGACTCTGTCCAGCTTGAGCAAGTGGTCAGCCGGGAGGCCTAGCATACCGTTGAAGATGCCGCGGACCGAGTGGAGGAGGTCATCATCACCCGTCGCCTCAGGGAGACCTCTGATGCGAATGTTATTTCTCCTGGCGCGATTTTCCTGGTCCTCGATCCTATAAAGGGCCATCCTGTGGGCAATAGTAAGGGACCTGGTGGTGGATCGCAGGTCTCTAATGGCGGCCGCGTGGCGATCTAGGCGGAGCTCCGATTCCTCCACACGCTCCAACACCAGTGCCAAGTCCCCTCTCACCGCGGAGAGATCTTTCTTGATCGAACGCTCCAGGCCCCGGAACATAGAGGCAAATTCAGCCTTGGTCGGGAAGTCCTCTGCTAGAGCCACAACACTAGAGCGGCCAGGAGAGCGCTCTACACCCTCCGAGCAGGCAGACGAGGCTGGAGAGAGGTGTCTATGCTCCGGCTTGCGGCGGGGGGCTGAACCCGCCCCGGAGCTAGTAGCACGTGTGGTGCGGCCTAGGCCGTCTGCATCCGTCACGTCTCCCGATTCCATGGAGAGGAATCTCTTGATGGAGCCCGAGGACGCCCCCGGCTTAGGAAGAGTCTTACCCGACTTCTTCCTCATGGTGAGCGAGTGTGGGGTTCCGAAAAGCAGCAATAAAGCAGGTTTTTACTGTGTCGGCGCTGGAGCTCCAGAAGAACACGTCCTCACCGCTGCATGTCCAGGCCACGCCCCCATGGCAAATGAGGTTTAACCACTTGCCCACCAAGCCTGTTTTTCTGATTCGGTGTTTACGAGACTAAAACAGTTTTTTTTGCTAGAAAATTACTTAAACCCCCCAAACATTATATATATTTTTTTCTAACACCCTAGAGAATAAAATGGCAGTCATTGCAATACTTTTTGTAACACCGTATTTGCGCAGCGGTCTAACAAGCGCACTTTTTTTGGAAACAATTCACTTTTTTGAATAAAAAAATAAGACAACAATAAATTTGGCCTAATTCTTTTATATATTGTGAAAGATAATGTTACGCCGAGTAAAATGATACCCAACATGTCACGCTTAAAAATTGCGCCCGCTCGTGGCATGGCGTCAAACTTTTACCCTTAAAAATATCGATAGGCAACGTTTAAAAAATTCTACAGGTTGCATTTTTTCAGATACAGAGGAGGTCTAGGGCTATAATTATTGCTCTCGATCGCGGCAATACCTCACTTGTGTGGTTTGAACACTGTTTTCATATGCAGGCGCTACTCGCGTATGCGTTCACTTCTGTGCGCGAGCTTGTCTGGATGGGGCGTTTTCAATTTTTTTTTTTTTTGTTTTCTTATTTATTTTAAATTAGTTTATAATTTTATACACTGAAATAAATAAAAATAAATAAATTATCACTTTTATTCCTATTACAAGGAATGTAAACATCCCTTGTAATAGAAAAAAGCATGACGGGTCCTCTTAAATATGAGATCTGGGGTCAAAAAGACCTCAGATCTCATATTTAGGCTTAAATGCAAAAAAAGAAAAAAAAATATGTAATTTTTCAAATGTCAGAAAAAAAAATGTTTCTTTAAGACGCTGGGCGGGACTGACGTTTTGACGTCACTTCCGCCCAGCAGAGCTATGGGGGACGGGTGGGGGTGATTTTTCCCTCACTCGTATCCCAACACAACTGCCGACAGAACCCGATCGCCTCCACCGCTACCAACGGCTCCGGTAAGCGGCAGAGGGCGCGGAAGAGTGGCGGGAGCTCTCCCACCACCGATAACGGCGATCTCGCGGCAAATACGCCACGGAGACCGCGTTTATCGTGTACAGGACTGCCCACGGAAAAGATGGATATCTCGGTTGTGGCAGCAGCTGCTGCCGTTACCGAGATATCCATCTTTAAAAACATGACGTCTTTTTACCATGACGCCGTGGGCAAGTGGTTAATGTAGAAAAATAAAAAATAATGCAGTTGGGTGGCACAAATTTGAATGCAATCTATACAACAGGGGGAGAACCTCTGGGGGAATCTAGGATAGAAAAGGACCTGGGGGCCCTAGTAGATGATAGGGTCAGCAATGGCATGCAATGCCAAGCGTCTGCTAACAAAGCAAACAGAATATTGGCATGCATTAAAAAAGGGATTAACTCCAGGGATAAAGCGATATTTCTCCAACTACAAGACTCTGGTCTGGCTGCACCTAGAGTATGCTGTTCGGTTCTGGGCACCAGTTCTCAGGAAGGATGTACAGGAAATGGAGCAAGTACAAAGAAGGGCAGCAAAGCTAATAAAGGGTCTGGAGGATATTAGTTATGAGGAAAGGTTGCGAGCACTGAACTTATTCTCTCTGGAGAAGAGACGCTTGAGAGGGGATATGATTTCAATTTACAAATACCATACTGGCCACCCCACAAAACTTTGTTTGCGGTTGGGAGCCTAACAAGACACGTGGTCACCCATTAAATTTTGAAGAAAGGAGGTTTAACCTTAAACTGCAGAGGGTTCTTTACTGTAAGAGTGGCAAGGATGTGAAATTCCCTTCCACAGGGGAGCATTGATAGTTTAAAAAATTATTAGCTAAACACCTGAACGACCACCACATACAGGGATATACAAGGTAATACTGACATATATCACACACATAGGATGGACTTGTGTCTTTTTTCAACCTTGCCTACTATGTAACTATTATAAGGTATAACCTATGCCACTGCCAGCATGTTTTGACTTTGTTGAAAAGCAGTATTTAAAAGTTGTCTCCATTGATAATGAAGGTGAACAGTAACAAATGGGCCTCTCTTAGCAGCAACCTGAACGATTTTATGTCAGGCTTTATGAGGTATGTTAATGGTCTACACCAGTAGTTCTCAACCCTGTCCTCAAGTACACCCAACAGGCCATGTTTGTAGGTTTTCCTTTATCTTGCACAAGTGCTTTAAATCTGAGTCAATAGCTATGTTATCTAAGAGAAATTCCCAAAACATGGCCTGTTGGGGGTACTTGAGGACAGGGTTGAGAACCACTGGTTTAAACCTATAACAAGGGCACTATTCAACTTTAGTCAATGTTTGTGTAACGGTCACCACCGTTTACGACCTTCCATCCAACCACGACAAGCTTATCTGACACACTCCGACAATACTGCATACACGATCCATATCAATTCCCAGAATAAGACGAGACAGAGCTCCGTACTTGCTTCCAAAGATATGACAATTATTGGTATTTTCTCAGCTTCTTATACAGTTTCAGTACAGCATAATACAGTTCATCACAGGATAATGCAGTCCCTACCCCCCTATTCACTCACTGAGGATAATTCTTTAATTGGTAGCTAGACATGACGGCACCGTATCATCAATAGGGTTCAATTAACCTTGAATAATAACACAGACATCTAGTTGAATAAGTTATCTAGACAGCTTTATCACACAATGGCAGAGTCTTGTGAGAGTGGCTGCAACCAACACCTTCAACGGAATGTCTTTACAGTGAATAGCCAACACCTTAAGATATTTCAATAGCCTATTATACAAAAGGTATGACTCACTGTCTGGCTGACCTGGTCATGTCATCATGAACTCCTTGTGATATCTCAGTCCTGAAATATGAAGTATTAATAATGTCCCATCTGTAATATATGAGTTATGATTCTTTGTCACCCTATGGCCCTAGTGGACATAAGGTGACCCTAGACATAGGAATATCTCAGTCTGTCACGGTGCATTCCGTCACAGTTTGTTTTTATCTATAGATTACTCTTATCTTCACAAGCAATTTTTTTGGTTAAGGTGAACTAACTCTTTAACAGACAGGTTTTGTTAATTTGATAGAGTTGGGCTGTCCAATATCAGTGCAGCTGAGTGGTGGGCAACTGAATAAAACTTGGGTCAGCTAGCAGCAAAAAGTCCGAACTATGCTCAAAAATGGCATTAGAAGAGGCCTGAACATTCATCTGGTAAAACATAATAAATGTATGAACAAAAAACAAGGTTGCAACCTTGTAAATGTTAGAAATGGATGCCTCAAAGCCCAAGAGGTACACGCCAATCTAGTGCAACAAGGTGGAAAGATGGAATTTTGGCCCTAAACTTGGACAATGAGCTATCTGAACCACCAATAAATGGTGAGAGACGTGGTTTCCTTTTTATAGGGGCCATCAGAAATAAAACAGTCAGTTTTCTAATGGAAGCAATGGCTGGGAGGTAAATTTTGTACAGCACTAACCCCTGAAACCTTTCCACCTATGGTACTTTTGGAAAACCTTTGTTCAGAATGGCTGCAGGAGCAGAACCAAGGTCTGCTTAGCGTTGCAGATATGGAAGGTTGGATCACATGAAGTACAGTGAGGCATAGAGTGGAAATGTAGCTTGGAGGCTCACGTCTCTTACCCAGTCACTCAAGATGCTTTCTAACCATGGGGAAGATATAAAAAAAAAAGCTGGTGCCCACAGAATCTGGTGCAGCTGTGCACAGTAACCAATCAGCTTCTAGGTTTGTTTTGTCAAAGCTTAAAGTGTTTGTTAAGGTACATTTTTTTTTTCTGCTATAGTTCATGATATATAACACTAAGCTCCCAGTGCATGTCATTCATAAAAATATGCTGTATAATGGCTTACTTCAGAGCGCCATTTGGCGCTCAGCTCACTGCCCGCTGGTTTCCTTTCCCGATGCGGTAGCTTGCAGGGGGAGGTGCTGGGGAAACCCCTGCTGTTGTCACCCGAGAGGAGGGGAGGAGACCGGCGGGCAGTCAGCTAAATGACACTCTGAGGTAAGCTATTACGCTGCATATTTTTATGAATGGCATCCACTGGGGAGTTAGTGTTATATATCAACAATAACTATAGAAGAAAAACACTTGTATTTAAAGCAGGTTAGTGAGACAAATTTGAGACAGATATGGCACGGCTCCAAATCCAATAATACATGGAGAAAAAAAAAAGAAGAGGAAAAATGGACTTTGAAGGCTGCCAACATAATCCCATATAGGAAAGGGAAGTCTTTACATTGTAGAAAACATATCAACATGTATTAATGTCAAAAGGGTTTGTATCTGTTCCTCAAATGCCATCAGCGCAGTTTGATAGCGTTCCTGTAAAAGGTGCATCATTTGAAAGGAACATGTTTGGAGATTCTTCTCCCAGGCTTCCTTTAACTCCCTGCTTACCTGTGGTATATTGGGGAAGATTTGTATTCTTAGTCCAAACAGGACACATTGTTGATCTATATATTTGTCAAAGAATCGGTTATGCCATGACAAATTAGATTTTTTAATCAAAAGCTTTCAATTTGAGATGGTAAGTATCTGTTTCCAAGTGCGTAGTGCCTGGGCCAGAGATCTCCAACAGTAGTCTATCCATCATCCCTTCCCATGGTTGACCACAGAAATTTGTCATTATCACAAAAGAGTACAGAAAAGGGGAACAAGCCCTAGTCCTGTTGAAATGTCAAGGTACAGAATGGACAGAGAATTACAGAACAGACGATATATATTTTTTAACACCAATTCTAAGTATATAAAACAAAAGGATTCAAGAGTAATCTCTTGTATATCTATGCATAAATGTAAACAAAATATTATATAATATATAATATTCCTATTTGGGATTCATGTAAGTATATAAGTCTCCATGAAAAGAATAGGTGTTTGCCACCCAAGATATGCGTTTGTGAGAAAAAAAATTGAGACCGATACTACATAGCCAAGGCACTAAAAAACAAAAAGAGGAAAAATGGACTTTGATGGCTGCCAATATAATCCCGGAAAGGAAAGGGGAGTTTTTACATTGTAGAAAAAATATCAAATTAGTAAATGTTTTTTCTTCATTTACAGCAGATTAGGCAGGTCGGGGAGCTGACAAGCAGATTAGGGGAGGACACAGGAGAGCAGGCTGCAGAGGACGGAGGCACGTAAATGGACCATGGTGTCAGGGCTCAGCAGCCTTGATTATCGTCGTCAGTTTACAGAGGAAATGGTATAGCCAGTTAGGATCAGCCAGGTATTTCAGGTGATACAGCGAGCCAAGCACTGTGCTGTATAACATGCTTTAAAGAAACAGGATCAATATATATTTTTTGGGGGGGTTAAACGCTTGCACAGCTGCACCAAATTCTGTGTGCACCAGTTTTAGTAACTCTCCCCCATGTGTCCACAAAGGCCAACAGGCATCTTCTCACTGTGAAATGCACCTTCACAGGGGTGTGGACATCTTAAGAAAAATAAATAAAAATACTTGTCCTGATAAAAAAATATGTTTATTCCCAGGATGGAAAATATGAGGGGTTGATTTTATTTATTTTTTTATTAGGCGGAGGTGATTTTAGGAATGTCTGGGGCTTTTAAAAAACAAAACTGTCTTTATGGTGACCTAATTTTAATGTTTTTTATTTTTTGCTAGAAAATTTGTTAGAACCCCAAAACATATATATGTGACCACACTGAATAAATGTCGCTTTGCTACAAAGTAAAATAGTAAGTGTACAGCTTATAAAATAGTGTAAATTTGCTGTCCTCTCAAAGTTAACACACAGTGATTAATATATAAACAACTGGCAACAAAAGTGAGTACTCCCCTAAGTGAAAATGTCCAAATTGGGCCTTAAGTGTCAATATTTTGTGTGGCCACCATTATTTTGCAGCACTGCCTTAACCCTCTTGGGCATGGAGTTCACCAGAGCTTTACAGGTGTCCTTTTCCACTCCTCCATAATGACATCACAGAGCTGTTGGATGAGAGACCTTGCGCTCCTCCACCTTCGCTTGAGGATGCCCCACAGATGCTTAATAGGGTTTAGGTCTGGAGACATGCTTGGCCAGTCCATCACCTTTACCCTCAGTTTCTTTAGCAGGACAGTGGTCATCTTGGTGGTGTGTTTGGGGTTGTTATCATGTTGGAATACTGCCCTGCGGCCCAGTTTCTGAAAGGAGATGCTAATGCTCTGCTTCAATATGTCACAGTACATGTTGGCATTCATGGTTCCGTCAATGAACTGTAGCTTCCTAGTGCCGGCAGCACTCATGCAGCCCCAGACCATGACACTCCCACCACCATGCTTGACTGTAGTCTTTGTATTCTTCACCTGGCTGTTGCCACAAACACGCTTGTCACCATCTGAACCAAATTTTTTTTTTTTTTTTTTTTTTTTTAAATTTTTTATTTATCATCCTCAAAAAGGCCAGTCCTCACGGGCCGCAAACATACAGTTAATAACAATAAAGACAGTAAATTTTGCAAACCGGTACAAATATACATGTGGATCCATAATCAAATACATATTAATGCAGAACAATGAAAAGTATAGCTGAGCTCCGGTAATGATATAATCCTCAGGATTAAGCGCAAACAGCTTGTACTCCGATGGCGGAGCCCGGTCAGACTAGCCTCCAGATCCATTTTCCGTTTCCAGTAAGTAAAAGAGAGTATTAGTGAGAGAGTAGAATAGAGGGGAGTGAAAAGGGGGACAGTGAAAGATGGGTAGGGGGAGGGGGGGGGGGATAGGCTGCGCGAGCAGGTTCAGTGTAAAGCGCCCCTAGGGGCGTAGGGTGTGTCTAGTCCGTTCCCGGACACTCAGGTTGTCTAAAGAGCAGATGCTACACCTACGGTTGGTCCGATGTCGGTCAGTCGGTCTCTCTGAGAGTCTGGCCTTCGTCTGAGTACTTGAAAAGGTTGTATAGCTGCCATGTCTCAGAGTATACCTCCTGGCGCTGTTGGCTAGAGAGGATTAAGTCTTCCATTCGACTGATCTCGTCTACTTTATTCAGCCAGAGGGCGATAGTTGGCGGGTGAGGGGACTTCCACCGGAGAGGCACGCAGGCTCTGGCTGCGTCCAAAAGATGGCGCACCACTGATTTCTTGTAGGCTCCTGGTGGAATGTTGGTTGCATGCAGGAGGAAGTAGGCCGGGTCATCCGGCACTGTGTGTCCTGTAAATTTTTGAGTAATCCGGCGTACCTCTCCCCAGAAGCCCCTGATCCGCGGGCAGGACCAAAATACATGTAATAGGGTGCCCTTATCCTGCTGGCATCTCCAGCAGATGTCGGGGGTGTTGGGAAATAGGCTATGTAGAAGGGCTGGGGTCCTGTACCAACGGGTCAGGATCTTGTAGTTCGTCTCCTGAGTTTTTGCACACAGAGATGATCTGTGAGCAAACCGAACTATGGTCTGTTTTTGAGTGGGCGAAAATCGCGTGTTCAGATCCCTTTCCCACTTCGTCAGGGCCGGGATCTGGTAGTCCCCAGGGGGAGCGATCAGCATGGCATATAGCCGGGAGAGAGCATGAGGGAGCACATCCGTCTCCTCGCACAGTTCCTCCAACTCTGTCATCGGTACCTGTCCAACCGGGGGGGCCGGGATGCTAGTCAAAAAATGGCTCAGCTGGTTCGCTCTCAGGAAGTCAAGGCGATAGGCGCCGTCCGGATCTGTCAATTCCGCTGCGGTTTTCCACCTTCCCCCCGCGCTAAAGTGGGAGGCCTGGAGGAGACCGGCTCTCCCAAGGTCAAGAAACCTCCGGTCCTGTAGGCCGGGTCCGAAGAGCGGGTGTCCAATAATAGGTCTAAGGGGGGAGTCTCTGGAGATCAGGGAGAGCCGTGCAAAAAGATCTGCACATATCTTAATTGTGTTCCCCACAACTGGGTGGCGCATGGTCTCCGGCGGGAGCGAAGCCGAGCACCATGGAGCACGGTGTAAAGGGGTTCTGACCTGGCTCTGCTCAATTTGCGTCCATAATTTATTATGTCCGTGGCGGCACCAATCGATCAGCCTCACAAGGTGAGCTGAATGGTAGTAAGTCTTAATGTCCGGTAGGGCCAGTCCACCGTGTAGTTTAGGGAGGGAGAGGACTGTTCTGCGTAGTCTCGACCTTTTCCCTGCCCATAGGAAGTGGATGAACATGGAGTGTACCTGCTTAAAGTAATCCCCTGGGATACGGATCGGTAAGGCCTGAAGGAGGTACAAAAATTTTGGCAAGATCGTCATCTTTAAGATGTTGCACCTACCCACCCAGGAGTGTAGCCCCCCAGTCCACTGAGTCAGTAGTTTCCGAACCTCTGTCAGGAGGGGGGGGAAGTTCAGTTGATAGAGGTGTGAGAGCGAGGGGGGGATGTACGTCCCTAGATACTTTAGTGCCACTTCCGTCCACTTCAGGTTAAACCCCGACTTGAGTTGGGCAAGCTGTCTCTGTGGGATCCCTACGCCCATAGCCTCTGACTTCGCCAAATTGATTTTTAAATTGGAAAGCCTACCATATGTAGCAAATTCCTGGAAAAGGGCCGGGAGGGAGGTTTCGGGGTCAGTAAGGGTAAAAAGCAGATCATCTGCATATGCAGAGACTTTGTATTGCGCTTTTGCAGTAATTACGCCTTTGATGGCAGGGTTTAGGCGGACATGGCACAGGAAAGGCTCCAGTGACAGTGCGAATAGGAGAGGTGACAGGGGGCAACCCTGTCTCGTCCCGTTAGTTATTGGGAATGAATCTGATAGTACCCCATTGGCTTTCACCCGTGCCGTTGGTCCATTGTACACCGCTGCCACCCAGTTTTTCATTTTATCTCCCAAACCTATGTGTTCCAGGGTAGACCTCATAAACTGCCAGTCCACCCTGTCAAACGCCTTTTCGGCATCTGTCCCTACAAACAAACTGGGTGTTTTACTGGTTGAAACTATGTGCAGGAGGTTAAGTGTCTTGACAGTGTTGTCTCGGGCCTCCCTCATGGGGACGAAGCCTACCTGGTCTAAGTGTATCAGACTCGGGAGATGTTCCTGAAGTCTGGATGCCAGGATCTTGGTGAATAATTTCAGGTCCGTGTTGAGGAGGGATATGGGGCGATAACTCCCGCAGCTAGCCGGGTCCTTACCCTCTTTCAAAATTACTGATATTTGGGCTTGCAGCGTGGTAGCATGAAAGGATTCCCCCAAACCTATCTCGTTAAACAACCTCACCATGTGTTGACCCAGTAACGGTAGTAAAACCTTGTAATACCCTATGGTAAGGCCATCTGGGCCTGGGGCTTTCCCCGATTTGGCGCTCTTCAGTGCCAGTTGAATCTCTGGAAGTGTAATGGGGTCCTCTAAGCTGTCTCTGATCTCAGTGGGCAGTGATGGCATCTGGGATGTGGAGATATAGTCTTGTAATGATTCCTTTGGGTTAGGGGGTTTGGCTAGGTTGTAAAGGGAGCTATAGAACTGTCTGAATACACGGGAGATCTGCTGTGGAGTGGAGTGTTTCTGCCCTCCCGGGGATAGGACATGTGGGATATATGAGGCCAGTCGACGTGAGCGAAGTGTGTTAGCCAGCAACCTGCCGCATTTGTTGCCCGATTCGTAGGTGAAGCGACGGCAGGTCTGAAGCGCCGCTTTGGCCTTAAAATGGAGGAGGTCCGTGATCTTGGAGCGGAGTACATCCAGTTCCGCTCCAATCTGCCTGCTCGGAGTCATTTTATGTGTGGTCTCTAGTGCTTGCAGCCTAGTTAGGAGCAAGTCTAGTTGTGCCGAGCGTTCCTTCTTCAGCCTTGAGCCGTGTTTGATGAGTACCCCTCGAATCACCGCCTTATGGGCCTCCCACACCACGCCCACGTCGCTGTCTGGGGAGCCATTAGTGGCAAAGTAATGTCCCAATTCTGTGGTGACGTCAGTCATAACCTCCTTATTTTGTAATAGGCCTTCATTAAGCCGCCACAGCGGTCTCTGACCCCCGTTTAGATCGGAGATGGAGTACTTCAGGGTGATTGGGGCGTGATCAGACCACGTAATTGAGCCAATGTCAATGTTCTGAATCGCATCTAACTGACCATGTGGTAAAAGGAAATAATCAATCCTTGAGTATGTTTGATGGGGCTTGGAGAAAAAGGTATAGTCCCTTTCTCCCGGGTGCGTAAGGCGCCAGGCGTCTATCAGTTGCAGTGATCGTAGGGCAGCGTCGATACGCCTCCGCATATCCCGGGTCAGGGATGTCTTCCCAGTGGACGTGTCTTCTGTCGGGATTAGGGATACGTTCAGGTCACCCCCCAATATTAGGTGTCCTTCCGCAAACTGTTGGAGCTGTGTCAGGGTTTTCCGCAGGAAAACGTCCTGTTGAGCATTGGGGGCGTAGAGGTTGGCGAATGTCACCGTCTTATCGCCTATCCTGCCCTTCAGGAAGAGGAAGCGTCCCCCTTCATCTGTCTGGACCCCTAATGGTGTCCACGGCACCCTCGCAGAGATCAGGACAGAGACTCCCCTACTCTTAGCCTCTGTGTACTGAGAATGGTGTGTTATGGGGTAGAATCTATTTGTCAGGAGCGGTAAGGTTGATTTCTTAAAGTGCGTCTCCTGAAGGAGCACAACGTCCGCTCCCAGGCGCCGCATGTCTTGCGTCAGCATGCGCCTCTTTTCGGGAGTGTTTAGGCCCTTAACATTAAATGACGTCACCGTTATCACATCCATGCTCGCGCAGCGTGGGGGGGGGGGGGGGGGTAGGCGGGTAGGTCCTCACGGAGGACACCGGGTCTACTCCCGTAGTACGGGGGGGTGGAATGGGGGAGGTATCGGGGGGGAAGAAGAGGTAGGAAGGCGAGGGAGAGGGAAAGAAAAAAAAAAAAAAAAAAAGGAAAGGGGGGGGGGGGGAACAGACAAAGGTGAAAAGAGGAGAAAGGAGCTCAAAGGGCAGACCCCAGGTGGGGACTCCAAGGAGCTTCTACTAAAGCAGCTGAAATCAGCTATAAGCACTCTCCGGGGTATCCCCAGGTATCGAGCGCAGTCCTAATTGGGGGAGATGTACTAGACAGGTTCAGGAAACAAGCTCCCGACCCTCTCCCCCGCCAACACCTGTATATAATGACAGAACACAACTTGAACCGACTTAAAACATTATAAACAACAACAACAGTAGAACTAGTAGTAAAAAAGTGCAATATAAATGGATACATCACAGTAAGGCATATTCAGTGCAGAGACAGCAATTTAGAGACCCGGGGGTGTAACCAGACTCTGGTTATGAGCAACATCCCCCTAAGTCTAAGGGCCTATCGATCAAGCATACCCAGTCCCCCACCCCCACTAAGGTGATTAATGACCAACCACCTAATTGACCCCAGGTGTACCCCATAAAAGTGCAAGGCCGAACAGGGCCTCTTCGGTAGCTGACCCCCAGTCCCCCGTGCAGTAGCAGTAGCCATTGTATCTGGGATGTATGCGCCCCATGTACCCCCATCAAAACCTCCCCAGAAGCCGCCCGGGCCCCGCACCAACATCAAGTCCCGTGTCCCCCCTCGTAAGGGGCCCTGACAAACCTGAGGTCCATGTCCAATAGGTCCGTACGCCATATCAGGTCCTCCGCATGCAGGGAGGGGGAAGTCAGCGTCTGCAGGTCCTGTAGAGTGTCCGGATGCATTCGCAAGGGGATACATCCCGCGAGTGGGGGGCATGTCCAGCAGCGGGGGCTCTAACCCCGTTCGGGTGGAATCGCTCAGCCGTGCGTCCCCGGGGGAAGAGAGCAGCACCCTAGTGGATCCGGAGGGGGGGGCCCTAAAAGCGCTCCTCCGAAGGCAATGACCCGCAAGCGGGGCGGCCATAGACAGGATCAGTGAGGGGGAGGGGGGGGGGATCTCTCCGCCGGGATCCCACAGAGCGGACCACCACCACCGGTCATCCCAGGAAGGCAATCCACAGGGGGGGCCGCACACAAGACCGAGGGGGGGCTCACCTGTATCCAGGGTGATGGGTCAGCGGGGGTGGGTGTTCTGGGCATGCGGCCTACGGCTTACTCCTGTGCCGCTCCCATCCGTGCTGAGTTGCGGCGCCGTCTGCCTCTCTGCGGGCGCGGGATCCCGGGTCCTCTGTAGGCCGGTGCACCCGATCTTCCGGTCGGGCGGGGAAAAAATTGCAGCCAGTCCGGGACTGGGATGGGCTCCGTGTCCATAAAGCGGAAGAGGGCCGGGAGATCTGAAGTGCAGCGGAGGGTAAAGGCCTCCGCCTCCTTCCGGAAGGTAACCGCCAGTGGGTATCCCCAGCGGTACGTATGCCCCGTTTGCCTGGCGAGATCCAGGAGAGGGCGCAACAGCGCCCTACGCCGGAGGGTTGCCCTGGAAAGGTCGGGCATAATGCGAGCCTGCGCCCCGTCCACCTCAATATCTCCTAGGTCCCAGGCTCTGCGGAGGATATCTTCCTTCTGGCTGTAGCGGTGCAATCGGCAAACGATGTCGCGCGGCCTGTCCTGATCCGTCGGCCTAGGCCCGAGCGCCCTGTGCGCTCTATCCAGGATGATCAAGGCCTCCGGGTCACCCAACACCTCGCGGAAGATTCCGGTCACCCTTGCACTCACATCCTCCGCGTCTATGGATTCGGGCACCCCACGGACCCGCAAATTGTTGCCGCGGCTTCTGTCCTCGACGTCCTCCAGGTGGAGCTGCAGTGTGATAGCCGCCTCGCGGTGCTGGTCCCGGGACTGCTCCAGAGCTGCCACGCGGTCTGCCAGGGAGGACACTGACTCCTCTCCCGAAGCCACCCGGTCGGTAAGCGTGGAGACCTCTCCTCTCACCTCCTGAATGTCCCTTCGGTGCGTCTCCTCCAGCTTTAGTATTAAGGTCTCTATATCCAGTCTAGTAGGCAAGGCCTGGAGTAGGGCCTTAATGTCTGGGTCTAGGCCGGCCGGCTCCGGAGCTTGTAGGGCCGCCATGTCCTCCCCGACTGGGTCTTCTGGGGGTCCCTGAGCACACCCGATGCCGTCCCTCGGTCCTCTGGGGTCCGATAGGGGTGAGTGCGGGTCCTCAGCTGCTTCCCGCGTGGGGCCTCGTGTCACCAGCGGTCCCAGGACCGGGGAGTCCTGTAAGGCCTTAAAGTATTTTTGGATTTCGCCTGAAACCTTCCCCGCCGGGGTTCCCTTGGATGCAGCTCTAGTCCCGTAGCGTTTGGTGGGGTTCATGCCGGTCTAAAGGTGTTTTTTGGCTCAAAATTGGGGGATCAGGCCGGGAGCTCAGATGTAAAGCAGCCTCACTCAGCCATGTCCAGGCCACGCCCCCCCGAACCAAATTTTTTTTGCTTGGTCTCATGAGACCACAGGACATGCTTCCAGTAATCCATGTCCTTGGTCTGCTTTTCTTCAGCAAACTGGTTGTGGGCTTTCTTGTGCATCATCTTTAGAAGAGGCTTCCTTCTGGGATGACAGCTATGCAGACCAATTTGATGCAGTGTGCCACGTATGGTCTGAGCACTGACAGGCTGTCCCCCAACCCTTCAACCTCTGCAGCAATGCCAGCAGCACTCATACATTTATTTCCCAAAGACAACCTCTGGATATGATGCTGAGCAAGTGCACTCAACTTCTTTGGTCCACCATGGCGAGGCCTGTTCTGAGTGGAACCTGTGCTGTTAAACTGTTGTATGGTCCTGGTCACCGTGCTGCAGATCAGTTTCAGGGACTTGGCAATCTTCTTATAGCTTAGGCCATCATTGTGGCAAACCTAGCCACTTCTGGAACGCTGGACGTTACATGTCAAAAGGTTGTCTGTATTATATGCTATGTATTCTGCTGGGTCTTATGTGGGCATAGTAATTCATATGCTGGCAGCCGTAAGCCACTAGCATTCAGTACTTAGTTTTATGTTGCCCAATCAGTGTTCGGCAGTTTTAAACCGAACTCCCACAACACATAACCCCAGACCCCAGCTATCAACCGACTTTTCCCTTGTGCAGCAATGCCTGATGGGAGAATTATCCAAACTGTTAAGTTCCCCATCTGGTCCTCCCTGTATTACCCCTGTTAAATCTATTTGGCTGTTTGGAAACCCCTTGCATGGGGAATTCTATAAATATGGAAGCCTGTGAATAAAAAGTCTGTTGACTCTCAGAGCTGTGTGTCGTCTGGTTACTGAGGGAGATTTGGGACATTGCCTTACTTGTCAATGCTGACTGTGGATTTACCCTGGTTACCAGCGGAGATCGTGGAGTTTAATATTGCTCTCCGCTACATTTGGTGGCAAGCGACGGGATCCAACCTTACAGCCGATAAGCGCAATTCGTGCAATGTGAACTACCGATGTAAATGGAGACGGATTATTCTAGGCTAAAGCGGCAGACATTAAAGGAACTGCTAGAAGCCAGGGGTAAGGTAGCCAGCAACAAATCCAAAGCTGTACTAACTGCCGAGCTGATGGAGGGAGACAGAGCCCGCAGCGCTACACCACCAGCAGCCATGGAAGAAACCCTCTACCAGAGAGAAATGAGGACCAGGCTGGAATTTTTGCCACAGCCTATATCAGATGCCATGCTGCATATGGTAATGGCGAATGTGCAGGAGTACGTGATGGCACACAGTCCGCAGTATACACAGTCTCGAGCAGAATCCACTACTGGGTCACTCTACAACCAGGTAAAACCCAAAATTCCCTATCATGCCTTTAAAATGTTTTGCGAGGAGAAGGATGAGATTGATGGGTATTTACAGGATTTTGAGAGACTGTGTGATTTACATGACTTGGAACGGACAGTATGGGTCCCATTGCTAGCAGGCAAGCTGGCAGGTCGGGCAGCAGAAGCATATCGCGCTGTACCCAGTGAGGACAGCAAGGATTATGATAAAGTGAAGCAAGCGATATTAGAGAGATACGCCATTACTCCAGAGGCATACCGGCGCAAGTTTAGAAACCTGCGCAAACCAGAGAAGGATTCACATGCTGAATGGGCACACAAGCTGGACCAAGCTTCCCAAGGGTGGATACAAGCCAGCCAAGCCACTACTATGGAGGAATTGAGACAGTTAATGCTGTTGGAGCAATTCTTCAATGGTTTGTCCCCAGAGGCACAAGAATGGGTGCGAGACAGGAAACCTCTCACCCTAACCGAAGCGGCTCGATTAGCGGATCAGCATTTTGATGCGAGGAGACATCATGGGCCTCTAACCAAGAGTTATCCTCGACCCACGGGACCAACTAGTACTCTACCAACCCCCGCTCTCACAGCCTCCCCTTTTCGTCCATCCCAAAGGACTTTACCACCACCCTCTAGATATAACAGACGTGCCAACATCCAATGCCACACCTGCAAACAGTGGGGACATATGGCACGCGAGTGCACCCAAAACCGGGGCAGACCTGCCTGGAACCAAGGCCGACCGAACCCGGCACCAAGGGCTGCTGCCCATCATTATCAACGGGAGCTGGCCACTCAAGAGATGTTGAGCATTCCAGCGGAAGAACCCCTGGGAATCTTGCATGAGGTGATGACAGTCCGAGCCACGGATAACCGGCAGCATCATCGACAGCTGGTGACCTTGGAGGGAAAAGAAGTCCAGGGGCTTCGGGATTCAGGAGCTACTTTAACCTTGATAGCACCCCATTTGGTCCCTGACTCGGCACACACTGGTGGATCCGTGGCAGTACGAGTGGCAGGGGGAGCAGTGTACCGACTACCCACTGCCAAAGTACATTTGGATTGGGGTGTGGGAGGGGGGACGGTAGAAGTGGGCCTCATGCAAAATTTACCAGCAGATGTTATGCTGGGAAATGACTTGGGTCAGATGACCTCTGCTTTTGTACCCCAGGCCCCATACCAGGAAGCCCATCCAGTGACCACACGGCAACAGGCTCGCACCACGGTTCCACCGACACACTCTAAGGCTCCGACGCTTCAATGTTTGGATTGGGAGCAGTGCTGAGCCAAGTGGGAGCCGATGGCGGAGAACACCCCGTAGCTTACCCGAGTCGAAAGTTATTGCCACGAGAAGTAAGCTACGCCACTATTGAGAAGGAATGCCTGGCCGTGGTGTGGGCCCTCAAAAAGTTGCAGCTGTATTTGTATGGACAACCTTTTTCGCTACTCACAGATCACAACTCGTTGGTGTGGCTAAACCGTGTGGCGGGAGACAATGCCCGGCTGCTCCGCTGGAGTTTGGCGCTGCAGCCGTTTGACTTTACAATCCACTACCAAAACGGTAACGCCGACTGGTTATCTAGACAAACTGAACTTGAAAAGTGATCTGTGAGTACTTCCCCGGACATCCCCAAGCCGATCCGTTGGGATCAGACTGTGTATGCCGGCTTGGTTCTGGGGGAGCATTGTGGCAAACCTAGCCACTTCTGGAACGCTGGACGTTACATGTCAAAAGGTTGTCTGTATTATATGCTATGTATTCTGCTGGGTCTTATGTGGGCATAGTAATTCATATGCTGGCAGCCGTAAGCCACTAGCATTCAGTACTTAGTTTTATGTTGCCCAATCAGTGTTCGGCAGTTTTAAACCGAACTCCCACAACACATAACCCCAGACCCCAGCTATCAACCGACTTTTCCCTTGTGCAGCAATGCCTGATGGGAGAATTATCCAAACTGTTAAGTTCCCCATCTGGTCCTCCCTGTATTACCCCTGTTAAATCTATTTGGCTGTTTGGAAACCCCTTGCATGGGGAATTCTATAAATATGGAAGCCTGTGAATAAAAAGTCTGTTGACTCTCAGAGCTGTGTGTCGTCTGGTTACTGAGGGAGATTTGGGACATTGCCTTACTTGTCAATGCTGACTGTGGATTTACCCTGGTTACCAGCGGAGATCGTGGAGTTTAATATTGCTCTCCGCTACAATCTTTATGTAGATCAACAATTCATTTTTTCAGATCTTCAGAGATCTTTTGCCTTGAGGTGCCATGTTAAACTTTTAGTGACCAGTATGAGAGTGATAACACCAAATTTAACACACCTGCTACTCATTCACACCTGAGACCTTGTAACACTAACGAGTCACATAACACCGGGGAGGGAAAATTGATGATTGGGCCCAGTTTGGACATTTTCATTTAGGGGTGTACTCAGTTTTGTTGCCAGCAGTGTAGACATTAATGGCTTTGCGTTGAGTTATTTTGAGGGCGCAGAACATTTACACTGTTATACAAGCTGTACACTCACTACTTTAATTTGTAGCAAAGTGTAATTTCTTCAGTGTTGTCATATAAAAAGAATAAAATATGAACAAAATGTGAGGGGTGTACTTTTTTATGTCACACTGTATATGCGCAGCGATTTAAAAAAAAATGGGGGGGGGGGGGAGGGGGGATGCACTTTTTGAAACTTGATGCATAAAAAAAAAAAAAACGCAAAACATAACACAATTTGTTGGTAAAATATAAAAGGTGATGTTACGTCTAGTAAATGGTTATCAAATATGTCACGCTTTAAAATTGAGTATGCCCCTGCAATGGCAATCAACAACGTGAATTTTACTATCCATAGCCAACATTGTAAAACCCTTTACAGTTCGCCACTAATGCCGCGTACACACGGTCGCTTTTTGCGATGAAAAAAAACGTTGTTTTTTAAAACATCATTTAAATTGATCGTGTGTGGGCAAAACGTAGTTTTTTGTCTTAAAAAAAACGACCCTAAAAAAATTTCCAACATGCTTGAATTTTTTGTGTCGTTTTTCAAAACGTCGTTTTTTGTGTCATAAAAAGTGATGGTGTGTGGGCAAAACGATGTTGAAAACGAAAATTTTTAAACCCGCGCATGCTCAGAAGCAAGTTATGAGACGGAGCTTCAATGGAACAGAGTGCCGTCGAACGTGGTGTACGTCACCACGCTTTGCTAGAGCTTTGTTGGAAAACGATGGTGTGTATGCAACGTCGTTTTGGAAAATGAAGTTTGAAAAACGTCGTTTTGTTTCGTGAGATAAAATGACGTTTTTTTTCATCACAAAAAGTGATCGTGTGTACGCGGCATTATGATTTACACAGGAAGTCTGGTGCTAGAATTGCTGCCCATGATCTGATGTTCGCGGTTATACCTCACATGTGGGATGATCCCTGTTTGCGTGCGGGACCGACCCATGCGCTTACCTTTGTGCATGAGCACAGGGGGAACGGGGGTGCTTTAAAATTATAATTTTTTTATTATTATTATTTTTTATTTTGACACTTTTTTTTTATCACTTTTAATGCTGTCACAAGGATACTGGTACTCTTTTTGGAGAGATCTGGGGTCTGTAAGACCCCAGATCCCTCGTCTGTCCTTAAAAGCATTTAATCACACAAAAATTGCTCCAGGCAAACCAGAAGTGAAGTATGCTCATTGCTTCCTGTTTCCTATTGCCTAGAGGTGGACAGAGCAGTTCTGCTTCTATAATCAGCCTGCACAAGTGTCGGCTGGTCAATTTGTTGGGACAGAACAGCCCGCAGAAGGCGGTGGGAGGAGGGATGTCCCCTTCTGTTTGCTTGTAAATGCGATCCTGTGGCTAGCCTCTTGGATCGCTTTTACAAGACTGATAACAACACTAGCAGTCTCTACAGGCTGTTCCATTTTAAATGTGACTTGAACGTCACTAGAAAGTTAATATGGTATTCTTTAGCCAGGAAGCTATTTCAGCTGACTGAGGCTCCTCAGGTAGAAGGAGCAGAGGTCAATACAGTTGTTATCGGACAGCGAGGAGGAGAAGGCATCAAACGACACTTACAGAGGCTGCATCCAGAGTCAGCAATCATATTTGCAAGTTGGCCCATAAAATTTAGCATAGATGCAAAGAACTTGTCCTTGTTAAAGCCAAATGAGGGCCGCACCTGACTGAGCTGAGGACAACAGCCCAGACTAATAGTGTCAGGTCCTGTACTAGGGACACTGCAGGCCACACTGGAAGTATTAGTGAATTGTGTTCTGGAGACAATAAATCCAACACTGTGTGACTGCTCCTCTTGTGGTCGGGATCTGACATGTTAAACTGTGTTAACAGGAATAACTAAATTGAAACACCAGGTAAAATCTTTGGTTTGCTCACAACCAGCTGCCTAAAGAGGAACTTTAGCCTTTCCTTTTCTCCACTGCTTACCTGCTACGGTGTTCTGTACAGTAAGGAAAACTCACCTAGCCAGCGGATCCAGCTTTGAGATGCTGGGATCCTCCTCTTTGCAACCACTGCACAATACCGACACCACCATGTTGCCTGCGACAGCTGTCGACTCTTCCATGTGCAGGCACTGCTGCCCCCTCCTCCTTATTGAATCGGACTACATCTAATGCATCCCAGAAAGCACAGGGCTCACCGTGTCATTTGCCTATGCAAATTCTGGAAGTTGGGGAAGCGGGCTGAGCCATTTAAGCCATCTGATCAAGGCACTATGGAGGGGGGTGGAATGGAGATGAGGGGAGTTCACTGGGAGGGTGAAGGTCCGCTATAAGCAGAAGAGTGTAATAGCCAAAGGTGACCAAGCTACTGTAGGTGGCAGCAAGGACTAACTGGGGTATGAACCAGGGCTGAAACTAGGGTTGGGGGAACATTCCCCGGGTGATACATCTAGACCGCACTGCTCTAAGAGTGTCACTGCCACCCTATTAAGTGTAATGGACAGGCAGCACCCACTGCATAGTTTGCCAAATACCGGAGAACCAAATAGGAGGGAGACTGCACAGGCGCACTGGCGCTGACTCACTCAGCTCCTTCCGCCCATCCGTGCTATAGAAAGGCATTCCAGAGCGACACTTTAGCATGGGAGAGCATTCCTGAAAATGGAAGGCATTTATTCGAAAAAGGAGAGGGGTTTGTGTGCAGAAAGCCCACTGGGAACTGGGAAGTTGGCATTGGTATGACAAAGGATCAAAGGAGGCCCTGGACTGGGGAGGGGGGGTGCAGTGGGGGCCTTGGGCTGATGGGGGTGCAGTGGAGGCCCTGGACTGGGGGGGGGGGTGCAAAGGGAGCCCTGGACTGGGGGGAGGGGTGCAGAGGAGGCCCTGGACTAGAAAAGGGTTGGTGTGGCAAAGAGGGGGGTTAAGGAGGGGAGACCCTGCATTAGGAGGGGAGTACACAGAAGGCCCTGGACTGGGAGGTGCTGGACTAGCAGTGCAGAGGAGGCATTGGACTAGCATGGGAGTGCATTGGAAGCCCTGGACTGGGGGTGCAGAATAGGCACTTGACTAGCAATTTGTGGTTGGAGAGGATGGGGCGTACAAAGGAGATACTAGACTAGGTAAAGAAGGTGCCTGGAGATCCCTGATTACAAAAGGGGTTGTCTGGAGGTCCTGGATTATGAGAAGCAGATCACAGAGGCCCTCTGGACTAGGAAAGAGGGTGCCTGAACAACAGGGAAAAAGTGCCTAGATCTAAAGCATGGGCTCAGAAAGAGTCTGCCTGGGCCCTAGCCCTGGAGGGTGAGTTCACAACATAAATGGGGGACATTTATTAATTGTCGCAAGTAATGCCAAACATTAGCAGAGAGAAAGGTCGTGTGATAGATTTATTACTTGTTTAGCTGTACTTCACCTGTAGATCACAGCAGTGCAGATTGTTTTGCACTCCTGTGACCCATTTTCAGCAGAGAACAGTTTGTTTGAGAGAAAGATCGCATCTATATGGTCGGGATCTGCCCACATGCCTGGACCGGCACCCAGCTCAGCCTTTCAGCTCCCTGCTGATACTTGGTGTTCTGTGCAGCCCTCTGCAAGCAGACCAGTCAAAGTCAATTGGGACGCAGAAGCTGCAGTGACATAATCGATGTAAAAATATGCGCTACTAAAATAAGAATAAAGCCGGTAGCACTCTCCCCCCTGATTACTCTACTGTAATTCTCACTGACCTGTTTTCACTGAACCTAGCTGAATTATGTAAGGATGATACGATTGTACTGCTGTTCTCTCTTTTTTGTTTTGTCTAAATACTTGAATAAACTTTTTTGTTAAAAAAAAAAAAAAAAGTAAGAATAAAGCCTCGTACACACAATCAGACATCAAACTTTCCCTTGGATTTTTGTCCAAAGGGAGTTGGCCGGGCACACCCATAGCATACACACGCTCTGACTTTTTCGGCAACAAACACGAACGTAGTGACGTTTCAACGTACTGACGAGAGTTTAAAGAGGAAGTTCAATTCTCCGGCATCACCCTTTGGGCTCCTTCTGCTAATCGAGAGTTAGTAGAGGTTTTGTCTGTGTGCATTTGCGATTTTCAGTTTCGTGCAATGTTGTTCGTATCTGAACATCCGTTCGTCAAGCAGACATGTTGCGCAATGGGGTTGTGCTAACTTGACCCACAAAAAAAATAGAAATATGTTTCATATAACCAAAATACACTAATCCAAAGTAAAGACATTTGTTTTTACTCCGTCAGTATCACCAGCAAAGCAGTTTTTAGTATTATCACATTATAAAGAAGAAGAGAATGTGCGCTGCTTTTCTTGATTTCAGAACTTGCCGTGTCACGAATGTGCTCTTTCAAATACGAACGCTAGTTTTACCAGACAGAACGCTTCCGGCTGATCTTTGCTTCTGAACAAAAGTCTGATTGCTTGCTGTACACACGGTCGGACTAGGCACCATCGGACTCTTGTTGATGTAAAGTTTGTCCGTTTGCAGATACAACTTTCTGTCCGATGAAACCCGAAAAAGTTTGTCCGATGGAGCGTACACACGGTCAGACTATTTTGAAAACGTGCTCATTTTGAAGTTTGTTGGCAAAAAGTCTGACCATGTGTATGGGCCTTTACACAGTGCGACGCTAGAGACTAATTAATTAAAGAACAGCTACAACCATTTGTAGTGAACTCAAAACAATAAGGCCGCGTACACACGAGGAGACAAATCCGATGAAAACGGTCCAACAGACCGTTTATCGGACATGTCTCCTGGGATGATTTGGTTTGACCAGTGTACCAGACAGCGCGGTGATGCGGCGGTGACCTTGACGCCGCCACGTCACCGAACCAGGAAGTAAAATACTTTGACGCATGCGTGGGATTTATGTCCGCTGGTTAGGCGTACTAACCAGCGGACATGTCAGACAGACGGCTTTCCAGCAGACAAGTTTTAAAGCACGCTTTAAAACTTTTGTCTGCTGGAAACCTGTCTGCTAGCCCGTACACACAATCTAATCTGTCTGCTGAAACTGGTCTGCAGACGCGGCCTAAGATGCAGAGTGAATAGGATGTGAATGATACGCTTATTCTTATCACCTTACAGTATCAAATCCTAATAATATATAAAGATGTACAATAAAATTGTGCAATATAATTGAAAAATAAAAAACACAAAGAAAAACAGAGTGTTCAATCAACGTAGAGTGCAACAATCTGCACACTGTGCTTAAAATTAATCGAATACATGGATATGCCTTCCAAAGTGGGCTGTTAGGATGACTGCTTGGAAGCTGTTAAACAATTCTTCTACCGTTCTAATTAAAAAAAAAAGGGGGGGGGGGGTGGAGGGCTGCTCTGAGGTCAGGAAAGGAAATCACTTTAGAAATTTGAACGCACAAATCAAACAGCGCTTATAAGTTGACATGGGCAGGTTCTTCTCCAGTACCTTTAACGCTCCTCCCCAGCGTGATCCAGCTCTCTGGGTCACTTAACCGTCTATGGGGATTTTGATTTGCAACACTTGTCTACCAAATAAAATATATCTATAGTCTTAGGGCAGTATTGGACACCACACCACAGGGCAACTCTTCCTCACAAAACATCCGGTTTGCTGGACTTAATTATCACTTTAACATTAGCTGTGTGCAGTAAGGGATAAGCACTAGAACAGCTTTATTTTATTGAAATGAGTGGACTGAGGTTTGTACTGTCTGCTACATATTCGCTCATGGCACAGCCATTAAAGCATATGGCCGTTTAAGCCCCTCTCACTGTTGATGCAATCTGACCACACCCACAGTTTTGGCGCAGCGCCTTTATATTGCCACATACCATTTTTCTTGGGGGTGCAAAACAATGACCAGCCACAAGTGCCAGATGTTCTAGCTACACCACTGGTCTTTTACAGAATAGGCACAATGGCAGGAAGGGAAAAAAATAGAAACAGATTGGGGAGTGCATAGGTGTGCAGAACTCAGCTAATAGTGTGACATTTCTTTGCATTTTCAGTTTCTGTGGTAAAGGATGGAATAGGGGAGTAATGGCGGCATTCAACTGTATCAATAATAAAGTAGCTCCTGCTGCTCAGCTCAAATGGCATTGTCATAAGAAATCCTCAAAGCCTGGGTGACACCAGAGGCTGTGTAAAGTACTTTGCTGCTTATATTAACACAGCACTCAGTCACTGGCAAAGCGAAGTGCCCGAAGGACACATTCTGGGCAGGCCCCCTAATCTTGGTCTAGTACAGGCATCTGAGGATTTAGATGTCTAAACAGCCCAGCTCAGAAGTATGTAGATATCTTTTTCTTAATAGAGGGGACATCCACTTATTTAAAAAACGAGCAAAAATAGATGCATGCTAAAGAGTGGGTGAGGTTATCTACTATACTTACCTGCTCTGTGCAATAGTTTTACACAGAGGACCCCTGATCCTTCTCTTTTGACAGACAGTAGCAGAAGTCAATGGCTTTGCTGTTCTTAGCCAAGTTTGTGAGACAGGGGAATCTGATAGAAATCCTAAAGCTGGCCATAGAGACAGTTCGAGTCTCGACTGGTTCAGCAGGGGCCAGCCGAGATTCCAACCATGTATGGGCAGGCTGATTGTACACAAGTTGATCGATACACTTGGGTACAGCCAGCCTGCTGTATTTTTGCACATATGGTTACTGCCAACGGCTATAGCCGTTGGCAGTAACCATTGTATTTTGCCAGCCAAAAATGCTCCCCCTGCTGACAGAACACAATAGGTATCCCCCTATCAACCTTGACTGTGTTGATGGGGGAATGGGTAGAGATAGATGTGTGAGGCAGAGGGCAGAGGCATTGTTTCAACAATCAGCCATGTCACGCTTATCCACCACTATATAAATTGACAATTTATTTCCTGCTTTTAAGAAGGACTAGCTTTTCCCTCTACTTAAACAACAAAACAAAAAAAAAATCTGGCAGGGAAAGGACACTGGCATTTATGTTGAATGTGCAAGTCGGATATATTTTGGAAAAGGAGTTACTACTACAATTATGTACCGTGTTTTCCTTATTTTAGATTTTCCCATTCATTCAACAAATACAAATATTTTAGCATGATTTTATTACACATTTCTTTCTACCAATTCTCTATGCTTCTTTTTATGAAAAGTTAACTATGGTACTGAAATCTTGCACAAACTCTGCAGTGTATTGGGCTGACAGTTTTCAGTAAGGTAGCAAATTTTCATATGAGCAAGTCTCATCGCACCAATAAAAACGACACGGCACTAGTATTTATATACAATAGTAAATATTTATAAATAGTCTGTACATAAAAGATATGTACAATCATACAAAATAAAAATCTTGTCTGATAAATGGAAGAATTGATCATAAAAAATACTGTACCAATTTTCTAAAATGTCAGCATGGAGCAGAATAGTTTTAAAGTTGACTAGATATTTCTATCCTGATTTCAGCCTCCGCTGTTTCTTCTGGGTTTGTACTTGTGATTTCTAATTTCTGCAACATTCTGGGTCCTGTTAGCCCAATAATTAATGCTCCAATGGGTGCTGTGATTAGAATTGCTAGAAAAGCTACAGTTAGCACATCCATGCCATAACCTTCGAATTCTTGGTTTCCAATGCTTCTTGCCATATCCAAAGCAACTGAACCAATAGCAGCCTGAATAAAAGACATAAAAAGTACATTTAGAAAACATCTAGGAGGCTGAAAACGCTTAACTTATAAAAGAGCCAAAAACGTGCGCAATTTAGCATTTTAATAGTAACGTGAGAGAGTTAAACAGTTTAGCCCCCTACTATATAGGAGCAAATCAGTTCTCGAAATGCTGCGTGTGGCACATTCACAATTTCATGCAATATGTGTTCACAATGGGCCATTAAAGGGGAAGTCCGGCATCAAAGATGCGGCTGGCAGGATTTTTTTTATCGTTCTGCCAGCGCACTGCTCCAGTGTGAAAGCCTTAGGGGCTTTCACACTGGAAAGACAGCAGCAGCTGTTTCAGGGCGCTTTGCAGGCACTATTTTTAGCGCAATAGCACCTGCAAAGCACCCCAGGGGGATCCGTCAGATTCAACGTCTACGTCATATATTGTCCTTGTTAAGAAGGCTGCACATAGGGGCGGGCGATGATGCATTTCAGGCATTTCTCAAGTATTGGACAATTTATGCAGAGGGCTGCGCACCATGCTTTCATATGCACGGCAGGGCTCATATTACATTGACAGTATCCACTTCAATGCTGCACAAGGAAAATGAAATATGCAATAAAAAGTTTTAAGGACTACTAGGCTCCTCAAGCCTACTATGAGAAAATATAGAATATGATAAAGCAATTATAAAAAAAAAAAAAAGGAAAAAAAAATGTATAAAAAAAAACAGATTTATAAGTTCTGTATCTAATTAATAAAAAAAAAACTTTTGCTGTGTGCCCGACGTGAGCTTATGGCGATTTTGGCCCCCCAAAAAATCAGCGATTATTAAAAAAAATAAAAATAAATAAAAAATTTGATTCATGATTCGAATAAAGTTTTTTTCATTTTTTCCTGATGGACACCGCGCCGGTCCTAAGTTTTTAGGCAAGGCCGCAGCTTCGGCCTAGTTCGCGGCCTTGCCTAAAAACTTAGGACCGGCGCTCTGCGGACTAGGCCGAAGCAGCGGCCTCGTCTAAAACATCCTGCCAGCAGCTAGCCGCGATTATGAGGAAAAGGCCGCGAGAGGCATCCGGCCAGATGCAGCTTGCGGCATTTTCCCAGGATCGCAGCGAAATGCGGGCAGGATGTTTTAGGCAAGGCCACGGTTTCGGCCTAGTCTGCGGAGCGCGGGTCCTATGAAAAACAAAGAACATCAGTGGCTGCCGCGCTGCTCTCTTACTGCTCCATCCCCGCTGGCGCCGCTAATCGCATTCCAAAATGATGACAGTGACGGGCAGTACTGTGTCTGGAAGGCCTAAGGCCCGGGCCATGTCCACCTTCCCAGCTAAGACCCCACTCGCATGGATACTTTCTAGTTGCCATGGCGACCGGATTTGTTGAGCCCTGGGTTAAAGTGGGGCATGTTTGGTATCGATTTTACCAAACAAAAACAGGTTTTGTTGGGACGGCTGCATATATACAAAGCCCATTTTTGTCTCTAATGTGAGTGCATTTTCACTTGTTTTTTATTAAATAAAATACTGTCCTTATGTACTGTGCAATGAAGCTTAACTTCTTTTGTCTACATTGGATGATATACATGTAGTGATTACTGCTGGAGTGTATCTTGAATAAGGAGAGACACACCTGGGCTTGCTGTATCCACCATCCGGTCTGCTGCCATTAAGTGTATAAAGATAGATGGGCTTCCTTTATACCATACTATACCTTATAAATGCTGATGTGGCCTTTGTAATGAGGGTCCACTAAATAGGGTAAGTGGCTGAATTGTTGGCGCCGGTGACGGGTCTCTCTATTTTGCACTTATCTCCTGCCTACCACAGATTGAACTACCATTGAATATTTGTTCCTGGATTGAGATTCTTTGGACTATTAATTAAGCACTGCACCTTAACGATTTATATTTTTATTGGTTTTCCTCAATATTGTGCTGGCTGCTGATGTTTCACTGAATTAATTGGATACCAAGAATTTTTTGCGCAGCATATTTCATTTTTATTTATTTTGTGATCATACCTGAACCGTAGCTTTTGGCATCCATGCTAAAGAAATAAATATTTTCTCCTTCAGCTGAAATCCTGCCCAGGACACCATCAAGAATGTGAAGCATATCCGCACTATTAATGCAATTCCAAGTGTGGCAATACACAATGCTAAAAGAATGAATGGGAAACTGTTAAGCTTTTTTTTCCAAGGTAAAGTAACCTTATATATTATATATACAGTGCATCTAGAAAGTATTCACAGTGCTTCCCTCTTTTCACATTTTGTTACGTTGCAGCCAATCTTTTGAGACCTAGAGATATCTATTCATGATCAGATCATTGAGATTTACATTGTAATCTAGCCTGACTTGAGATTCCACTCCCCTCCTAATAGGAAGAGAGGGAAAGAGTTGCTAGACGACATCCATCAGTACGATTAGGGAAAAAAGTATTGGATCCGCGCTGATTTTGTACAATTGCCCACTAACAAAGAAATAATCAGTCTATTATTTTAGGTAGATTTATTTTAACAGTGAGAGACATAATAACAAAAAACATTATAAACTGATGTGCATTTTAGAGCATGAAAGCATTTGACCCCTTCGCAAAACATGACTTAGTACTTGGTGGCAAAACCCTTGTTGGCAATCACAGAGGCCACCAGGTTTGCACACATCTCAGGAGGGATTTCGTCTTCCTCCTCTTTGCAGATCCTCTCCAAGTCATTAAGGTTTCGAGTCTGAAGTTTGGTAACTCGAACCTTCAGCTCCCTCCACATATTTTCTATGGGATTAAGGGCTGCAGACTGGCTAGGCCACTCCAGGACCTTAATATGCTTCCTCTTGATCCACTCGTTTGTTGCCTTGGCTGTGTGTTTGGGTTATTGTCATGCTGGCATACCCATCCAGTGAGGGCGGCGGGGCATCATTCGACTACCTGACATGCAAACAGCCTCAGTGCCGGGCTAAGGCACTACCCATCCAAGCAGCCCTTTGGCACTGTTTTTATTGCTTTTTAAAAGTAAACAGGATTACACTATTGGTTCCCTTTATATATTTTTCACATATCCCATCCATGATCTTTGTTGGAGGAAGGCGTTTTATGCTTCTACGGTCTCCATCATTATACCAAGTACTATCTTGCTAAAAAGAATCCTTGACATGCTTTTTAAGTAAAGGGGTCACTACCATCTGGTAAGCAGTACCTACCTATGGATCACTTTGGGTGTATTTCGCTCAGCTGGTGAAGGATTACTATTTCATTCAGAAGATTTTTCAGCACAGAAGAGTTACATTTGCTAGGACTTTGATTGAATATCAAACCTTTGCTTATTTATATATTGTTGTATTTTGTGCTTTTATGTAAGTCATGTTTATATTTATGCTGTGTGTGTCACTTTTCACTTTAATATGCGTACTTACCGTATTTATCGGGGTATTGCGCGCACCCACGTATAGCATGCACCCCCAACCTAGAAGGGAAAATCCTTAAAAAAAAAAAAAAAAAGAATATACTTACAGTTTATAAAAAGGGAGGGGGTGGTGTCTGCGCTGAAAAAGTGAAAGGGGGAGGGGGGGGATCTGTGAATATGTGTGGGAATGGGGCAGGTGACTGGTGGGGTGGAAGGTGAATGAAGGTGAATTTAGGACAACATAATAACCAACATTATACAATGAACAATGTGAATGATTGTACACATTAAGGGTGATTACCAATAAATATTGTGACAACAAAGGAAAAAAAACTAGCCGGTGCAATGTGAAACCAAAAGAACCTTAAATAAAACACAATACTAGATCCAAACAGACTATAAGACCAGAGAAAAATCCATGGGGGAATGCCTCTGGATACACAAAATAAATAAATGAATAAATAAAGTCTCTGGTGAAAAAAACAAAATGTCCAGGAAAGTCCAGAGTGAAATAGTGGTGCCAGGAAAGGGTGACAGCAGAAAACACCTCGGGTGGTCCCCAGCTCCTCACCTCAAGGCTATTGCACGGATAGCCTACAACAGCACCTCCCGGTGGAGGACAGTGATCCCTCAGCAGGGCAAGCAGCAGAAGCACTCCTCAGCAGTAAAAAAAATGAAGCAGGTAGAAGCGGGTGAGTGACAATACCAAAACTTCTATATGGACAGCTTGTGTCACTCATACATCCACTCACCACAGGGTGATGGATGATGGGCCTATCTCCCACGAACAGCGAGTTCGTTCTTGATCAAGTAGCAGGTACCCTCTTCTAAGATGGCCAAATGGTCACTCAAAGCAATGGACCTCTCAGGTAGCATACATGATGAAAAAGAAACAGACCATAGCGCAATCCCGCAAGGTTAAAACACATTTAATAAAAAATAACACTCACATTTAAAACGATCCAATGGGCATAAAACAAACAGACGTCAGGTGGAACTTCCTAAGGAAGTCACGTGGTGTGACGAGACGCGTAGGGATCGAGGAGCCACAGAGTCCAGACGCCTGACGCAGAGTGTTCCACCTGACGTCTGTTTGTTTTATGCCCATTGGATCGTTTTAAATGTGAGTGTTATTTTTTATTAAATGTGTTTTAACCTTGCGGGATTGCGCTATGGTCTGTTTCTTTTTCATCATGTATGCTACCTGAGAGGTCCATTGCTTTGAGTGACCATTTGGCAATCTTAGAAGAGGGTACCTGCTACTTGATCAAGAACGAACTCGCTGTTCGTGGGAGATAGGCCCATCATCCATCACCCTGTGGTGAGTGGATGTATGAGTGACACAAGCTGTCCATATAGAAGTTTTTGTATTGTCACTCACCCGCTTCTACCTGCTTCATTTTTTTACTGCTGAGGAGTGCTTCTGCTGCTTGCCCTGCTGAGGGATCACTGTCCTCCACCGGGAGGTGCTGTTGTAGGCTATCCGTGCAATAGCCTTGAGGTGAGGATCTGGGGACCACCCGAGGTGTTTTCTGCTGTCACCCTTTCCTGGCACCACTATTTCACTCTGGACTTTCCTGGACATTTTGTTTTTTTCACCAGAGACTTTATTTATTCATTTATTTTGTGTATCCAGAGGCATTCCCCCATGGATTTTTCTCTGGTCTTATAGTCTGTTTGGATCTAGTATTGTGTTTTATTTAAGGTTCTTTTGGTTACACATTGCACCGGCTAGTTTTTTTTCCTTTGTTGTCACAATATTTATTGGTAATCACCCTTAATGTGTACAATCATTCACATTGTTCATTGTATAATGTTGGTTATTATGTTGTCCTAAATTCACCTTCATTCACCTTCCACCCCACCAGTCACCTGCCCCATTCCCACACATATTCACAGATCCCCCCCTCCCCCTTTCACTTTTTCAGCGCAGACACCACCCCCTCCCTTTTTATATGCTATTTCTCTCTGCCCAGGACAGAGTGTTAGGGGTCTGCTGCAGTATCCCCAGTCCACCTCCCAGCTCAACTTCACCCCAACCCATCCCCCTTGGTAGCGCAGGAGCCTTTCCATATATACTTACAGTTTAGATGCCTCTCGTCGGTGTCTTGCCCGGTGTCCATCGCGGCCTTGTTCCGTTCCGGCGTCCTGCGGCCTCGATGGGGTCCTCCTCGCTTCTCCCGCGCTGTCTCCGAGTCGAATCCCCGCTTCCCGCACTTAGTTTCTCACACATAGAGGCTAGGATTGCGAGTGAAGCCGAGCCTGGCCGAATGTACCCGAGTGTACTGCGCTCGGTATATGTCGGTGGAGGCATTCAAACTAAGCACGGAAAGCAGGTATCGGCGTATATTGCGCACCCACGATTTTCCCCTTATTTTAAGGGGGAAAAAGTGCGCGGTATACACCGATAAATAAGGTAAGTGTGTTTGCTTTGTTTATTATTGCACAGTACAAATTTACTTTGTAGTTGGGTGCCCCCTATATCTCATTCACTAATACCCATACATGACCCATTTTCAATGCCTTGGCTGAGGGAAGGAGGTTCTCACCCAAGATTTGACGGTACGTGGCCCCGTCCATCGTCCCTTTTATGCGGTGAAGTTGTCCTGTCCCCTTAGCAGAAAAACACCCCCAAAGTATAATTTTTCTACCTCCATGTTTGACGGTGGGGATGGTGTTATTGGGGTCATAGGCAGCATTCCTCCTCCAAACACGATGAGTTGAGTTGATGCCAAAGAGCTTGAATTTGGTCTCATATGACCACAACACTTTCACCCAGTTCTCCTCTGAATCATTCAGGCCCCGTACACATGAGCAAATAGATCTGTTCAAATCGGTCGGACAGACCGATTTGAACAGATCTGTCTGCTGGGATGTATTGGTTTGATCGTGTACACACGATCAAACCAAAATCCCCGCCGGCAGACAGCACGCTGACGTGTCAGTGACGTCGCCACGTCACCGCACCAGGAAGAAAAACACTCCATTCGATGCATGTGCGAGCAGATATGTCTGCTGGTTAGCGTACTAACCAGCAGACATATCGGTCCGACGGGTTCCCAGCCGACAGATTTCAAAGCATGCTTTGAAACCTGTCGGCTGGCCAAATCCGTCTGTTTGCCCGTACACACGATCGAATCTGTCTGCTGAAATGGTCTGGCAGACCGTTTCCAGCAGACAGATTTGATCGTGTGTACGCAGCCTCAGACGTTCATTAGAAAACTTCAGATGGGCCTGTACATGTGCTTTCTTGAGCAGGGGGACCTTGCCGGCATTCCTCACCTCATGATCTTTGAAGCGCCACAAGTAAAGATCTTGCTTGGAGCACCAGACTGACAGTTATTTTGTTTCTTCCATTTGCGAATAATCGCACCAACTGTTGTCACCCTCTCACCAAACTGCTTGGCAATGGTCTTGCAGCCCATTTCAGCCTTGTGTAGGTCTACAATCTTGTCTCCGACATCCTTGGACAGCTCTTTGGTTTTGGCCATGATGGAAAGATTGGAATCTAATTGACTGATTGCTCCTGTGGACAGGTGTCTTTTATACAGGTAACAAGCTGAGATTAGACACACTCCCTTTAAGATAGTGCTCCTAATCTCAGCTCCTAACCTGTATAGAAGATACCTGGGAGACAGAAATTTTGCTCATTGAAAAGGGATCAAATACATATTTCATGCGTTTAAATGCATATCAAATTATAACTTTTTTTTAAATGCCTTGCGTTTTTCTAGATCTTGTTTTTGTTATTCTGGCTCTCACTGTTAAAATAAACCTACCAATAAAATTATAGACTGATAATTTCTTTGTCAGTGGGAAAACATACACAATCCGCAGGGGATCAAATATTTTTTCCCCCTCACTGTATACGTGCTTGTCCCATGCCTCTCAAGGTAACCCTACGGGTCCCAATCCTTGCCCGAGGCTTGTAAACGAGGAGGGGTATTGGTCCATCCAGGACCACCCTCTACAAAGAGAAAGATTAAATATATGGCAGAACAGCTTAGAACACAACTCTATACTGCGACTTTCTACACTTACCAACAGTCTCAGGTCTCAAAGAGGCAATTTGTATTTCTGATCCAATCAAGCTAAACAGCAGTGGTTGGAAAATATCCCATCCAACAGCTACTATATCTTCAACCACAGTCTATTTATATATAAAGAAAGAAAAGTTAGATACTTTCCACACAATAATAAATCACACTTAAAAAAGACATAAGACAATTTATTAAACTGCACTGTTGCTATGGCAAACAAATGAGCTGCCTCGATAAAAGCAGAAATTAGGCTGAGCTTACACTGGTAAAATGTTGTTAGAAAATTGATGATTCAGAATGTTTGATTATCTACGAGTTAAAGGGGACAATTTAATCATTTGTTTTGACCCAGCAAATTTTTTTTAATAAATAGACGAGGATATGGCCTCTCCTTGTTTTTTCCAAAAGGGTCATAGGTTTCCTAGTGATCTGACCTAATGTTCTGTTCTAATAATACCTTTTCCCCAGACCATCTCATGCCTGCTAGAAAAGCCATCACTAGTGTACACAGTCCTCCTGACCCAGGAAAACCAAAGGACAGGCTTGCGAACACTGCAAATATGGAAAGAGCCAGGATGAGGTAGGATCTCTTCCATTTCAGATTCTCCTGTAGGGAAAAAAAACAAAACACATCCAGTTGAACATAATGAAATGTATAGCTTTTAGCAAATATTTGTCTTGGGTAGACTCTACAGGTTGTTACTTACTGGAAAATGGATCCCATAACCATTTTGTCTGTTCTACACCTAGGGTCCCCATGAAAATTCTGTCTACCCTCTATCCATGTTTTTACCAATAATTTTTTTTCATAATTTAAACTTCAAATATAAAAAAAAGTTTCATGGCATTTTGAAAAGGGATACATTAAGGCTCACCTCTCTCGCACTTACTAGACTAACCCTGTGCCATTAAGCTCCAAACATTTTGTAAAAATCGCAGCTATAAAGTAGTAAGAGCTTATTAATATACCTCACAACTCAATCTTGACCTTTCTTAATGTTGGACGTGTTAAACAGCAGGAATTGTGCCAGATATGTGCAGAGAGATCCTTGCTTCAAAACAGAAAGCCGGGGTCCTTTGCAACATACTAGCAAGGAACAGGCATTATTTCTACTCTGGTTGTGACTGCTTTCTAAAGAAAACAAATTACTTTTTGAACATCTGTTTTTATTTTAGGGCTGCAACTAACGATTATTTTAATAATTGATTAGTTGGCCGATCATAGTTTTGATTAATCAATTAATCGAATAATAGCCTTACAAAAAAATAAATAACATTTTTACGGCCAATTTGTTGTTGTGCAGATTACAAAACACAAATTGCCGCAAAAACACATTACCTGCTTTTCTGCAGCTTCTCCATTGAAGAATATTGAACCAAAAAAAACAAATTAGCACCGCGCCCTTTTCAAAAAACGCAGCAGCTGAAAAAAAATCATTGATGTGAACGTGTCCCATAGGAAAACATGTACATAAACTGTAGTGTGTTTCTGCAAAAAGCACCAAAAACAGAGGTGTGAACCCAGGCCTGAGATGTTTAATAACATAATGGGTTAAAAATAAAATAAAAAAATAAAGTACAAAAAGAGTAAATAATCGCTACTGTAAGGGGTTCATTTTTTTACTGTGGGACAGTGAAAGTAATATTTACAGTAGCGATTTGCTTTTTTGTACTATAAAAGGGCCAATTTTAGTTGTTTTAACCCCATTATGTTACTGGCCGATTAATCAATTATGAAAATTGTAATCGAGTAATTTCATAATCCATTAATCTATTAGTTGTTTCGGCCCTATTTGATTTACCTGAAATGTATTTAGCCAATTCTAAATTAAAATAAATTTGAGCTATGTATATGAGTGAACAAAAAAAAAAGGGCTTAAAAAATGATAAAAAGGTATTGAAGCTACATGGACATGGACTCAGATGTGTGATATCACAAAAACTGCATAGTATGGAACAGAGTCACGCTTAAATAACATATACAGCATTAAACATCGAATAGTGAACAGTCCTCCTTATTGGAAAAAGTGATGTGAACAACAGCGTGATAAGTAGACAGCAATGCCAAAATCTTGGAATTAGTAGTCAATGTGTAGACTTTTAGACACAATATAGTCCTGTAATGGACACCATATGAGACCACCACCAATGATAAGAAATGCCTGCTTACCAGATGTACTGGACCCTTAGAAAGACCAGTAGTGCTTGTGGCCGATTACCCCGCCAGGGCCTTTGGATTGCAATCCGACCAAAGATCAGTAGTCCTGTAGGCGATCTCTCCCTCTCCCTATGTTTGGAACATCCCACTTGCAAATAAAAAAAAGAGACTCCACATTGTCTAAATCTAACGATTTATTGGTTAAAAAGCACCTCTAACACACAAAAGAATGGTAAAACACCGGCCGGTAGAAATTATGATGTTTTACCGGCCGGTGTTTTACCATTCCTCCATGCGCGAGAGGTGCTTTTTAACCAATAAATCGTTGGTTTTACGCGATGTGGAGTCTCTTTTCGAGTGGGAAGCTCTTTACATCGGGAGAGAGAGAGAGAGATCGCATTCAGGATCATTGGTCGGATTGCAAACCAAAGGTCCTAGCTAAAGGTCCAGTAAATCTGGTAAGCAGGCATTTATCATCGGTGGTGGTCTCATATGGGGCCAGATTCAGGAACAGTTAGGCTGGCGGATCCAGTGATCCGCCAGCCTAACTGTGACTTTGAGCCGGCGTTTCTGTTTTCTGTAACCAGAAAACAAGAAACGCCGGGTTGAAGCTCCGATGCGAGCAGCGTAACTGAGTTTCGCCATCGCATCGTTACTTCAACTTAAAAATGGCGCCGGGGGCGTTCCCGCCGATTTACGCTCAAAAAATATGTTAATGAGCGGAAATCGGCAATTCACGATTGAATTCCGGCGCGACGCAATGACGGTACGACGTTTCCGGACGGGATACGCGGCGCATAGATATACCTACATGGGGTTGGAGTATCCTATGTTAGGTATAGGCGTCGTCATCGCGTCGGGAAAAAAAAAAATCACGTCGCTTGCGTAAAAAGTTCATGAATGGGAATGTGACGTCATTGACGTTCATTCACAGAATTTGGAGCATGCGCACGGGGATGTTTGGACACTCGACGCATGCGCAGTACGTTGGCGGCGGGATCGCGCTTAGTTAGAATACTACACGCCCCGTACCCGCCCAATTTGAATTCCGCCGGCTCATTTGTGATGCGCTGCCGCAACTTTAGGAGCAAGTGCTTCCTGAATAACAGCACTTGCTCCTAAAATTTCAGCAGCGTAACGCAAATGAGATGCGTTACTCCAGAGCAAAGATGCTCTGCTCTACCTGAATCTGGCTGATGGTGTCTTGTCTATTACACAGGGGATTGAAAGGGACTATATTGTTTCTGAAAGTCCACACATGGAATACTAATTCCAATATTTTGGCACTGCTGTCTACTTACCACCCTGCTCTTTACATCACTTTTTCTAATAAGGAGGACTGTTCATTTGAGCTATGGTAGACAAAAAATGCTGGAATATTAAAAGAAACATTTTTATAATATATACAATATAAAAAAGATAATAATAAATAATTTATTATATATATATATTTATTACATACACACACACACACTGAAGAATCAAAATGTGAAATATCTGGCAGCAGCAAAAGTCAGATTCTTCACATATATGTATTTTTTGATATACAGTATATAGTTGATTTTATTTCACAGAGCTATCAATTAAAAAAAAACAAAAAAAAACATTTGTCACTCATGGCAAAGGCATACTTACATTTACACATTAGCACACATTCTTCTACTTATCCTGAGTAGGGATACCACATGTGTAAATATTTTTCACTGCCCAGATGCAGAGAGTGGCCCAAAATCCAATGAGCACCTTCAGGCTTTCACAGGGCAAAATGTTGGATCTAATTTCCTGACTACCTATCACATTTCTTGAGGTCCTGAAGTGCCAGGAAATTTTGCAAAGTGGACCCTCCAACATATTTACTTAGAGGCACAGCGAGTCTTTTGATGATCACATTTTTACCACACGTTTTTAATAAATAAATAAGTTAAAAAAATCTATTTATTTTACACACAGCTGTCAATTAAATAAGGTATAACTCACACACAGCATGGGCATACTTAGAAATGCACCCCAAAACACACTCTGCTATTCCTCCTACATATGAGGATACCACAAACGTGAAACATTTTTGCAGCCTAGCTACATAGCAAAGCCCAAAATCCAAGGAGAACCTTCAGGCCCCATTCACACCTGAGCATAACGTTTTCAGGCAGAAAGTCGCGCAAATTTACCGCGACCTATGCACGTTTTTTTTACCACGTTTTTGCACAGGTCAAAAGGTCACCAATGTAAAAAAACTGAAAAACGCACAAATCTGCCTAAAAAAAAAAAGTCCCACAGCTTTTGGCATTTTGGAGCTTCTGGCTTCAGGCGTTTTGGAGTGGAGATGTGAACCATCTTCATAGAGAATAATAGATTTTTTTCCCCTCCATCGTTTTGTAGCTTCAGGCTTCAAGCTACAAAATGCTCAGGTGTGAATGGGGTCTTCGACATCAGAAAACAGGCAACCTTCAGGGCTGTCTGTTCATTTGGATGAGCTGCCCTACACGCAACAAACGTGCCATCTTGTGGTGTGCATTTGCTGGCTGCAGTTGAGATAACAATAACAATTAATGGCGCTACAAGCATGTAATGTGCAGACAGGAACCAAGTCTTAATCTTGAGTTGCAGAGTGTTTAATTGATATCTTGGTTCCACACATGCTTTTTAGCAGCTGTAGTCTACATTGTTTTTTTTGAACAGGTGGGGCTTTCATTAGATTTTTATTTGCAAAAAATAAATAAACAAACAGGGCCAGATTCTCAAAAGAGATACGATGGTGTATCGCAGAAAACCCTGTCGTATCTCTGTTTTTTTACCTGGGTATCTATGTGTGTGATTCATAGTATCATTTACGCATAGATACAGTGAAGAGCCGAAAGGTGTAAAACACTTACACCGTCGGATCGTAGATGTAATTACTTTCCTGGCCGCTAGGTGGCCTTTACGTTGATTTCTATGCAAATGAGCCCAATACGCCGATTCCCGAACATTTTTACGTCGCCCCGTCGTCGTTTACGTTGTTTACGTAAGCGTAAGGTTACCCCTGCTATATGAGGGGTAACCTTACGAAGTTCAGTCGTATGCCATGTTAAAGTGGAGTTCCACCCATTTTTTTAAGTTTGGCTGTACTGCATGCCCTTAATGCATAGTTTTCACAATGGGCAATATTTTTAAAAATTTTGGATGGTAAATACCTTTTTTCCCCCCGTTTTATCCACTTCCTGGTCCTAATCGCCTAGGCGATTAAGTCACAAGGCAATTCGCAAGGGTTCCTGGGATGAATCACCTTTTACCGAAATCTCACGTTTTTTTTTTCCAACTGTGGGGAGAGAGAGAGAGAGAGAGAGAGAGAGAGAGAGAGAGAGAGAGAGAGAGAGAGAGAGAGAGAGAGAGAGAGAGAGAGAGAGAGCTTTCTGATGTCATCGGTGAAGTCGGGGTAGGCGGGACAGAGCAGCTATCGATCGCCAGCCAATTGTTTGGCTTCTTAAGAAAGGGGGCAGAGCCGCATACACGTAGCGGCCCGCCCTGACATCGCCAATGATTATTCTGAAAGCTTCTCTCTCTCTCTCTCCCTAGATTACAAGACACTGTCACTGTGTAGAGCAACATTGAGCCGTGCTGGAAGGGGAGAGAGAGAGAGAGAGAGAGAGAGAGAGAGAGAGAGAGAGAGAGAGAGAGCTCTGCCCTGACCCCATACTATTGGCTGGCGTTCCTCTGTGTCCCGCCCACCCCAACATTGCCAATGAATATTATAATAGCTCCTCTCTCTCTCTCCCCCTCCAGCATGGCTCAATGTTACTCTGCACAGTGACAGTGTGTGACACTGCCTTGTAATCTAGGGAGAGAGAGAGGAGCTTTCAGAATATTCATTGGCGATGTCGGGGTGGGCGGGACAAAGCGGCTATTTAACACAAGGCAATTATTTATGCATGCGGCTCTGCCCTGACCCCATACTATTGGCTGGCGTTCCTCTGTGTCCCGCCCACCCCAACATTGCCAATGAATATTCTGAAAGCTCCTCTCTCTCTCTCTCTAGATTAAAACCAATATAAGGATTGTGTCACTCTGTTTCGGTCCACACCCACTATTAATGCCAGTGCATTTCCTGCCGAATGTGACTTCTCTTTCCTTTCCTCCCTGTGTTGTGATTGGCAGGTTGTTATAGCATGGGGGCGGAAACTTCCGCAGACTCGAGATTGCCATAGTAACCTGTCAGAAAAAAGGACGGCCTCCCTGAGGCATTACTGAGCATGTGCAAGATTTGCTGGTGCATGATGGGTAGATAGCTGCAAAGAAATCCAGGAAATGACAGATGCCCACAACTAGAATGGAAACTGCCTGCTTCTCGAGATCAGTAAGTAAATAACTATTTTTAAAGAAAGTAAAAACGCTAAAAGTATGACATGTTAGAAATATTAACTTTCAGGTTTTGACAGTTACAAAGCAGTGTTTAAAAAAAAAATGTTTGGGGGACTGGAACTCCCCTTTAAGTATGGCGTCGGGACAGCGTCGTCTTTTTTCCGTCATTTACGTTGTTTTACTAAGTCGTTCGCGTATAGGGATTTACGTAAACGACGCTCACGTCGGTTTCATTCACGTTTTCCGACGTGAGCTGGAGCATGTGCACTGGGCTATTTTTGCGGCCAGCGCATGCGCAGTTCGATCGACGCAGGGGCGCGCTTAATTTAAATACAAGCCGCCCCCTTTGAATTACGCGGCCTTATGCCGGGCCATTTACACTACGCCGCCGCAAACTACGGAGCAAGTGCGTTGGGAATACGGCACTTGCTCTGTTAAATTGCGGAGGCGTAGTGTAAATGGCTTACACTACGCCGTCGGCCAATGTATGTGAATCTGGCCCTTAGATTTTTTTTCTTTACATTTTGTATACTCTCTCAATGCAACATGTACATAATGTGTGCACCACCATAATTTGAAAAAAATAATTAAAATCAACAAAGTCTAATAAATCAAGTAATAACACATTAGTGCAACCTATATGTCATGTAGCAGAATTGTAAAGCTTTAGTCCCCCCTTCAATGCTACATCGTGATGGATCATGTTTGCTTAAATTGTTAGTGTAACACCTATATTAGGGCATAAATTAGCACAACGTTGACTTTTTTTTTTTAATGTAATCTATTTATAAAGAGTAAGGCCCAGATTCATAAAGCAATTACGCCTGTCTAACTGGTGTTAGACAGAAGTAATTTAAAATTTCGCGCGCCGTATCACTAGTTTGAATCCTCAAACCATGATACGGCGGCTTCGGGCTTCGATCCGAGAGGCTTACGTCTTCGTAAACCTTCGGATCTACGCTGCGATATATTTGTGGCCGCTGGGAGGAGTTTGCGTCGTTTTGATGCGTCGGGATATGCAAATGTGTTTTTACGGCGATCCACGAAGATACGAGCGGTCTTCGCAATCGCTTACGTCTGTTTTTTTTTACGTACTGTTAGACCAGCTTTTTTTTTTTGCGTAACTCGTTCGGGAATAGAAATGTCCGTAAACGACGCTACTTAAACAACGAATGACGTAACGACGTGATTTCGCGCAATGCACGGCGGGAAATTTGCGAACGGAGCATGCGCAGTTCGATCGCCGCGGGAACGCGCCTATTTTAAATCCTTCACGCCCCCTACTCGTCTAGATGGATTGCGACGGGAGAAATACACTACGCCGCCGTCGTTTACTGGACAAAATCTACCTGGATTTCACGTAGAGCCAGGTAAAAAACGGCGGCGTAGTGTATTTCTGATACGCTACGAGAATCCAATTCTCTCTGAATCTGGGCCTAAATTTTTTAACATACAACAGCAAAAACAACGTTGACTTTTTCACAGATTTGTGACTGCAAGAAGAAAATTCAAACATTGCATTTGAGTAAATGTCAAATGTCATCCTGATTTTCTTATTGCAATGTTGTGACCTGGGGATACATTTTAGGAAGGTATATTTTTAGGATAGATTATAAACACACACACTGTATACTTTTTTTTAATTTTTAAAAAAATTTCTTCATAGGGGCTCTGGATCTGGTCAGTGGAGACCTGATTCAAAACCCCCATGCTGGACAGCAACCAATCACTTCAAAGACTGGGTTCACACATGTGCAACCGCTAACCATCAGTGAAAGAAATGCTTGTGTTATCATTTATATTCTTTGAAAAATGGCCAAGAAATCATAAATTCTGCCAGGGTATGTAAATTTATGAGCACAACTGTATACAGGGTCCGTATTAGAAAGATTCATAGAGTTGGTTAGACAACCAGTATTGGAGATGAAGGTGATATAAAGAGTCACGTTTCAGGTTCTAGAGGCAGATGTATCAGTCAATGATCTTAATCAGTGCTGGGGAGGCTGTAGATGGAGGATTCATCCAAGCAAAGGTTGATCAGCTGCCCGATATAAAAGAGGAGCACTTAAAGACAAACTCATGACACTGTTCATAAAGACCAGGTTGAGAAACAGCTTATAGGACTCCCAAATGGTTGTCCAGCCTGCTGGGGGGGGGGGGGGGGTCCCATGCCACATGGGTATCCTTCCCTTACAGCCTAGAGCAGTGGTCTCCAAACTGCGGCCCGGGGGCCAGATGCGGCCCTTTGCTTGCTTTTATCTGGCCCTTGGGGTGCTATCTCATCCACTGATACCAACAATGGGGCACAACTCCTCCCAATAACACTGACGGGAGTCACTTTGAATGGGGGGGTTTGTGCAACCCAGCTTAATAATGAGGCATAATTTAGGCCAATGACACTGAAGATGGGCACACTTATGCCCACTGAAACAAATGATTGGGCGTATTTTTCCCACCAACGTTGGGACCTTTTCTATACTTAATAGACACAGTACGGCCCCCCTAAAGTCTGAAGGACAGTAAACCGGCCCTTTGTTTAGAAGGTTTGGAGACCCCTGGCCTAGAGCATCTGAAATAGCCAGTAACATACACCATAGAATCTCATGTACTCACTGCCCTGGGTTGTCAGGCCCCGTACACACGTCTTAGAACCTCGTCGGGCTAAAGCCATCGTTCCGCCCATCGAGGTTCCCAATGAGCGGTCGAAAAGGTCGTCGAGCCAAATTTACTCATTGAACAACGAGGAAATAGAGAACATGCTCTCTATTTTGGCTCGACGAGCTTCCCGACGGTTTTCTCGTCTAAATTTTACACACGACCGGTTTTCTCAGCAGAATACGTCTCCCAGCGAGCTTCTCGCTGGATTCTGCCAAGAAACTCGGTCGTGTGTACGGGGCCTCACATCTTGTCTGACCTCCTCCTATGCCGATTTTGGCATGCACACTGCTGCTACTTTCAAGTGAGTTATGCCGCGTACACACAATCACTTTATGCGATGGGAAAAAAACGACGTTTTCTGTGAAGTAAAAACGACGTTTTTGAAACTTCAATTTTCAAGACGATGTTGCCTACACACCATCGTTTCTCAAAAAAATACAATGTGCATAGCAGGGGCGGACTGACAACTCATGGGGCCCCCGGGCAATAGAAGATTATGGGGCCCCCGGGCTTACAGATGGCCACCAAGCCAGGTGGCAGTACAGAGGCGGGGCAGCTAAAATCTTGGGATTTTCATATCAAAAGCATGTAGGTTTTGGACATATCAGGGACAGATGTAAAAAAAACACAGATTTTTACATACTGTCCCTGGTTTTAATGAGCCTGGCAACTCTGATGGGGCCCCCTAGTGGCATGGGGCCCTCGGGCAGTGCCCGAGTTCCTCAATGGTCAGTCCGCCCCTGGTGCATAGACAATACAATGAAGACATGAACTGAATATTCCAGTCCATGAAAAAGGATGAGTAAAACAGGTGACAGAACACTATCTACCATTCGTGTAGGATGAACCATATATATAGGGGGCGGAGCCCACGTGCTGACATCACACCACGGCTATCCACTTTGATTTGTATCTATGCCTGTACATCTAGCATGGCTTATAGTGCCTTACTTGTGAGTATGTTTGATTCATCTTGTATGGGAATAAATTGGTTTTAAATGGAGAGCACTAAATCTCACCATTCTGTTTTTTATACATATGCTGATCGGTACACACTTGGAGAGCTGGTCAACGACTTAGAGGAAGTGTATGAAATTGAGTACTTCCGGGGTCAGCTTTACGCCAGTCTCTTGTGATATCCCCAGAGGGGTAGGGGTCAAATTGTGAGGTGAGCAGCCTAATACACAGGTGGAGGAGAGCACAAGCACAGTTTTTTGGGATCATCTTACATGAATGGTGGATTGTTTTCTGTCACCCGTTTTACTCATCCTTTTTCACGGACTGGAATATGTAGTTCATGTCTTCATTGTATTGTTTATGCACATTGTATTTTTAGTAGCGCAGCACTGTTTATTTATGCATGATTGGCAAGATGTTTGCAGTGCATGTAGTTTTTCCTTAAAGGGGTGTTCCAGCCAAAAAATGTGTTTATTAACTACTTGAGATCCGCGCTACAGCCGAATGACGGCTCTAGCGCGAATCTAATTTGTCAACAAGCCGTCAATTGACGGCTTGTCACTAGCTGTTTCCCGACGCGCGCTCCAGAGCGCGCTGCGGGGAAACACTGTGTTGGCCGTGTCCCTTGGACACAGCCAATCACAGATCGCCGCGAACGGCCAATCAGAGTGGCCGTTTGCGATGTGATCTGTGCGGCCAATGAGAGATGATCTCATAGATCATCTCTCATTGCCGTTTTACATAGAGACAGCGTTCTGTCTCTGGAGAGCAGGAGACGGATCTGTGTCTCTTGTACATAGAGACACAGATCGGTCACCTCCCCAGTCACCCCCCCTCCACCTACAGTTAGAACACTATGCAGGGAATACATTTAACCCCTTCCTCACCCCCTAGTGTTAACCCCTTCAATGCCAGTCACATTTATACTGTAATTAGTGCATATTTATAGCACCAATCGCAGTATAAATGTGAATGACGCCAAAAATGTGTCAAAAGTGTCCGATGTGTCCGCCATAACGTCGCAGTCACAATAAAAATCGCAGATCGCCGCCATTTCTAGTAAAAATAAAATAATAAAAAATAATAATTCTGTCCCCTATTTTGTAGGCACTATAAATTTTGCGCAAACCAGACGCTTATTGCGATTTTTTTTTTTTTTTTTTACCAAAAATATGTAGAAGAATACGCATCGCCCTAAACTGAGAAAAAAAAGTTTTTTTTTTTTTAATTGGGATATTTATTATAGCAACAAGTAAAAAATATTGTATTTTTTTCAAAATTGTCGCTCTTTTTTGTTTATAGCGCAAAAAATAAAAACCGCAGAGGTGATCAAATACCACCAAAAGAAAGCTCTACTTGTGGGGAAAAAAGGACGTCAATTTTGTTTGGGAGCCACGTCGCACGACCGCGCAATTGTCAGTTAAAGCGACGCAGTGCCGGAAGCTGAAATATCACCTGGGCAGGAGGGGGGTATAAGTGCCCAGTAAGCAAGTGGTTAAAAGTCAGCAGCTACAAAAAAAGGGATTTTTAAATACAGCTTACCTGTAAAATCCTTTTCTTGGAGTACATCACGGGACACAGAGCGGCATATTCATTACTATGTGGGTTATATGGAGTACCTTCAGGTGTGGACACTGGCAATCTCAAACAGGAAGTCCCCTCCCTATATAACCCCCTCCCCTAGAGGGAGTCCCTCAGTTTTGTAGCAAGCAGTATGCCTCCCAAAATGGTCACCCAAAAGAGGGGTGGGAGCTCTGTGTCCCGTGATGTACTCCAAGAAAAGGATTTTACAGGTAAGCTGTATTTAAAAATCCCTTTTTCTTTCTCGTACATCACGGGACACAGAGCGGCATATTCATTACTATGTGGGATGTCCGAAAGCAATGCTTTAATGAGGGGAGGGAGACATCTTCCAAAGAAGGATTCAATTTAGAGATAAACTCAAATCATAATAATAATTCCAACTTAGTCAAGAAAAAACTTTTTTTTTTTTTTTTATAACCAAGGGTGTTTCTGATCCCGAGGATTTCAAACTGCAGCCTGTAGTACTGCCTGACCAAAGGCAGCATCCGCATTTCTTCTCACGTCTAGTTGATAAAACCTTGTAAACGTGTGGACTGATGACCACGTTGCCGCCTTGCATATCTGAGCCATAGAGATCTGATGGTGTGCTGCCCAAGAGGCGCCCATGGCCCTGGTAGAATGGGCCTTTACCGACAACGGAGGAGGCAACCTCTTCAACCCGTAGGCTTGAATGATTAATTGTCTAATCCATCTCGAGATGGTGGATTTTGCAGCTGCCTGCCCCTTCTTGGGGCCATCTGGTAGAACGAACAACACATCTGTTTTCCGGATCTTTTCTGTAGCTTTAAGATAGGCCTTCATGGCCCGGACAATATCCAAGGTATGCAGCAACCCCTCCTTTCTAGATGTAGGTTTTGGAAAGAAGGATGGAAGTACCAAATCCTGGTTCAAGTGAAATTTGGATATAACCTTTGGTAGAAAGGAAGGATGGGGCCGGAGAACTGCCCTGTCCTTATGCAGAACGAGATATGGTTCCTTACACGATAAGGCTGCTAATTCTGACACTCTCCTGGCCGAAACTATGGCGACCAAGAAAACCAACTTTCTTGTCAGTAAGAGTAAAGGAATCTCAGCCAACGGCTCAAAAGGCTGTTTCTGTAGAGTGGACAGGACAAGATTTAAGTCCCATGGACAAATTGGTGACTTGACAGGAGGATTAATACGCAAGACCCCCTGTAAGAAGGTCTTTACCAGCGAGTGGGTGGCCAGCGGCCTCTGAAACCACACTGACAGAGCTGAGATCTGTCCCTTTATTGTGCTTAGTGCCAGGCCTTTATCCACTCCTAGCTGGAGAAAACTTAACACCCTATCAATAGTATATTTGCGGGAATTCCATCTTTTGGATTCACACCAGCCTACGTAGTTCCTCCACACCCTGTAATAAATCACCCTGGAGACCGGCTTCCTAGCCCTAATCAGGGTAGGAATTACCTGCCTAGACAGGCCTCTATCCCTGAGAATCAGGGATTCAGCCTCCAGGCCGTCAAATTTAGACGCTGTAATGTAGGGTGGAGGATCGGGCCTTGTGAGAGTAGGTCTGGTTGTAGAGGGAGAGTCCAAGGGTCTCCCACTGCCATCTTCAGGACTAGTGAGTACCAAGTCCTCCGGGGCCAAGCCGGAGCTACTAGAATGACTGGCTTGTTCTCCACTCTGATCTTGCGCAACAGGCGCGGGAGTAACTGTAGTGGAGGGAATGCATATAGAAGTCTGAATTGATGCCAAGGGCAAACCAACGCGTCGGTTCCGCAGGCCATAGGATCCCTCGCTCGCGACACGAACCTGTCTAGTTTCTTGTTGAACCTGGATGCCATTATATCTACGTCCGGCATTCCCCACCTCTGGCAGATTGTCTGAAAGACCTGGGGATGCAGAGACCACTCCCCTGGCAACAGACTCTGGCGACTTAAGAAGTCTGCCTGCAGGTTGTCCACTCCGGGAATGAATATCGCCGAAATGCAGGGTACATGAACCTCTGCCCATTGAAAAATCAAGTTCACCTCCCTCTGAGCGGCCTGGCTCCTGGTTCCCCCTTGGTGGTTTATGTATGCCACCGCCGTGGCATTGTCTGACTGGATTCTCACCGGGAACCCCTTTAATCTGGAGGTCCAAGCCAGAAGGGCTAGGCGGGCAGCTCTGATTTCCAAGATATTGATGGGGAGCTGCCTCTCTGCTTTCACCCAAGTTCCCTGGCGGGAGAACCCCTCGAAGACCGCCCCCCAGCCTGCCAGGCTGGCGTCTGTGGTAACTACCTTCCAGACAACAGGGCTGAAGGATTTTCCCTTTAGAAGATTCTGAGGGTTCAACCACCAGGCCAGGCTTTGTCGGACCCTTGATGATAGCGTCAAAGGGGACTCTAAGGCATGTGCCCTCTTGCCCCAGGCTGCTAGAATGGCTGCCTGTAGGACGCGAGTGTGGATCTGAGCGTATGGTACTGCCTCGAATGTGGCCACTAGCTTGCCTAGTAATCGCATACACAGGCGAATAGTTGGACTTTTCTTGTTTAGAACCAACTGAACCAACCCCTTGATAGCTTCGATCTTTACAAGGGGCAGGAACACCTTTTGATGTTCTGTGTCTAACCTCATGCCGAGGTATTCCAACTGCTTTGTAGGCTGGAACGCTGACTTTCCCCGGTTCAGGACCCAGCCGAATTCTTCGAGGTACTGAACCGTGAGGTTTACTGCCTTTTGCAGACCCGGCCGTGAGTGATCTATGATTAAAAGGTCGTCCAAGTATGCTAGGACTGTGACCCCTTGGATCCTTAAATTGGCCAGAATTGGGGCTAGGATCTTCGTGAATACCCGGGGGGCCGTGGCCAGCCCGAAGGGGAGCGCCCTGAATTGGAAGTGTCGCTGCCCCACCGCGAAGCGTAAAAACCTTTGATGCGACTGAAAGATTGGTACATGAAGGTAAGCATCCTTTATGTCTATGGAGGCCAGAAAATCGTCCTTCTGAAGCGCGGCGGCTGCTGACCGGATGGATTCCATCCGGAAGGAACGAACCCTTAGGTAACCGTTTAACCTCTTTAGGTCCAAGATTGGCCTGACATCGCCGTTGGGCTTTGGTATGACAAAGAGGTTGGAATAGAAACCTAGGCCTTGCTCTTGGGCTGGCACTTCTATAATTACGTCCTGGCAAAGCAGGTGATCCAAAGCTGCCAGCATTGAGGCCTTCCTCGCTGGATCCCTTGGTAGCCTTGATTCTTGAAAATGAGGCGGAGGATACCTTAGAAACTCCAGTCTGTAACCTGTGGTTACAGATGCCCGGACCCATTTGTCGGGGATCTTGGCTTCCCAAACTTCTGCGAAGAAACGAAGCCTTCCCCCCACCCGCAAGAGTGGGGGCGCCCCTTCATAAGGCAGACTTAGGGGCTGTCTTTGACGGCTTGCGATACCACGGCCTCTTACCCCCAGGGGTCTGTCCCTGCGATCTACTGTTAACGTTGGATCGTGCAGGCGGCCGTCGATACTGCCTGGAATTTGAGGGCCCCGAGACAGGAAAGAGCTGCCTTTTAAATGTAGGAGCCCGGAATGTCTTTTTGACCGGTAAAAGGGTACTTTTGCCATTTGAAATAGTCTGAATATATTTATCCAGATCCTCTCCGAAGAGTCGTCCTCCATGGAAGGGAAACCCTGCCAGAAGCTTTTTGCATGGGGGCTCCGCCGCCCAGTTCTTCAACCATAAGAGCCTTCTCATGTGCACCAAACATAGTGATAAACGAGAGGCCTGCTGGATGGAATCTTTTATAGCATCTACCGCAAAACACAGAGCTCTGGGAATGTCAGAAAACTCTTCTGCTTGTTGGGTAGGCATGTCCCTTAACATTTCCTTTGTCTGGTCTTTTAATGCCTGACAAACTCCAATTGCAGCCACCGCTGGCTGCACCACTGCTCCTGCCGTAGCAAAGGATGCTTTTAAAAGTGTCTCTAATCTTTTATCAACTGGATCTTTAAACATGTGTATGTTTTCCACCGGGCAAGTTAGTGATTTATTCACACATGAGATGGCTGCATCCACTACTGGGAGCCTCCACCTCTTGGAGAACTTTTCCTCCATGGGGTAAATGACCGCAAACCTTTTCGGTGGCAGAAAAATCCTGTCCGGCCGTACCCAATCCCGAAAGATCAATTCCTCCAAGAGAGGATGGACCGGAAAAACTGTGTTGTTTAACGGAGCTTTCAAAGAGCCCAGAGAGGATACCGGAGGAACCTGAGGCTCTGGCAATGGTAAACTAAATGCCGAGCGGACCATGTCCGTCAAAGACTGTACCCACAGTCTTTCTGTCTGGGAGTCTGAAAATGGTTCCTCAGAGGCAGATCCCTCAATCCCTGAACCCTCTTGGTTCAGGTCTAGTTGATCCTCCTGTGATTCCAATTCCTCTGGAGAGAGAATCTCAGCATCTGAGGATACACCTCCTGGTGATGGGGATCTAACCCGTTTCTTACCAGGAATAGCTCTAGCGATCAATGTTGCTATTCTCTCTTCTAGCCCCCCTAGGGATACGGCTAGCATCTCCTCTGTGATGAACACAGGGCTGGGCTGATCTGGGCCAGCCTCCGCACCAGATCCCCCTAATGGCTCATCCAAGGCGCTTCTTAAATTAATAAGTTGCGGGGAAAGTATCGGCATATCAGAATCAGAAAGGGAACCCTTTTGTTTTTTTGGTCTTTTTTGTACCCTTTGACCCCGAACCCTTGGAAGCCATAATACAAAATCGAGGGACTCCGCCCACACAACAGACTGTAGTGGGCAGGAGTACAAAAATCAGAGTTTAGGGGACAATAGACCACTAATGCCCAAAAACTGATGGGATCCCGTATGTTCTTTTTTTTTTTTTTTTTTAAATATATTATATATTTTCTTTTGACAACATACAGTGACCCCAAACTAAGTTTGCCAGCCTCCAAACCTGCTGCAAAAAAGGGGGATTTCTTGGCTTAACAAAAAGGTATTGGAACAAAGTCCACATGTACTACCCCTCTTCCGCCACCGGGAGTCACTGTTCTGCCGCTCTGCGTCCTCTCCTCTGAAAATCAGCCTCAGACTGAGCACTGACAATGCCTGCTGTCTATAACAGCACAAAGGCGCGCCCCTGTATGACGCCGCAGGCACGCCCCCCCCCCGCCCTCCTGTGTGAACGGCGCGAAAAACGTCCATAAGACGTGCGCGCGCACGCGCGCGTATGCCGGAAACAGGAGGAACATGGAGAAGCCGCGCTGCTGGAGATCCAGGAACGCAGAAACAGGCGGCAGATTCAAACCCCCGGCCAGGTAGGACTCTCCAAAGGCCCCTAGGGATCCTTACTAGCCCTAGGAAGAAACAGCAGGTTTAGCTAGCACACATATTTAGACAGGGGGACCTAGTGATGGGGGGGAAAAGGTGTCATCCTGTCTCTCTTTAGACATAGTGAACAAGGTTGCCCATGCAGAGCATACTTAGGCTATCCCCCCTTTTAGGTTACCCCGGGGAGCCTGCTGTCGAACCAAGTCCCGCAGGCTCCCCCTTACCTGCTCCATGCTGCAGGATGTTTGTCCAGCAAACTGATCCAATCTTCTCCCATCTCCGTGGGTAGCGTAGTAGACCTTCAGGCCCTGGGGTCCTATGAAGGTACCCACTGTCCTGGACCTATATAGCACCCTGGCAAACAGGAACTTATGGTTTTTACAAACTCCAAGTCCTGGGCCCAGGGTCCAGCCCTCCAAAGAGGAGCATTATAGGCAAAACCCCACGGCTTGGGGCCCGGGTACTGTCCACTTTGGCACTGAGGCTCCTTGGACAGATCCGGTTAGCCCGCCCTTAATCCCAAGGATGTGGAGCAAAGCTATTCCGTGACCAACACCTAAGACACTGGCGAAAAAACTGAGGGACTCCCTCTAGGGGAGGGGGTTATATAGGGAGGGGACTTCCTGTTTGAGATTGCCAGTGTCCACACCTGAAGGTACTCCATATAACCCACATAGTAATGAATATGCCGCTCTGTGTCCCGTGATGTACGAGAAAGAAAGTGTAGCTGCTGGCTTTTAATAAACACTCACCTACCTGCTCCTGCGTTCCAGCGATGCGCCGACCGGGGCTCCGCTCCTCTCCCCCCCTCCCCAGCCGGCGTCTCCATCCCGACTGTGGGCACCCAGCCGTGACAGCCTTCGGCTTCACGGCCGGGCACCCACTGCGCATGCGCGAGCCGCACTGCGCATGCGCGCGCGGCTCGCCGCTGATTGGACAGGTGATTGCCTAGGACTTGTCAGTGTCCTAGGCCATCGCCTACAGCAGCCCTCAAAATTTCCACTCGCCTACTAGCATTTGGCGAGTGGATTTAAGCTGGGGGCGAGTGATGACAGGGATGCATGACCAATCTCCCTCCAATCTGTGCCTACACTTAGAGTCCCGATGAGATTTGTGGCCGAAGAGGAAAGGTGCATGCTCGGGAAAAGTAGTCTGGTGAGCCGCACAAAGGCAGAGCACTACACAGGTGCTCTCCTTACAATCCTCATTAAGCCATGGGACCTAACAGTATGACCTCTCTGAGCCTGCCCCCCTCCCCCTCCCAATGTAGCTGGAGAGCAGGAAGTAATGAGTGAGGTGGAGGATTGCGAAAATTACCACTTCGGTGCAGCGCTCACTGAAAGTTGCCCTGACATGAGAGCGGGATCCTTCCAGTTTGTGCAGTTTTCTTCTCCTTGTGCTCTACTTCCAGCCTGAATAAAAGGGGGAAGTGGGGACATGCAAGTGTGGAGCCGCACACACAGGCTCCTGATGATGAGATAATAGGAGAGGGAGAGAGAGAGGATGGATGGGAGTTGCAGAGGAGACGGCAAGAGAATGGGGAAGAGACCCTGTTCTAGTGCCCTGTCCCTCTGGTCTGCGCCCAATGCCCTGTCCCTCTGGTCTGCCCCCAGTGCCTTGTCCCTCTGGTCTGCCCCCAGTGCCTTGTCCCTCTGGTCTGCCCCCAGTGCCCTGTCCCTCTGGTCTGCCCCCAGTGCCCTGTCCAATTTTGTTAAAGTTGTTGTTGGTAATATTTAATTGTGTAACTTGATTCTGCCTAAAACATTTAACAGTGTCATTCTATGAGATAATCTACGAGGGCGTGTTTACAGGTGCAATTAGGCGCAGGGCAGTGTATGAATTAGGTGGGGCAACTGGTGGCGAGTAACTCTTGAGGCCTGGCTAGTAGCTCAGGACTTGAAATTTTGAGCCCTGGCCTACAGGGAGGGGCTGAAATAAGGCGATTACGCCTCTCGCCTTATCAGCCCCTCGGCGGAAGCAGGAAGTGGGACAGGAAGTCCCACTCCTCCTGAAGCCCCCACTCCCCCCCCCAAAAAAATGACATGCCAAATGTGGCATGTAAGGGGGTGAGGAGTGGAACAAGAGGAAGTTCCAAATTTGGGTGGAACTCCTCTTTAAGCAAATTTGTCAACAAAATTTGCACTATAAGCTCTGTGAAGAGCCAGAAATACAAAATGGCCATTTTATATACATAATAAAGTGTCTACATACTTCACAGGATTGATACCTGGTCTTTGCTTGGAAAATAATGAAGAAAAAACCCCAGCAGAAGTCCAGCTGCAATTCCAACCGCAACTTCTAAAACTCCTCGGATGATGGTGTTAAGGGTAGAGCCTACAAAAAATAAAAATAAAACTGTTTAATACATTTATTTTTTATTAGTCGGCTTTAAAATAAGGTAACCACTTTTCTTTGGGCAAAATTCATATTTAACATAAAATTGTTACACAATGCTTTCTGTAATTTATTGTTTGTAAACTAGATCTTTCAGTTCAGCCAGCTAGCATTTTCTAGTGCTTGGTGCACAGTTTTTGTACAAAAAACTTTCACCAGAAATGTCCTGCTTAAAGCAGGGCTCCACCCTGATATATATATTTTTTTAAAAATCTGAAAAAAATTAATAAAAATGAAATGGAAAAAAAAAAAAAAAAATACTCACCCTAAATAGGCTGTTGCTATGCGGAAGTCCCGAATCTGCCCTCACGATCCACGGTGCTGTTTTCTTCCTCCTCCTCTTCTTGGTGTCTTCTTGTGAATGGGCCGCGCTGCATTCTGGGAACTGTGTGTATCCCAGAAAGCAGCCGGACCATTCACAAAGCGCCGCGTCGCTCGCACATGCGCAGTAGGAAACGGGCAGTGAAGCCGCACGGCTTCACTGCCTGTTTCCCTGACTGTGGATGGCGGTGCCGGGATCGAGGATCGGCATCGGCGGGGGCCGTCAACGCGGGCGCCTAGGACAGGTAAGTGTCCTTATTCAAAGTCAGCAGCTACACTGTTAGTAGCTGCCGACTTTGAAAGAAAAAAAACGCGGGTGGGTGGAGCTCCGCTTTAAGTGACTGGCTCACTGCTGTTTCCAGCAGTTCTTTATACAGGACTGTAATACTGTATAATATTATGCATGAGACTCCCTTGTCATAGGCAGGTAGCTTGATACAACCTGCGTTTGCTGTCACTTAGCCTTCTTTCACACTGAGGTGCTTTGCAGGTGCTATAACGCTTAAAATAAAGCCTGCAAAGCGCCCTGAAACAGCCGCTGCTGAGGGCTTTCACACTGGAGTGGTAAAAAAAGTCCTGCTAGCAGCATCTTTGGAGCAGTGTGTATACCGCTCCTGCCCATTGAAATCAATGGGCACCGTGGCTTTACCGCTGGCAAAGTGCCTTTGCAGAGGCACTTTGCGGTGGTTTTAACCCTTTCTCGGCCGCTAGCAGGGGGTAAAAGCAACCCGCTAGCGCCGCGAAATTGACAGTAAATCGTCACAAAACTTAGCGTCGCTTTACCGCCGACGCCCCCACCGCCCCAGTGTGAAAGGGGCCTTATGCCAGCCATACATAAACAACATTTTCCTTCAAAAACGTTTGATTTTTTGAATCATTAGTGAGGTCAAATTAATGTTCGTTTAAATTAGAACATTTAAAGGAGAAGAATCGATAACTTTTTTTGATTGAACAAATTTTCAAACAGTGTATGTGGTTTTTGTACAGAAACTACATTGAGTTTAAAACTAAATGTTAACAGCAAGTAAAATGTTTCAGATTTTCTCTGCGCAGAGCTCCTAAAGCAGGGGTGTCCAAACTTTTTTCAAAGAGGGCCAGATTTGATGAAGTGAACATGTGTGAGGGCCCACCATTTTGCCTGACATTCTTTGAACTATTAAAATTCGGTCTAAGTGTGTTCATCCGAGCATTAATACACTGCTCAACAAGAGATGAGCCCAGGTGTGTTATTTGGATATATCGTATTTATCGGCATATAACACGCACCTTCACTTTAACAGCTTGTCGACCAGCCACGGCAATTATACGGCGGCAGGTCGGCTCGGCTGCGCGAGATCACGTAATATTACGTCATCTCCCCTGGTCCCGACGCGCGTGCGCGGCAGGCGCGATCACCGCCTGTCACCCGCGATCGCTCGATACAGAGCGAGAACTGGGAGCTGTGTGTGTGTACTGGAACTACAGAGAGTCCAGAGAAGGGCAACAAAATTAATAAAGGGTCTGGAGGACATTAGTTATGAGGAAAGGTTACGAGCACTGAACTTGTTCTCTCTGGAGAAGAGACGCTTGAGTGGGGATATGATTTCAATGTGCAAATACCGTACTGGTGACCCCACAGAAATGGGAATTTAATTAGAACATGTGGCCATTAATGATAATATCAGTTTCAAAAAACTAAATAGATATGCACCTGAATGACCACAACATTCAGGGATATACAATGTGATACTGACATAATCACACACATAGGTTGGATTTACTCGCCTTGCTCCGTCGCCCCTTCACCCACTGCCGCCCCGAGGCCTGGCCTCGGTGGCCTTGTGGGAAATCCGGCCCTGGTTGGACTTGTGTCTTTTTTCAACCTTGCCTACTATGCAACTATGTAACAGACACACACACAAAAGTTTCAGGCTGGATTCACATATAATTTTTGCCTGGATACGGACCTGAAACTAAGCCAAAGACACACAGGACCCTTGTGCAATTCGCTCTGCAGCTGCAACGGAGATGTGTGAACCGGCTTCATTGAGAACCTGTCACAATCTCCTGTCATGCGAATTGGATGCAGGGAAAGCCGCATCCAATTAGCACTAGTGTGAACCCAGCCTTAGGCAGGTGTTAAAAAATGCTGTAAATTTACATAGTTAGTCAGGTTAAAAAAAAACAAAAAAACACGTGTTTATCTAGTTCGACCTAGAATCTTTGGGACTCGGCTGATCACAGATTAGAGTAAACTGATCACATGATGTAAACCAGGGATCCTCAAACTACGGCCCTCCAGATGTTGTAGAACTACACATCCCCTGAGGCATTGTAACACACTGACATTCACAGACATGACTAGGCATTATGGGAATTGTAGTTCCTGAACAACTGGAGGGCCGTAGTTTGAAGACCCATGATGTAAACAGAAGCCAGTCATCTTTTTTTCTTTCCTCATGCCGACAGCATGAAGAGAAAAGAATAAAGCTGATTATCGGCTTCTGTAAAAGGGACATCGGTCCCACAGTCACCACTAGTGCTGCTAAATAGTGCCCATCAGTGCCACCTATCAGTGCAGCCTCAGTGTCCATCAGTGCTGCCATTTAGTGCCATTTATCAGTGCAGCCTCATCAGTGCCACCTCAGTGTCCATCAGTGCTACCTCTCAGTGCCTATCAGTGCAGCCTCATCAGTGTCCATCAATCAAGGAGAAAAAATTACCAGTTTGAAAAATGTTATAACAAACTATGACATTTTTTTTGTTTGTTTAGTAAAAAATAAAAAATCCAGCGGTGATTAAATACCCCCCCCCCCAAAAAAAAAAGTGTGAAAAAAAATGATAAAAATATGTCATATGGGTACAGTTTAGCATGACCGCGCAGGACACCCCTCACGTTTTTGTAAATATTCTGTTATATCTTTTCATGTGACAACAATGAAGAAATGACACTTTGCTACAATGTAAATTAGTGAGTGTACAGCTTGTATAACAGTGTAAATTTGCTGTCCCCTCAAAATAACTCAACACACAGCCATTAATGTCTAAACCGCTGGCAACAAAGTGAGTACACCCCCAAGTAAAAATGTCCAAATTGGGCCCAAAGTGTCAATATTTTGTGTGGCCACCATTATTTCCCAGCACTGCCTTAACCCTCTTGGGCATGGAGTTCACCAGAGCTTCACAGTTTGCCACTGGAGTCCTCTTCCACTCCTCCATGACGACATCACAGAGCTGGTGGATGTAAAAGAACTTGCGCTCCTCCAACTTCCATTTGAGGATGCCCCACAGATGCTCAATAGGGTTTACGTGTGGAGATATGCTTGGCCAGTCCATCACCTTTACTCCCAGCTTCTTTAGCAAGGCAATGGTTGTCTCAAAAGGTGTGTTTCTAGTCGTTATCACGTTGAAATATTGTCCTGCGGCTCAGTCTCTGAAGGGAGGGTATCATGCTCTGCTTCAGTATGTCGCAGTACATGTTGCCATTCATGGTTCCCCTCAAAACTCCTCAGTGTAGGCAGCACTCATGCAGCCCCAGACCATGACACTCCCACTACCATGCGTGACTGTAGGCAAGACACACTTGTCTTTGCACTCCTCACCTGGTTGCTACCACACACGCTTCACACCATTTGAATCAAATACGTTTATCTTGGTCTCATCAGACCACAGGACATGTTCCAGTAATCCATGTCCTTAGTCTGCTTGTCTTCAGCAAACTGTTTGTGGGTTTTCTTGTGCATCATCTTTAGAAGAGGCTTCCTTCTGGGACAACATCCATGTAGACCAATTTGATGCAGTGTGTGGCGTATGGTCTGAGCACTGACAGACTGACCCCCCCACCCATTCAACCTCTGCAGCAATGCTGGCAGCACCCATACGTCCATTTCCCAAAGATAACCTCTGAATATGACGCTGAGCACGTGCACTCAACTTCTTTGGTCAACCAAGGCCTGTTCTAAGTGAAACCTATACTTTTAAACCACTGTATAGTCTTGGCCACCGTGCTGCAGCTCAGTTTCAGGGTCTTGGCAATCTTCTTATAGACTAAGCCATCTTTATGTAGAGCAACAAATCTTTTTTTCAGATCCTCAGAAAGTTCTTTGCCATGTTGAACATCCAGTGACCAGTATGAGAGTGAGAGCGAGAACACCACATTTAACACACATTCTCCCTATTCACACCTGAGACCTTGTAACACTAAGGCCCTGTACACACGATCAGACATGTCCGAGGAAACATGTCCGATGGACCGTTTTCATCGGACAAGGCTGAATTGTCTGTTAGTCTGATGTGCGTACACACCATGGGACCAAAATCCCCTCGGACCAGAACGTGGTGATGTAGAACACAACAACGTGATGAAAAAGCGAAGTTTAATGCTTCCAAGCATGCATCGACTTGATTCTGCGCATGCGAGGGACTTTGGTCCCATGGTTTGTGTACTAACCTCCGACGGACAGGTTTCCAGCGGACATGTTTTCAAGCATGTTTGGAAATTTTTGTCCGCTGGAAAACGGTCCGATAGGCCGTACAAACGATCAAACTTGTCCAATAAGCTGTACACTCACTACTTTACATTATAGCAAAGCATAGTTTCTTCAGTGTTGTCACATGAAAAGATAGAATAAAATATTTACAAAAATGTGAAGGGTGTACTTTCTTTTGTGAGATACTGTATTTTTATTTCTTTTATTACTCGGCAGGTAGGTTGTTCCAAACATCTTGGAGAACTAACCACAGATCTTCTGTAGATGCAGGCTGCCTATTCCTATTCTGTCTATTCATGTACTCCCAGACAAACATAGTGATGTTGAGATCATGGCTCTGTGGTGGCCAAACAATCACTTCCAGGTTTCTTTGTTCTTCTTTACACTGAAGATTGTTTTGAATGACATTGCATCGTTGTCTTGCTGCAGAATAAATTTGGGCCCAATCACACGCCTCCCTGATGGTATGGCATGATAGATAAATATCTGCCTGTATTTCTCAGCATTGAGGACACTATTGATCCTAACCAAATCTCCAACTCCCTTTACAGAAATGCATCCCCAGACTTACAAGGAACCTCCATCATGCTTCACTCATTGTATCCCTCTCCCTAGCCCTTCGTGAACATACTGCTTTTTGCTACAGCAAAATATTTTAAGTTTCGACTTATCAGTCCAGAGCACCTTCTGCCATTTTTATGCACCCCAGTTCCTATGTTTTCCTATGTAGTTAATTTGCTTAGCCTTGTTTCTATGTCCTATGCAGAAAAACTGTGTGCAAGTGTACATATATAAATTGATGCGGTTTTGAAGGCAAAGGGTGGTCACACCAAATATTGATTTGATGTGGATTTCTCTTCTGTTCATTTACTTTCCATTTTGTTAATTGATAAAAATAAACTAACACTACTATTTCTGAAAGCATTACTAATTTACAGCATTTTTGCAAATCTGCCTAATTCATAGTACAATAAAACCTTGGTTTGAGAGTAACTTGGTTTAAGAGCGTTTTGCAAGACAAGCAAAATGTTTTAATGAATGTTTCCTTGATATACAAGCGATGTCTTGATATAAGGCGGCGTACACACGATCAAATCTGTCTGCTGAAAACGGTCTGCCAGACCGTCTCAGCAGACAGATTCGATCGTGTGTACGAGCGAGCAGACGGATTTGGCCAGCCGAGAGATTTTAAAGCATGCTTTAAAATCTGTCAGCTGGGAACCCGTACGCTAACCAGCAGACATATCTGCTCGCACACGCGTCGAATGGTTTCGACGCATGCGCGGAAGTGTTTTACTTCCTGGTGCGGTGACGTGGCGGCGTCAACGTCACCGCCACGTCAGCGCGCTGTCTGCCGGCGGGGATTTTGGTTTGATCGTGTGTACACGATCAAACCAATACATCCCAGCAGACAGATTTGTTCAAATCGGTCTGTCCGACCGATTTGAACAAATCTATTTGCTTGTGTGTACGGGGTCTTAGAGTAGTGTCATGTCACAACTGAGTATGAAAAAGAAGAGAGGAGCCTCTAAGTGTAGCAATATGGTTACATTTAATGAAGGTACAACATTTAGCAACTTATTGCCTCTCTTCTATTTTATACCCTGTAAAAAAAATGCTTTGATATACAATTGCTTTGGATTACAAGCATGTTTCTGGAACGAATTATGCTCGCAAACCAAGGTTTTATTGCAACATATATACATACACACACAAATACATACTGATAGATAGATCTATTTATCTAAAATGAAAGGGCGTAAAGGGTGAATAGCTCCTCTGGCAAGAAGGATCTGCAGCACAAAAGAGCGCTGTTTAGTGTTTTGGTTTAGGAAAACCCAACTATGAGAAGCATATGAGGGAAGCTTCTTCTAATGTGTCAGGAAAGGGTTTACCCGTTGGTGGCGCTGTCAGTCACGTGGATCGCAGTACCGGTGTCCACCAGCGGGTGTCTTCTAACACTCAGGATCTGTAGTGGAGGGATTCACCCGCTGGTGGCACTGCTAGATCCTTGGGCCGTAGTACCGGCGTCCATCAGCAGGTGTCTCCCGGCAGTCTGGAGCAGACAGCACCTCCTGCGATCAGGTGTCACTTGAGGCTAATTACAGGCATGCATATAAATACCCAGCAAGCACTCACATGCCTGCCTTGGTATTGTCCTTGCGCCCTAACCTGCTAGCCTGTAACCTGAACCTGATCCTGTCCCTTCTGTGTTCGTGTTCCCTCACATCCTGCTCTGTAGCTTGATCCATCCACCTTCCCTCTCTCCTGCCCTTTGTTCATCTGCTGATCCTCCATGTATGACCCTGGCCTGGCCAACGTTTATGATTCTGGTACTTCCCTTTGGTTGTATATACAGTTGCCATATGGATTTCTGCACAAATTGGTCATAAAATGTGATGTGATCTTCATCTAAGTCACAACAATAGACAATCACAGTCTTCTTAAACTAATAAGACACAAAGAATTAAATGTTACCAGGTTTTTATTGAACACACCATGTAAACATTCACAGTGCAGGTGGAAAAAGTATGTGAACCCCTAGACTAATGACATCTCCAAGAGCTAATTGGAGTGAGGTGTTAGCCAACTGAAGTCCAATTAATGAGATGAAATTGGAGGTGTTGATTACAGCGCTGCCCTGCCCTATAAAAAACGCACACCAATTCTGGGTTTGCTTTTCACAAGAAGCATTGCCTGATGTGAATGACGCCTTGCACAAAAGAGCTCTCAGAAGACCTACGATCAGGGGCGGACTGACAACTCATGGGGCCCCCGGGCAATAGGAGATTATGGGGCCCCCAGGCTTAGAGATGGCCGCCATCTTTTTTTGATGCAACATGAATGTGGGCAAACCCATGCGGAGAGGCACCAAGCTCCGTGACATGCTGAGTGGCTTAGAGCTGGTGACCCGCTAAATTCACCAGAAGCCTCTCATGGGCAAACAATTGCAGCCTCACTGTGCCCCATGAAATGCAGCCAACTGTGTCCCATCAAATGCAGCCCACTGTGCCCCATCTAATGCAGCCCACTGTGCCCCATCTAATGCAGCCCACTGTGCCCCATCAAATGCAGCCCACTGTGCCCCATCAATGCAGCCCACTGTGCCCCATCAATGCAGCCCACTGTGCCCCATCAAATGCAGCCCACTGTGCCCCATCAAATGCAGCCCACTGTGCCCCATCAAATGCAGCCAACGGTGCCCCATCTAATGCAGCCAACGGTGCCCCATCTAATGCAGCCAACGGTGCCCCATCTAATGCAGCCAACGGTGCCCCATCTAATGCAGCCACTATGCCATCAAATACAGCCCACTGTGCCCCATCAAATGCAGCCCACTGTGCCCCATCAAATGCAGCCCACTGTGCCCCATCAAATGCAGCCCACTGTGCCCCATCAAATGCAGCCCACTGTGCCCCATCAAATGCAGCCCACTGTGCCCCATCAAATGCAGCCCACTGTGCCCCATCAAATGCAGCCCACTGTGCCCCATCAAATGCAGCCCACTGTGCCCCATCAAATGCAGCCCACTGTGCCCCATCAAATGCAGCCCACTGTGCCCCATCAAATGCAGCCCACTGTGCCCCATCAAATGCAGCCCACTGTGCCCCATCAAATGCAGCCCACTGTGCCCCATCAAATGCAGCCCACTGTGCCCCATCAAATGCAGCCCACTGTGCCCCATCAAATGCAGCCCACTGTGCCCCATCAAATGCAGCCCACTGTGCCCCATGCAAATCAAATGCAGCCCACTGTGCCCCATCAAATGCAGCCCACTGTGCCCCATCAAATGCAGCCCACTGTGCCCCATCAAATGTGTGCCATCAAATGCAGCCAACTGTGCCCCATCAAATGCAGCCAACTGTGCCCCATCAAATGCAGCCAACTGTGCCATCTTAGTGGCAGGTCAGGCAGTGGATGATGGCGGTGAGATGTGGGACGGGCAGCGGCGAGCATGAATCTATACATTCTACATAGAGGGGGTGGTACCCTTAATGGATGGACAGCTCCCTGGTATACACATGCACAGTATACATACACAGTGTGTATATATATATATATATATATATATATATATATATATATATATATATAGTGAGAAATCCCATGCTTTTGGGAGAAGGATGTGCTAAACTTCTCCAATCTCTGCTACATCTCCCTACTCATCACCTGCCCACCAGTACACAGGCACAGCCTCCTGTCCTGTATTACCACATGCTATGTCTGTGAGCTGCTGGGCACTACAAGTACCAGCATGGCAGAAGGGGCAGCAGTGTGTTCTATCAGGATGATTTTTGGGGAAAAAAGTGCTGGTGTGTGTATATATAGATAAATCATCCTGATAGAACACACTGCTGCTGCCCTGCCCCTTCTGCCATGCTGGTACTTGTAGTGCCCCAGCAGCTTACAGACATAGCATGTGGTAATACAGGAGGAGGAGGCTGTGCCTGTGTACTGGTGGGCAGGTGATGAGTAGGGACATGCAGCAGAGATTGGAGAAGTTTAGCACATCCTTCTCCCAGAAGCATGGCATTTCTCTTACACACAGAAAAACGATCTAACAGCAAGAGGAGCCCTGCTACACAGCCTCCCCCTCCCCCTCCTCACCAGGATAGGAAAGCACTGATAATACAATTCTTCCAGCTCAGCCAGCTTACCTTTTATCAGGCAGCAATCCACCCCACACTGCAGGCTGTCCCCTCCTCCCTCTCCTCTCCTGCAGTCGGCATCTCCTGCTCTTATGTCAAAAAAGCCGCGCTGGAGAAGGGGGCGTGTACACTGTGCTCCCATTGGCTGAGAAGGCAGTGGAGAGGCGGGGCAGCTACAATCTCGAGATTTGCACATCAAAATAATGTCGGTAGTGGCCATTTCACTAATAGATGTAAAAATACACTGATTCCAACAAACTGTCCCTGCTTTTACCAAGGCTGGCAACCCTGATGGGGCCCCCTAGTGGCCATGGGGCCCTCGGTCCGTGCCCGACGGACCGAATGGTCAGTCCGCCCCTGCCTACGATTCAGAATTGTTGACTTGCATAAAGCTGGAAAGGGTTAGTAAGTATCTCCAAAAACCTTGCTTTTCAACAGTCCACGTTAAGACAAAGTTCAGCACTGCTGCTACTCTCCCTAGGAGGCCATCCTGTAAAGATGACTGCAAGAGCACAGCGTAGACTGCTCAATGAGGTTTAGAATCCTAGAGTGTCAGCTAAAGACTTAAAAGTCTCTGGCATATGCTAACATCCCTGTTAGCGAATCTACGATACGTAAAACACTAAACAAGAATGGATTTCATAGGAGGATACCACAAAGGAAGCCACTGCTGTCCAAAAAAAACATTGCTGCACGTTTACAGTTTGCACAAGAGCACCTGGATGTTCCACAGCAGTACTGGCAAAATATTCTGTGGACAGATGAAACCAAAGTTGAGTTGTTTGGAAGAAACACACAACACTATAGGCCAGATCTACAAAAACGGGCGTATCTTTAAGCGGGCGTAGCGCATCTGATATGCACTACGCCGACGTAACTTTAAGAGACTTGTAGGGTATCCACAAAGCACTTGCTCCCATATGTGCGCCGGCGTAGCGTAAATCGGCCGACGTAAGCCCGCGCAATTCAAAGTAGGCAGGTAGGGGACGTGTTGTATTTAAATTAAGAGTGACCCCATGTAGATGCATGGCCGAACGAACAGCGCATGCGCCATCCGTGGACGTATCCTAGTGCGCATGCATCGAAAAGAATGATACGTCGAACACTGCCTACGACGTGAACGGAACTTACGCACATCCCTATTCGCGTACGACTTGCGCAAACGACGTAAAATTTGACGGCTGTTCCGACATCCATACTCAACATTGGCTGCGCCTCATATAGCAGGGGTAACTTTACGCCGGTCGTACGCCTTTTGTAAAAAGCATATATTGATACGCCGGGCACATGTACGTTCATGGATCGGCATATCTAGCTCATTTACATATCCAACGCGGAAATCCAACGCGGAAATCTACGGAAGCGCCACCTAGCAGCCAGCGTAAATATGCAACTAACATAACACAGGGTAAGAGACGTACGTCGGTCTCATCTTAGCAGAATTCCGGCGTATCTTGTTTTGTGAATACAAAACAAAGATAGGACAGTGCATCGTTGAACCTACGTGGCGTAAGTTCTTTGTGGATCTGGCCCTATGTGTGGAGAAAAAGAGGCACAGTACACCAATATCAAAACCTCATCCCAATTGTGAAGTATGGTGGTGGGGGCATCATGCTTTGCTGCGTCAGGGCCTGGACTGATTGCTATCATCGAAGGAAAAATTAATTCCCAAGTTTATCAAGACATTTTGCAGGAGAACTTAAGGCCATCTGTCCACCAGCTGAAGCTCAACACAAGATGGGTGTTGCAACAGGACAACAACCCAAAGCATAGAAGTAAATCAACAACAGAATGGCTTAAACAGAAGAAAATACACCTTCTGGAGTGGCCCAGTCAGAGTCCTGACCTCAACCCGATTAAGATGCTGTGGCATGACCTCAAGAAAGCGATTCACACCAGACATCCCAATAATATTGTTGAACTGAAACAGTTCTGTAAAGAGCAATGGTCAAGAAGTACTCCTGACCGTTGTGCACGTCTGATCTGCGACTACAGAAAACGTTTGGTTGAAGTTATTGCTGCCAAAAGAGGTTCAACCAGTTAATAAATCCAAGGGTTCACATACTTTTTCCACCTGCATTGTGAATGTTTACATGGTAAACATTTACTATGGTAACATTTAATTCTTTGGCCGCGTACACACCATCGGACATATCCGATGAAAACGGTCCGCGGACCATTTCTATCGGATATGTCCGATTGGGAGTTTGATCCGATGGCGTGTACACACCATCGGATCAAATTCCCCGCCGCCGGACGGCGCGGTGACGTGGCGGTGACGCGGCGGCGGTGGGGGACGACATGTCTGCTGGTAAGTGTACTAACCAGCAGACATGTCGGGCGGACAGATTCCCACCGGATAGATTTCAAAGCATGCTTTGAAATCTGTCGGGTGGAGAAATCTGTCCGCTAGCCCATACACACGAGCGGAGATGTCTGCTGAAACGGTCCATCGGACCGTTTTCAGCGGACATATCCCCTCGTGTGTACGAGGCCTTTGTGTTATTAGTTTAAGCAAACTGTGATTGTCTATTGTTGTGACTTAGATGAAGATCAGATCACATTTTATGACCAATTTGTGCAGAAATCCAAATCATTCCAAAAGGGTTCACATACTTTTTATGGCAACTGTTGTCTGTGGGTTTCTGTTAAGTTGGTTGTGAACTGTTTGTATTTGGGGTGTTTTACTTATTTATCACTTATTTTCAATAAACTTTATTATTATTCACCTTATATACATTTTAGTGTCCTCTGTCGCCGTTCAGACGATTCTAGTCTCATCTGGTTCATGACATAATGAAATCATTATTTACCTGGCTTTATGCTGATCCAATAGAGTACATTGAGTGCAGATTGGATTTTTGACTTCTGAATGGCAATACTCATACTGGGACAGTGACTGACAAACTATTGAAACTTGACAGTGGCACATGAAAACGAAGGCCGGGATTCAGAAACATTTGCGTATCTTTGTGCGGGCGTAGCGTATCTTCTTTACGCCGCAACTTAGAGAGGCAAGTGCAGTATTCACAAAGCACATGCTATGTAAGTTACGGCGGCGTAGCATAAATTGACCGGCGTAGGCCCGCCTAATTCAAAGTAGGAAGGTGGTGGGCGTCATCTATTTAAATTAAGCGTAACCCCATGCTAATGAATGGCCGGTCAAACTGGGCATGCGCGCGCATGCTCAGAATCATGTCGCATTTACTCCCTAAGATACGTCGGCGCAATGCCCATGACGTGAACGTAACTTACGCACAGCCCTATTCACATAGTACTACGTAAACTGCGTACGCGACGTAAAATTTGATGGCGTCGTTCCCTGGCCCATACCTTTGCATTACCTGCGCCTGGTATAGCAGGGGTAACTTTACGGCGAAAGTAAGCCTTACGCAAATCGCGTATATGAAGCGGCCGGGCGCATCTAGGTTTGTGAATTGGCGTATCTTACTCATTTGCATATTTATAATGGGAACGCCGAATGCGTCCAGCGTAACTATGCACCCACGATACGCCGGCGTAGGCAAGTTACGTCAGACGGCTGAAGCCATGTTTTTGGACGTATCTCGCTTTGTGAATCGGCGCAAAGACGCGACGGCGCACATTTAAAATTACGGCGGCGTATCTGGAGATATGCCAACGTAAGTCCTTTCTGAATCCCAGCCAAAATTGTTTAGGTCAGAGGTGGCTGTCCAGATTTACTCTAAAAGAAAATTAGAACTGCTCTATTAGTCTTAATTCAGTTTGAATAAAAGTGATGTTCAGCAGTTCAATACAACCAGTAATATTATTTAACAGTTTTATCCCCGGTTCACACCGCCAAGACTTGACAGTTCAAAGTCACGTGAGATGTTGTGCCCCATTAACTGCAATGGAACCGCTCTGATCAGAGCAACTCAAATCGCTCCGACTTAGAAAAAGGTTCCTGCACTACATTTGATGTGACTTCAGTACGACTTGCATTGACTTCTGTTGAAGTCAATGGAAGCTGTGATAAAGTCAAGACAAAAGGGATGTCAGATTCAAAGTCGTGCAAAAGTCCCTGCAGTGTGAACCCAGGCTAAATGTAGAACTCCCCAAGTGTGTAACACAGTAAATAGGCAGCCTTGACGTTTATCCACAGGTCAGAATGTTTCAGTAGGCAGAATCAAGAGCCTCAAATGATTAAGCTTGAAAGAAAATTTTTAGTGAGAGGGGGCGATTCCTACAATGCAAATCTTCGGATAATTGTGGAAAAAATAAATTCAGGTAGACTGTGGTCATGGCTACTTTGAACTGAATGTTTAAATAAAAAGTAACTTGATAAAACAGCTGCTATGCCCCATCATTGCAGGAAGCTGCTATTTGTCCATCCCCCAAGTTATGCCAGTTCTTATTTTGCATGATGTCACCATTTCCAGGAGCTCTGCAATGTCCCATCTCCAGTATTAGATGGAAAATCTGTCTGCGACAAGTGGCAGCCATGGTAAATGATCATTTTCAGCATTTTGAGGGCAACAATATTTGCGCTGATAATTTTATTTTTATTTTTTGCCAAAAGCAGTAGATTTCTATGCACAGAACTGAAAGTCACAGAATAAATAGTGCAGAATGAAGCAGAGGCAGACAAGTTATATAAGCACAATGATTCTTCATTCTATGGTGCCAATAGAGGCAGGAAAAATACATAAAATAAATTACCTGATGAAAATGCCATTCCAAAACATGTATTAAAGCCAGTTATAGCCAGAATGTCATCAAAGCTTCCAGCAGCCATCAACAATGTTGGAATACCCTTATCTACTCCATAGCCTTCTTTTTGAAGAAGCAGCATAGAGGGAACTACAACAGCAGGAGACACAGCACCGAGAACAAAGCTAGTCAGGGAAAACATCAGAAAAGTTATGTTCAGTCAGGAATTCCTGGACGTTCCTAAACAATATTGGAAAATACAGTTACAATGTAAAGTGCATGTAAACCCTTACTGACGGACATTTCGTTTTCTAAATCTAAAGCATTGTGTCATAAACATGCAATTCATAAACTGCGGTTAGTCATTCCTCAAAAAGGATTTCCTAATGGTGACAACAGTGGATCTTGTCTGTGCAATGTGCATCAGCATGGCCACTTCCAGTCTCCATCAGGAGAGCCTGTGATGGTGAGAACACAGAAGCATAACTGGAAGGCAAGGAAAGAGCCTTGCCATCCTATAACAACGTGCTGGGATAAAAACCTTCATGACAGGATCACCAGACGTTCTTTTAATGAAAACCACAGATTTAAAAATATTGTAAATTACTTTACCCCCTTCATGTCTACGAGTAAGGCCGCCTACACACGACCGGTTCCTCGGCAGAATTCAGCAAGAAACTCGATGGGAGACATATTCTGCCGAGGAAACCGGTCGTGTGTACACTTTTCGCCGAGAAACCCGTCAAGGAACTCGTCGAGCCAAAAAGAGAGCATGTTCTCTATTTCCTCGATGGGCAATGGGAAAATTTGGCTCGGCAAGTTTTTTAACTGCCGAACAAGGAACTCGACGGGGAAAACGATGTGTTTCGCCCGTCGAGTTTCTCGGTCGCGTGTACGCGGCCTATCATTAATTTTAATGCTTAGGCACCTTTTGCAACATTGACATGTGTTAGTAAAACTACATATCCTCACGACTACTTTGTGCATTCAGGTGGATTATACCACATTTTTTTTTAGGAAAAATTGGGACTTCACTTTGTGGTAAATGGTAATGGATATCACCTGCATTTTTCTTTACTTTATCAAAAGGAAAACTGGGCCAAAATAGTAAAATAAATAAAAAGCTTTTTAAACTTAGCTGTATATTTCTTGTTACTACCACCACAGAACAACCCAAGACAAATTCTCCTACTCCCGACAATTGCAGTGATACCACATACAATGAGGGAAAAGTATTTGATCCCCTGCTGATTTCGTACATTTGCCCACTGACAAAGCAATGATCAATCTACAATTTTAAATGGTAGGTTTGTTTTAACAGTGAGAGACAGAATAACAAAAATATCCCAAAAAGTTATAAACTGATTTTATTTTAAGTGAAATAAGTATTTGATCCCCTTTTAAATCAGCAACATTTATGGCTCCCAGGTGTCTTCTATACATGTAACTAGCTGAGATTAGGAGCACTCTCTTAAAAGGAGTGCTCCTAATCTCACCTTGTTACCTGTATAAAAAGGCACCTGTCCACAGAAGCAATCAATCAGATTCCAATCTCCCCACCATGGCCAAGACCCAAGAGCTGTCCAAGGATGTCAGGGACAAGATTGTAGGCCTACACAAGGCTGGAATGGGCTACAAGAGGGTGACAACAGTGCGAAATAAACACAAAATAACTGTCAATCTCACTCAGCCTGGGGCTCCATGCAAGATCTCACCTCATGGAGTTTCAATGATCATGAGAACGGTAAGAAATCAGCCCAGAACTACATAGGAGAATCTTGTCAATGATCTTAAGGCAGCTGGAACCATAGTCACCAAGAGAACAATTGGTAACACACTACGCTGTGAAGGCCTGAAATCCTGCAGGGCCCGCAACGTCCCCCTGCTCAAGAAAGCACATGAACAGGCCTGTCTGAAGTTTTATAATGAACATCTGAATGATTCAGAGGAGAACTGGGTGGCCAACTACAAAGAAACGTCTGGACTCTGTAATTGCCAACAAGGGTTTTACCACCAAGTACTAAGTCATGTTTTGTGAAGGGGTCAAATACTTATTTCACTCAAAATGCAAATCAATTTATAAAACTTTTTTGAAATGTGTTTTTCTGGATTTTTTTTAGTTATTCTGCCTCTCACTGTTAAAATATATCTACCAATAAAATTATAGACTGATCATTTCTTTGTTAGTGATTGATCAAATACCTTTTTCCCTCACTGTGGGCCAGATTCTCATATATTTTCGGCAGCGTAGCGTAAGCCATTTACACTACGCCGCCGCTGCGTACTAGAGCAAGTGCTTTATTCTCAAAGCACTTGCTCCGTAGTTTTCGCCGGCGTCTCGTAAATCGCCAAGCGTAAACCCGCGCAATTCAAATGGGGCGGCTTGTATTTAAATTAAGCGCGCCCCCGCGTTGAAGGAACTGCGCATGCGCCGGCCGGGGAAAAAGCCCAGTGCGCATGCTCCAGCTCACGTCGGGAAGCGTCGTTGAAACCGACGTCAAAACGACGTGAGCGTCATTTACGCAAGTCCCTATTCGCGAACGAGTTAGTAAAACGTCGTAAGCGACGGAAAAAGCCGACGCTGACCCGACACCATACTTAACATGGCATCCGACGGAACTTCGTAAGGTTACTCCACATAGAAGCTGGGGTAACCTTACGAGTCCGTAAACGACGTACGCGACGACGGGGCGGCGTAAAAGCGTTCGGGAATCGCCGTACTAGCCTCATTTGCATATGCAAATGAAAAAACAACGTGAAGGCCACCTAGTGGCCGGAGTTGTCATTACACCTACGATCCGAAAGTGTAATGCTTTTACACTTGTCGGATGTAGAAGCGTATCTATGCAAAAGTGATGCCAAGCATCACTCGCATAGATACGAGGACAAAAAAAAGGCGATACGACGGGGTATCTGAGATACTCCGTCGTAACGCCTCTGAGAATCTGGCCCACTGACTTTGACACTACTTTAAAAAAAAAAAAAACTGACATTGACCTTTGAGCCTTAAAGTCGGTTCACACACAGGCGACGCGTCAGGCGGCTCAGCCGCTTGACGGGTCGCTTCCCATGTAATGCAATGGGAGCGATCTAACATAAGTCGCTCAGACTTAGAAATTTACTCCCTGTACGACTTCGGGGGCGGCTTGGGGCGACTTGCATTGACTTCTATACAGAAGTCGTCTTGCAAATCGCCTCTGAAGTCGTCCTCAGGACGACTTGCAGAGCCGCCCCCGGAGTCGTGCTGCATATGTGTGAACCGACTCTTACGTGACCAAAATACTAACCCTGGCACTGATCTAGGTCAAACCTTCTAGATATATTTTCTTTGTTTTTTACACACACACAGTTGTTTATTTATCTCTCTCTGCGAGGAGATTGATACAATGGGGTTGATATAAAGACAAATAGACTGTGGCACTTTACAAAGTGTTGTTGCACACTGCTCCTCCAGAGCTTAGTAAATGAGCAGAAGCTCTGCTGACTTCCATCATCCAATTATGTGCAAGCAAAAATTCATTTTGTTTCCCCTTGCATGTAATTGGGTATTCTTTGCAAAGTAAAGGTTTACCTGATTTACTAAGCTCTTGAGCAACTGCTCTTGCAGAGTGCAATTGCACTTTGCACAGTCTATTTGCCTTTAGTAAAAATCCCAATGTATCTTTTTTTTCCATTCAGAGAGAGAGACACATGGGAAGGCTTCACGGTGACTAATTACTGTGATAGCCAATCATAGGTTATCACAGCAATCAGGTAACCCAGAATCGGGAGTTCCAGGCTCGATCATTAGTATGGGAACCTGGGCAATACCCCCGTCTCTGGGCTGGGAGTGAGCTGTGTGGCGCGCTCCCAGCACAAAGACAGATATTCATATTTGTGGCCCCACGGATAAAAGCCCAGTCCAGTGAGGCCGCATATATGCGTACTGTGGGCACAAAGGGATTAACATTAAAACTATATGAGATTTTAGCAATTAGGTTTACATATACCTTAAATTCGACAATTAGGGCTCATTTCCACTGGCGTTTTTACAGCCACTTTTCTGGGCGTTTTTTGCAGCTTAAAAACGCCTGTCCATGTTAGTCTATGGCCTCATGCCCACCATGACGTTTTTGAGCTGTAGATGGCTGAGATGTTTTTAAGCTGCAAAAAAAACGCGGGACCAGTGCGTTCTGAAGCTCCAGCAATAGAGCTGTAAAAACGCCAGACATTAAAAAACACTCAAAAACGCGGCCGCTGCGTTTTTAAAGCTCCAGCTCCAAAAAGAAAAAACGCTCAGAAAAGTGTCTGTAAAAACGCCAGTGGAAATGAAGCCTTATAGAATTTTCTTAAAGCTGAAGTTTAGCTAAAAAATATATTTAGCCCTACAGCTTTACACATAACACTTACCAGCAATGAGGCATGTTTAATGTCATGCAGGTAGCTGGATCCTAAAAAATAAAAATCTTCACTGCAGCGATGACAGGTCCTCGTTCTGACTCTGAACTTCCTGAACTGAGGGGGTTAATAGCTCTAAACCACAGGTCCGCTGGATGAATCCGGCCCTCCAGGCCATTTCATGTGGCCCTCACTGCAGCTACAGGAGAACTCCAGCCGTCCTCTGATCCTACTCCAGACTCTTACTTTCTGGTTTCAAGCAATGCATCCAGCTTCTTCCCAGCAGCAGCATTAGGAAAGGGGGTGCACTGTGATGTAAGGGAGACTGGGGGACTCAACTTCTGATGGTGGGTTGGCTCTTGACATCTAATGTAAAGGGGAGGGGATGCGCTGGACATCTAATCTTACAGATTAGAACCGGCCCTTATAAAGGCAATCATAATGCTGATGCGGCCCACAATGAAATTTAGTTTGACACCCCTGCTCTAAACTGTGGCCTGAACAGCTGTGAAAAAAGCTCCAAAATAGGGCCTGTCCCCTATCTTCTTCTCCACTGAGAGAAGATCTTTCAATGCCCGACAAAATGGTTCAATGATCTGTAGTTTGTCGTGTTAATGGTGATAAAGTACTTAGGAAGAACAGAACCTACCACTGCAGACCTCCTTGCTTGAAAATACTGACTTCCTAGTAGTTATACTAATCCAATGGCTTGAGTGCTTTTTAAGTCGCTGACACGGGACAAGTATGCAGATTAGGAGCTCTGACTTTCATCAGACATTTATGCATTTATGATCTTTATACTTGTTCTTAGTTTCTTCTTTCAAAGGTATGGAAGCTAGAAATAGCCAGTCAATCAGTATTTTCAGAAAGAAGACAGCAATAGCAGCTTCCACATTCGTCTTGCCTGCCTTCAAAAAGTCAGATGTTCGTATAAGAACCCTCATTGGTCTTATATAAAAATGTTCATGTACCCCATCACCACCAAACAATACATTATGCCATTTATAAGAATAAAAATGTATTACCCCAGCATAAATCCCCATGTTAGAGGCAGTCCCATCAGCAAGTGAGATAAAACAGCAGCACAGCAAGTCTCAATCGCACAGGGACCAAAAGAAAGCCGTAAACACACTGCCTTGAGTTTCCTTAGAGCCTGAATACAAATAATTTTAAATAAATTAAAAACAATCTAAACCCAGTTTGTCAAAACAATTATAAACAGACAGCATTAAAGTGGTTGTAAGGGCTCATTTCCACTGGCGTTTTTACAGCCACTTTTCTGAGCGTTTTTTGCAGCTTAAAAACGCCTGTCCATGTTAGTCTATGGCCTCATGCCCACATGATGGTTTTTAAGCTGTAGATGGCTGAGACGTTTTTAAGCTGCAAAAAAAACGCGGGACCAGTGCGTTCTGAAGCTCCAGCAATAGAGCTGTAAAAACGCCAGACATTAAAAAACGCTCAAAAACATTGTTAAAGCTCATGGACAGGCGTTTTTAAGCTGTAAAAAAACGCTCAGAAAAGTGGCTGTAAAAACGCCAGTGGAAATGAAGCCTAAAGGTTAACATTTTAAAATAACATACATATACTTGCCTCCACAGCGTTTTATGGGGTCCCCTGGAGGCTCTCTTAGCCCCTCCCAGCTTCAGATAACCCCCTATGGGAAGCACTCTCCCAAGGGGGTTACATTTTTTGTGGGCTCCCGAGTCCTGCATTTAGCATCCATAGCCGCCGATTGCAGGACTCGCCCCTGCGTCATTGGATTTGATTGACAGCAAAGCGAGCCAATGGCTGCACTGCTATCAATCTACTCAATGAAGAGCCGAGAACTCCGGGCAAAGGAAGAGCGCGTTATCAACGCAGGGTTTTCCAGGGCTCAGGTAAGTAAAAACGGGGGCTGGGGGGGGAATCGTCTGATGTTTTGTTACCTTTATGCATAAAGGTGAAAAAACATGAACCTTTACAACCCCTTTAAAGAGCAGGGTAAAGGCTCGTACACTACACACTATAAGAAAAATCTCAAGAAAATATTTTGGCCAAAGAATTTCTGTGCAGTATATACACAACTTTCAACAGCTAATTCTGACAAACTCCTAAATTGTTCTCGTACGGGAACAAAATTAACAATTTTTGTTTAGTACAAGAGAATTCAGAAAAGACGGAAATGATCAGAAACAAAAAAAAAAAAAAAAAAAACGTTGACATACGAGAATTTTCATACAAATTTTCATCCATCGGTTCCGATTTGCTGTGAAACAATGAGGAAAATCGGACAATCGTTCGCCCGATATTCTTATAGTGTGTACCCCACTTTAGCCTCCTTTCACACGTACGTTGGTGTCTACTGCTCCTGCCTGAATAGCAATCCGCAGTAAATCGCTTTTCAAAAGATGATGAAAGGAGATTTGCAGGTGCTCTGGGGCGATGCTGCTGCCTACAATGCCTGTTTTTTTCTTTAATTGCTGAATGCCATTGTGGGATCATGCCACAACTGAAATTCATTTGGCATGCTCCATGTACTTGCATGGGAGAGTTTGACAGGTGGTTTTGCCTGTCAAACTCAACATGTAATAATGCAATTGTCACACCACAGTAATGCATACCCATTTAAGGGCCATCAAGTCTGCTTTTAGGTGTTCAGTTGGGAATGGGGGGCGAGGGAAGATGATAAAAACACAGATAAACCACCTGTTCCTGTTCTCCCCCCCACCCCGCAAAAGAGGCCTTAGTATCACTAAATCCACAACATAAAAAACTATCAATAAATGGTGTAAAATATACTCTTCATACCCACTCAGTCACTATGAGATTGCTCAAATTGCATGCCAAATCGACGGCAAAGGTACCGTCCGAATAGAGTTTCTGTACTACTTTTGGCAATTTCGGGGTGCAGCAACCGGCACAGATGTCTCTGAAATCACCCACAAAGTCGGGACTGACATGCAGGAATGAAATTGTGCGAGTTCAGCTGAACTTAGACAATTTTGTTATCGCTGTCAGTGTAACCAGGGCTGACCTGTATACAGTTGTGTTCATAAGTTTACATATCCTGGCAGAATTTAAGACTTCTTGGCCATTTTTCAGAGAATATGAATGAGAACATAAAAACATTTCTTTCACTCATGGTTAGTGTTTGGCTGAAGCCATTTATTATTAATCAACAGTGTACTCTTTTTGAATCATAATGACAACAGAAACTACCCAAATGACCCTGATCAAAAGTTTACATACCCCAGTTTTTAATTTAATTAACATCAATGACAGCTTGAAGTCTTCTGTGGTATTTGTGGATGAGGCTCTTTATCTTCTCAGCCAGTAAAGCTGTCAATTCCTCTAGGCAAAAAGCCTCCAGTTCCTGTAAATTTATGGGCTGTCTTGCATGAACTGCACGTTTGAGATCTCCCCAGAATGGCTCAATGATATTGAGATCAGAAGACTAAGATGGCCACTCCAGAACCTTCAATTTATTCTGCTGTAGCCAATGACAGGTCAACTTGGCCTTGTGTTTTCGATCATTGTCATGTTGGAATGTCCAAGTACGTCCCATGTGCAGCTTCCTGGTTGATGAATGCAAATGTTTCTCCAGTATTTTTTGATAACATACTGCATTCATCTTGCCATCAATTTTGACCAAAATGTCCTGTGCCTTTGTAGCCCACACATCCCCAAAACATCAGTGATTCACCTCCGTGTTTCACAGTAGGAATGGTGTACCTTTCATCCAAAGCCTTGTTGACGCCTCTCCAAATGAAGTGTTTATAGTTTTGGCCAAAAAGCAAAATTTTGGTGTTATCACTCCAAATTACTTTGTGCCAGAAGGTTTGAGCCTTGTCTCGGTGCTGTTTGGCGTACTGTATGGCCTTGTACACACGAGGGAATAAATCCGCTGAAGATGGTCCGACGGACCATTTCAGCGGAAAAATCCCCTCGTGTGTAGGGGCAAACGGACGCTTTTTGCTGGATTCATCCGGCGGAAAAATTCCAAAGCATGCTTTGAAATATTTCCGCCGGATAGCTGGCTGGCAGATATGTCCGCTGGTTAGTACGGCAAACCAGCGGACATATCTTGCCGCACATGCGTCGTATCCTGTGAATGGATCCGACGCATGCGCGCGGAAGTGTTTACTTCCTGGTGCGGTGACGTGGCGGTCACGTGGCGGCGTCAACGTCACCGCCGCGTCACCGCGCTATCCGCCGGCGGGGAATTTGATCCGATGGTGTGTACAGCCATCGGATCAAAACATCCCGGCGCAAATATACGCTGTAAACGGTCCGGGGACCGTTTACAGCGGATATTTCCCGTCGTGTGTACAAGGCCTAAGGGGGATACTTTGTGTCATTTGCATATTAATGGCTTTCTTCTGGCGATTCGACTATGCGGCCCATCTTTTCTCAAGTTCCTCCTTATTGTGCATCTTAAAAAAACAGCCACACCACCAGTGGCGGCTGGTGAAGTTTTTGGATGGGGGGCGCAAGACCCCACCCCTCCATGTTTGCCCCCTCCCACTTCTCATAAGCCACACTCCTTATAATATCCACCCACTCCGTCCCCTGTATTCCACTTGCTTCCACTCATAGTGTCAGGAGTATACAGCTCAGCATCACAGGACAGAGTATATAGCCCCAGCATCACAAATCATGGTATATAACGCAGCCTTACAGATCGGCGCAAACAAACTAAAAAATGACACTGTTAGTAATGAAGGACTCTAAATGGGCACAAGATTACCAGATACTGCGGACATACTGCATTAGATTACCAGAGACTGCGGACATACTGCATTAGATTACCAGAGACTGCGGACATACTGCACAAGATCACCAGAGACTGCGGACATACTGCACAAGATCACCAGAGACTGCGGACATACTGCATTAGATTACCAGATACTGCGGACATACTGCACAAGATCACTAGAGACTGGGGACATACTGCACAAGATGACCAGAGACTGCGAACATACTGCATTAGATTACCAGATACTGTGGTTATACTGCATTAGATTACCAGAGACTGCGGACATACTGCATCAGATTACAAGAGACTGCGGATATACTGCACGAGATGACCAGAGACTGCGGACATACTGCATTAGATTACCAGATACTGCGGAGATACTGCACAAAATTACCAGATACTGTGGTTATACTGCATTAGATTACCAGATACTGCGGACATACTGCATTAGATTACCAGAGACTGCGGACATACTGCATTAGATTACCAGATACTGCGGACATACTGCATTAGATTACCAGATACTGCGGAGATACTGCACAAGATTACCAGATACTGTGGTTATACTGCACAAGATTACCAGATACTGTGGTTATACTGCATTAGATTACCAGATACTGCACAAGATTACCAGATACTGTGGACATACTGCATTAGATAACCCGTAATTCCGGTTGCTATTTTTGCAGAAATGTACATGTAAATGAAATTTGGTAAATAAGCGTGGGGGGTTGGGTGGAGGTGGCCGCTATTTTGGCAGAAATGCAAATGTACATGTAAATGAAATTTGGTGGTTATTAAGTGTGTGTGTGTGGGGGGGTTTGGTGACGGCAGCTATTTTGGCAGAGATGTACACATGTAAAAGACATTTGGTTAATAAGCGGGGGGGGGGGGGGGGGGGGGGGGTTGGTAGTGACTGCTATGATTTTGCCAGAAATGTACATTAAAAAAATAAAATAAGCGAGGGGTGGGGGTGGGGGTGGATGGTAGTGACTGCTATTGGCAGAAATGCACACATGTAAAGAGACATTTGGTTAATAAGCGGGGGTGGGGGGGGGATGGTAGTGGCTGCAATCATTTTGGTAGAAATTTACACATGTAAAAAACCATTTGGTTAATAAGGGGGGGGGGTGGGATTATGGGGGTGATGGTAGTGACTACTATCATTTTGCAAGAAATGTGCACATGTATAAAGACATTTGGTTAATAAGGGGGGGGGGCGGAATGGTAGTGACGGCTGCTATTTTGGCAGCACATAAGAATAATGAGCAGAGGAGCTGAGGGGAATGTACATGTCAAAGTTTAACATGTACATTCCCCTCTGCTCCTCTGCTCATTAATCTTATGTGCCGCCGAAATAGCAGCCGTCACCCCCCCACCCACCTATTAACTAAATGTCTTTTACTGTAAAAGACATTTAGTTAATGGGGGGGGGGGGGTGGGGGGGTGACGGTTGCTATTTTGGCGGCACTTAGGATTAATGAGCAGAGGGGAATGTACATAAAAGACAGTCAATAAGACGGCTGCTATTTAGGATTAAAGAAAAAGATAAGAGGCAATGGAGCAGAGGGGATGCATACCTTGATGTTCCGGGAGTCTGGACCGCAGAGTGAGTGCCGACGTCACTTCCTGTACATCAAGTGACGTTGGATCAGTATAATGTGTGCACCCGCCCGGCCATAATACAGTCCATCATGCCGGAAATTGTGGCGCGATGGAAAGCCCCACAAAGGCATTTTTTACCTGCCAATGTAGCGCCTCGTCTGCAATCTTGTGATTGCAGAGACGTGGCGCTACCCATACTTCACTGCGCCCGGCGTCGGGACACAGTGCACATAAGGGCCATTTTTGTATTTATTTATTTTCTTGAAGGGATATGTTTTAATAAAAATGTTTTTTTTTTGTATTTTTTTTTACTGACTGGGGGTGGGGGGGCGGCGCCCGGGCACACCACATGTTTTCAAATTGTAGTTGGTTTACCTGACAGTGGTTTGGTTTCAACAGACCCCCTCATTTTCCACTTCTTGATTAGAGTTTGAACACTGCTGATTGGCATTCTCAATTACTTGGATATCTCTTTATATCCCTTTCCTGCTTTATACAGTTCAACTACCCTTTCCTGCAGATCCTTTGACAATTATTTTGCTTTCCACATGACTCAGAATCCAGAAACATCAGTGCAGCACTGGATGGAAGATGCAAGGGTTTGTCAGGAGTCCAAAAACTCTTTGACCTGTGTGCATGTTATCAGGCCAAAATCACCAGGGTATGAAAACTTTTGATCAGGGTCATTTGGGTAGTTTCTGTTGTCATTATGATTTAAAAAGAATAAACACAGTTGATTGAGAATAAATGGCTTCAGCCAAAGTTTTTGCGTTATCATTCATATTCTCTGAAAAATGGCCAATAAATCATAAATTCTGCCAGGGTATGTAAACTTATGAGCACAACTGTATTTAGTTGATTTTTTTTTTTATCAAGTTATTGAAAATAACCAAATCTTTACTTTAAAAAAAATAAAATTGTATTTAGGAAAAATAAAAATAATTTACCTTTGGATCGAGTCCAAGTCCAGCCCGAGTCAATATGATGGCTAAAGCAATATTCCTCAAAGCTGCAGACCATTTAAAGTTTATCTTGACTTGATCCGTGACAACAGGGATATTTCTTATAAGAAAACCAGCTAGTAACATTCCTGTGAAAGTAGTATACACCAGAAAACAAAAAACACTTAAGCAGGTTGTCAGAGCACTGCCTATACTTTGGTATTTTGACCTTTCATTGTTCAGAAAGTCAAGGTTGGCTTTGCTTACAGATTTTTAAACAAGGTGGGGGAAAAAACACAAAAGGGGTCATTTACGAAAGGCAAATCCACTTGAAGATGCACTGAGTGCACTTGGAAGTGCAGTCGCTGCAGATTTGAGAGAGACATGCAAAGAAAAATAAAAAACAGCATTTTAGCTTGCACATGATTGGATGATAAAATCAGCAGAGCTTCCCCTCATTTCAGATCTACCCCTCAGATTTACAGCGACTGCACTTCCAAGTGCACTTTCAGTTCGCTTTGATATGCGAGTGCTTTGAATTACAAGCATTTTCCTGGAACGTATTATGCTCGTAATCCAAGGTTCGACTGTATATATATATAATGTGATTTGAAAAGTAGTTTAGCCATGTTAAAGTCATATTTGTCTTTTGTACACCTTCCATGTTATGTAGAACTGTCTGTGTTTACATAGGCTGATAAGTCAGCATGCCAACAATTAACCTAGAAGGGCATTCTGGCCACAGGAGTGTACACCCAGTACTCTGTAAAAATGTCTTATGAATCACAATGAATGATTAGAATTAGTCTGCCTATGGTATGCCCCTTGTTACCATAAACGTACAATTGTAATATTAATGTGATACCTACGTAATCATGTGTATAAAAACCTTCAATTGCGTCATAATAAGGCAGAACAGTTATATGGAAAGATGTGGAGCGTATCTTTTTTGTCTGTTCCCTACTGCAGTAATTATTAGTTGCCTATCTATATAATTTCAAGTCAGGATAAATCCTTCCGGGGCTGAAGTGGTTAAACAATGAAAGTAATTTCATTAGAACTGCATTCTATTTCTGTGCAATTCTAACCATTTCAGCTAGGATAGGACATGTTTTACATACCAAGTAATGGAGGTAATGGCGGGAGGTTGGATATCTTGATCAGACCGACCAGTTTGCCACCAATTACAGCGCACAAGAGCAGAGCGAGAATACCAAAAAGATTTCCTCCAGGCAGGCATTCAGAACCTGTTATAGACCAGACTACTCCCCAAATTAATGCCACCATGATAACTGTGGAATGACAATAAGTAAACAAGGTCACCAATACTACACAATTTCAAAGTGTCATCTCATAAGAAATATAAGCTTTTATTGTACCATTTGTAACTGCAACAGCAAGTAATCCTTGGGGAGGACACAAGCAAAATTTCTTTATTTTTATGCAGGTATTCTGTTTGCTTTCAGTCTCCAGGTGTTGATGGCTGTCACTGTTTAACAACTCATTCTCATCATTATGGACCTTTCCAAGTACGGCTATAGGCATATCCAAAGTCCCCCCCTAGCGGAAAAGGACACAAAGTACAAAATAACTTATACATTTAATCAATACAGTAAAACCTTGGTTTGCGATCATAATTCGTTCTAGAAACATGCTTGTAATCCAAAGCACTTGTATATCAAAGCATTTTTTACAGGGTATAAAAGAGAAGAGAGGCACCTCTAAGTGTAGCAATAAGTTGCTAAATGTTGTACCTTCATTAAATGTAACCATATTGCTACACTTAGAGGCTCCTCTCTTCTCTTTTATACTCAGTTGTGACATGACGCTACTCTTATATCAAGACATCGCTTGTATATCAAGGCAAAAATGTATTGAATTTATTGAAACATTTTGCTTGTCATGCAAAATGCTCTCAAACCAAGTTACTCTCAAACCAAGGTTTTACTGTATATATAAAGTTCAGCTGTGCTTTACAGAACACCAAAGCCTTTCACATCAGTCCTTATATTTGAATACGTTCATAATCTAATGTCACTACTGGACATTTTTTGCGTGGAAGTCAATTTACCCCTAGGAATCTTTTTTGGTTGTAGATTTGACACACCCATTAAATGGAAGACCGAGAAATGAACATCGCCGCCATCTTGCTACACCCCACACTCTTGTATGCTACCGCACATGCGTCGAAGGCTTATCGAGCATGCGCGGTAGGTAAGCATACAGATGACCGTTTTTTTCGGCAGGAAACACAACGAGAAAATAGAGAGCAGGGTTCTCTATTTTCCCGTTGGGATTCCCGTCTGTTTTCCTGATGGGAAAACTGCTAGGGAGCATACACATGGCCAGCATTCCCGGCCAAATCCCCTCCTGGCAGTTATCCTGCCGGGAAAACCGGTCGTGTGTATGAGGCTTTTGACCAAAATATTGAGTAGGTCAACACCCTAAGATTAGAGGCTAGTGGTGGTTGTCACTAGTGGTGATATAATCAATGTTTTCCTGTCCTTTCCCCATAGAGAATCTGGTGATTTTCCACCTGTTAGGAGTATTATTATCAAGGACTTGGCCATAGTATTCTGCCAAACAGTTTATCGCTTGTTTTCCAAGTATATATTCATTTCGTTGATTAATTGACCATTGTATAGTGATTATGTGCTTATGATTAATATTTATATGGGGTGTAGCACAGTATCTATTTTTAATGAATGCCTACGGTTTTAAGATAGAGAGGTCAGTAATTGCAGCCTGCCTTTTCCAGGTACAGGTTTCCTTGAAAGTTTACACACCATCAATGTTGGAAATGCATCAAAAGAGAACAATGTTCTAACTGTTGCGGTTCTGCAAATTGTAGATAGCATTCAGCGTTTTAATTTGCTTTGAGGGAGAAGTGCCTACTAGTGAAGTACTGAATGAAAGAACGGGCACTCCTTTGTTTGGAAATCAAGCAAACAATTGGAAACAGTGATAACTTGCCAATCTACTTATACATACTGTATACCATGGAGGTTCCACTCACACCTCAACTGGCTCTCAGGCACATCACGCAATTATAACAGGAAGCCTACCCTTGTTCCATTACAATACCATTATTATTTAATTTAAATGACCCATTGGTTTCTAAAGCTGGTCAAAGATAGTTCAAATCTCGGCCAGTTCAGCAGGGCCAAGATTCTAACCATGTATGGGCAAGGCTGATTGTACCCAAGTGTACAACCAGCATGTCAGGTTTTTCATGCAATTATTGCCAGCAGGTGCCTTGTAAAGGTACTGAAGTGCGACCATGTCGCTGCCCTGCAGATCTGCTCCAGAGTTGCCCCTGCATTCTCTGTGAACCAGGTTGCTCAGGCTCTGGTTGAATGGATTCTGGTTGGGGTTTGATCTTCCTTGGAGGGGGCAAGGCTTTGTGTCTCATAGGCCATCTGTATGGCAGGTTGTATCCATCTGTTTATCGTGTTTTTCAATGCCTGTTTTCTCTTATTGACTCCTGCGTAGAGGACGAATAAAGAGGTAGTTCTTCACCAGTCCTTCATTCTCTCAAGATAGGCTATGAGTGCATTTCTTACATCTAGCTTATTATATGTGTCTTTTCTTGCTATCCATGGATTTTGGAAGAGATGGGATAACCAAATTTTGCATCTTGTGGAATGTTGAAGAGACTTTTGGTAGAAAATCTGGGTCTGGCAAGAGAACTATTTTGTCTGTTTGTATCAGGCAGTGTGGTCCATCAAAGTGCTTGGATTTCGCTCACTCTTCTGGCTTATATTGGGCCACTAAATGTGCAGTTTTTAGAGTAATGTTCTTATCACAGATTTCTTCCAAAGGCTCAAATGGGGGAGAGAGAAATCCTCTGAGGACTGTGGACAGGTCCTATGTCAGAGTTTTCGCAGGTCTAGCTCGATTTAATGAGATTAGGAATCTCTTTATGCTAGTCTGGCCTGCTCGCTCTCCCAAGGCCCACTGGGTCAGATTGGATGCTGGTCAGGGAGTTCCCTGTAGAAAGCACAGAGACTGTAAGAAACTAAACGTTTTGCAGCTCCTGTGGGTCCAGAGGAAACACAAACAACTGAGGCATACAGGTAAGAAACAAATTTATAACGGTGGACTAATGCGTTTCCCTGTTTCAGGGAGGAGGAGCCTATCTCTCAGATGCTGCCCTGGAAGACATCGTACATCTATTAAAACCCATTACATTGGCAATGGCAGTACGAAGCTTGTACCTAGTGGGGCATATCTATATGTTTACATGCTTGTGCCAATAGCCCCATTGTTGAAATTTGTATAGGAAGGGGGTGTGGGATGTAGGCAAGGTGCTGAAGTCCGTTCAGGTTTTCACAGTCAACAGGGGTATATTAACCACTTCCTTACTGGGCATGTAAACCCCCTTCCTGACCAGGTGAAATTTCAGCTTGCGGCACTGCGTCGCTTTAACTGACAATTGCGCGGTCGTGCGATATGGCTCCCAAACAAAATTGGCGTCCTTTTTTCCCCACAAGTAGAGCTTTCTTTTGGTGGTATTTGGTCACCTCTGCGATTTTTATTTTTTGCGCTATAAACAAAAAAGGACGACAATTTTGAAAAAAAATACAATATTTTTTACTTGTTGCTATAAAAAATAGCCCAATTTAAAAAAAAAAATTCAGTTTAGGGCGATACGTATTCTTCTACATATTTTTGGTTAAAAAAAAAAATCGCAATAAGCGACTGGTTTGCGCAAAAGTTATAGCGCCTACAAAATAAGGGACAGAATTGTTATTTTTTATTATTTTTTTTTTTTAGTAGTAATGGCGGCAATCTGCGATTTTTATTGCGACTGCGACGTTATGGCGGACACATCGGACACTTTTGACACATTTTTGGCACCATTCACATTTATACTGCAATCAGTGCTATAAATATGCACTAATTACTGTATAAATGTGACTGGCAGGGAAGGGGTTAACACTAGGGGGTGAGGAAGGGGTTAATGTGTTTCCTGCATTGTGTTCTAACTGTGGGGGGAGGGGGGGTGACCGATCTGTGTCCCTATGTACTAGGAACACAGATCGGTATGCTCTCTCTATGACAGGACGCTGTCATTGTGAGAGCCGGCAATGAGAGATGATCTCATATGTTTACATATGAGATCATCTCTCATTGGCCCATCAGATTGCATCGCAAACGGCCACTCTGATTGGCCGTTCGCGGCGATCTGTGATTGGCTGTGTCCAAGGGACACGGCCAGTACACAAGTTCCCCGCTGCGCGCGCTGGGAACGAGGAAAGGGGCTGCGGTGAAAACACGGCAGCCCGGAGATTTAGAACCACCCTGCGGCCGTATATACTCGTACGGCCGTAGGGAAGTGGTTAACCTCAACCTCACCCTCAAGTGTAACCCGGAACTTCAAGCAATTCCTACACCCAAACCTTACTTTAAAATAAAAAAACGTACAAATCAACGTGATGGTCTATAATTGTTCTATTTTAATGGGTATCACAGCAACAATCAGAGAAAAGAATGGATTTATCAGTGTCTCATTTCCAGACTTACCTTGGCTATGTGGTTTGTGACACTGGATTCCATACTGTCTTCCACAGCACTCTCAAATGTGTCACCTTGGCCCGCACAGCCTCTCTCATTGCAGAATTCCCTCCCCTCCATTCTGGAAAACCTAAAGGAAAGCAAGCAAAGAGGAGTGGTAAGTGTTCTATTTAAAAGCCTTTCTTTTTTTAGCCCATTCACAATACTCTGCAGCACAAAAACACTGCTGTCCATACAGCATCTTCGGCTGCAGAGCCGTGCGGCAGGGCACGGTGTGATGTAGGTTATATCTCATCACACAGCTCTCCATTTAAAAAAAAAAAAAAAAATGAACCTTATTTAACCACTTGACTTCCAGAAGATTTACCCCCCTTCGTGACTGGGCCATTTTTTGCGATACGGCGCTGTATTACTTTAACTGACAATTGCACAGCCATGCAATGCTATACCCAAATAAAATTTGTAATTTTTTTTCCCCCCCACAAATAGAGCTTTCTTTTGGTAGTATTTGATCGCCACTGTGTTTTTTTTTTTTTTTTTTTGTGCTATAAAAACAAAAACGTCCCACAATTTTAAAAATAAAATAATTATATATATAGTGCCTTGCGAAAGTATTCGGCCCCCTTGAACTTTGCGACCTTTTGCCACATTTCAGGCTTCAAACATAAAGATAAAAACTATTTCTTTTGTGAAGAATCAACAAGTGGGACACAATCATGAAGTGGAACGAAATTTATTGTATATTTCAAACTTTTTTAACAAATAAAAAACTGAAAGTGCAAAATTATTCAGCCCCTTTACTCTCAGTGCAGCAAACTCTCTCCAGAAGTTCAGTGAGGATCTCTGAATTATCCAATGTTGACCTAAATGACTAATGATGATAAAAATAATCCACCTGTGTGTAATCAAGTCTCCGTATAAATGCACCTGCACTGAGATAGTCTCAGAGGTCCGTTTAAAGCGTAGAGAGCATCATAGGGAACAAGGAACACACCAGGCAGGTCCGAGATACTGTTGTGGAGAAGTTTAAAGCTGGATTTGGATACAAAAAGATTTCCCAAGCTTTAAACATCCCAAGGAGCACTGTGCAAGCGATAATATTGAAATGGAAGGAGTATCAGACCACTGCAAATCTACGAAGACCTGGCCGTCCCTCTAAACTTTCAGCTCATACAAGGAGAAGACTGATCAGAGATTCAGCCAAGAGGCCCATGATCACTCTGGATGAACTGCAGAGATCTACAGCTGAGGTGGGAGACTCTGTCCATAGGACAACAATCAGTCATATACTGCACAAATCTGGCCTTTATGGAAGAGTGGCAAGAAGAAAGCCATTTCTTAAAGATATCCATAAAAAGTGTTATTTAAAGTTTGCCACAAGCCATCTGGGAGACACACCAAACATGTGGAAGAAGGTGCTCTGGTCAGATGAAACCAAAATCAAACTTTTTCGAAACAATGCAAAACGGTATGTTTGGCGTAAAAGCAACACAGCTCATCACCCTGAACACACCATCCCCACTGTGAAATATGGTGGTGGCAGAATCATGGTTTGGGCCTGATTTTCTTCAGCAGGGACAGGGAAGATAGTTAAAATTGATGGGAAGATGGATGGAGCCAAATACAGGACCATTCTAGAAGAAAACCTGATGGAGTCTGCAAAAGACCTGAGACTGGGACGGAGATTTGTCTTCCAACAAGACAATGATCCAAAACATAAAGCAAAATCTACAATGGAATGGTTCACAAATAGACATATCCAGGTGTTAGAATGGCCAAGTCAAAGTCCAGACCTGAATCCAATTGAGAATCTGTGGAAAGAACTGAAAACTGCTGTTCACAAACCCTCTCCATCCAACCTCACTGAGCTCGAGCTGTTTTGCAAGGAGGAATGGGGAAAATTTTCAGTCTCTCGATGTGCAAAACTGATAGAGACATACCCCAAGCGACTTTCAGCTGTAATCGCAGCAAAAGGTGGCGCTACAAAGTATTAACTTAAGGGGGCTGAATAATTTTGCACGCCCAATTTTTCAGTTTTTTATTTGTTAAAAAAAAGTTTGAAATATCCAATAAATTTCGTTTCACTTCATGATTGTGTCCCACTTGTTGTTGATTCTTCACAAAAAATTACAGTTTTATATCTTTATGTTTGAAGCCTAAAAATGTGGCAAAAGGTTGCAAAGTTCAAGGGGGCCGAATTCGCAAGGCACTGTATATATTTTAATCCGAAGCTTAAGTTACCAACACAAAAACACACACACACACACAATTTTATTATAACTAAAATTTGAACAAATAACACAAATAGGCTGAATATCTTCACAGGCCAGGGACACCCCTGGTCTGTCCCGACTCTCATGCTCTGAGGCCAGTCATACCTTTGGATGGATCTGAATGAATAAACCAGCACTTATATTTTAATTACTTTAAATTAAGGTATTTAGGTGAATACCATATAGACAGCAAAATGAACGTTCAAGTCCAAAAACAATAAAATATTTTGTTAACATTTTTTTATGTGATTTAAGACACTACACTATTATAGTTTTTTTAGGTTTTTGAAAAAAATAATTTTGTAGAATATCAAAAATTGAAAGAATTGAGGAGCACGGATTTGGATGAAGAAGTGAAATACATGGGGAGTCCAGTCACTAGCTTATATAGTGTATAGAACAGACGGCTGTATCCATCGGTCGAAAATTTGCTGGTGTTCTGATGAGAAACTAACCCCCCCCCTCCCCATCGAATAATGCTTGCCCTGCACAGGCCCAGTTCTTGCGTGCGCAGTACAGAGCCGCTAAAAGTCTCCGAATATGAACAGCTGTAGACAGCGCCTGCGCAAAGAAGACGACATTCTGCCACACACTTGCGCACACTCTTGATGCTCATGCAACTCTGCAAGAGGCGGGTGTATTATTGAACTATGCAAGGGGTGGATGCCTACAGAAGAGGCTGTATTGTATCATGATGGGCAGAGCCGATACGATGGGGGTGGATTTTCCAAAGAGGCAGAGATATTATTGATTGAAGGGTGTAAGCGGCGGATGCCTACAGAAGAGGTCGTATTTTAGAATGATGGGCAGAGCTGATAAGTTGAGGCTGGATTTCTCAATAAACACAATACGGCCTCTTCTGTAGGCAGCCACCCCTTGCAGAGTTCAATCAATAATACACTTGCTCCTTGCAGAGTTGCAAGAGCATTAAAAGCGTGCATGAGCATGTGGCAGAAACTTATTTGCTCATATCCCACAAAAGTGAGTACACCCCTCACATTTTTTGTAAATATGTTATTATGTCTTTTCATGTGACAACACAAGAAAGGAGATTGCTACAATGTAAAGTAGTGAGTGTACAGCTTGTATAACAGTGTAAATTTGCTGTCCCCTCAAAATAACTCAACACACAGCCATTAATGTCTAAACCGCTGGCAACAAATTGGACCCAGTGTCAATGTTTTGTGTGGCCACCATTATTTTCCAGCACTGCCTTAAATCGGAGGTTCACCCTAAAAACATGTATATAACATTACATTATGTATACTTCCAACATTTAGAGTATGCTTGTTACGTACCTTGTGGATAGAGCCTCGTATGCAGGAAAGAGCCCCTCTTACCGCCCGGGTTCAGGGACTGCTGGAGTGGGGACAGCAAGTACGGGAGCGCGGTGAGGTAAGAGTGCTTGGGATGACAGCAGACTGGTTGGAATGGAAATCTTGCGGGCAGGCAGTGTAGGAGACAGCGTCTCTGGAGGGTCACCGGAACCGGATAGCGGGAACTGGTGGACAAGCCAGGTTAGATGCAAGACAGAAACGGGTATGCAGTCAACACGGGTCAGATGGGCGGATCACCCGAAAGTCACTCTGTAGCGGAGGTAGCGTTGTCAAAGTTCAAGCATAGGTCTGATAACGAGGGGCAGTAGAGTAGAGCGGAGTCGGACCAAGCCAGGAGTCGGTAACGGTATTCAGGTAGTCAGACGGAGCCGGGTCAGGTATCGGGTAGAGCAGGTATCAGGTTTCAACAGGTATCAGGTAAGCAGGTATCAGGTTTCAACAGACATCAGGTTTCAGGGTTTTTAGGACATAAGCTGTAGATCAGACAGCAAGGTGTCACTGCTGCTACTGATCTTTTAAAGGGGAAGAGAGGCTAGTGCGCATGCGCGCGCCCCCGTGACGCAGACGCGCGCCGTGCACGCGCGCGCACGATAGGTGCACGCGCGCGCGCGGCGCGCACACACACGTGAAATTGGAGCGCGAGCAACAGGGACTCGTCGGAGCCCACAGGTAGGTCCCTGACATTGCCCCCCCCAAGGGGCAGCCTCCGGATGCCAAATTGGATTCTTTTTTCAGGGTGAGCGGAAAAAAAATTGCGAATCAGTCTCTGTGCATGGATGTTGTTTTCGGGTTCCCAGGAATTGTCTTCTGGGCCATACCCTTTCCATTTTACTAAAAATTGAGTTTGCCCTTGCCGCTTCCTACAGTCGAGGATGGCCTCCACAACGTATTCCTCGCACCCATCAACAAAAACAGGTTCTGGGGGACTGGTCCCTCTATCAGGAAAGGGATCCAGAACTGCAGGTTTCAACAATGACACATGGAATACTGGATGAATTTTCAAAGAATCAGGTAAGGATAGTTCATACGATACCTCATTGATCTTCCTTCGTACTGGAAAAGGTCCTATGAACTTTGGTCCCAACTTCTTTGAAGGACAGGCCAACTTGAGGTTGGTTGTAGATAGCAATACCTGGTCACCTGGTTGAAGGTTTAATTCGCCTCTCTTCTTCCGGTCAAAGAACTTTTTACTGGCAGCTTGAGCTTTAGTCACCGCTTCCCGTAATACCTGGTTGTTGTGGCTGAGGAACTCCATCGTACTCTGCACTGCCGGGACTGGGGATTCTGAAAAAAGGTCAGGTAAAAAGGTTAGATCAAAACCATAGTTGGCAAAGAAAGGGGATTGCCCGGTAGCTGAGTGGTTGGCGTTATTGTACGCGAACTCCGCTAGAGGTAGCAGGGAAACCCAATCGTCCTGAGAGAAGGACGTAAAGCACCTAATGTACTGTTCAAGAGTCTGGTTGGTCCTCTCTGTTTGCCCGTTGGTTTGGGGATGATAGGCTGAGGAAAAGGAGAGTTTAATCTTCAAGGTTTCACATAAGGATCTCCAGAAGCGGGACATGAACTGAACCCCCCTGTCAGACACGATGTCGGAGGGAATTCCGTGTAGCCGAACAATCTCCTTGATGAAGATGCGAGCAGTCTCTGTGGCCGTTGGGGTACTCCTTAAGGGAAGGAAATGAGCCATTTTGGATAGGCGATCCACGACTACAAAAATTGCCGTGCACCCCTCTGAACGAGGAAGTTCGACTATAAAGTCTATAGAAATCATTTCCCAGGGTCTATTGGGTACAGGTAGGGGCTTCAACAGTCCCCAAGCTCGGCTTCTTGTGGTCTTGTTTCGATTACACGTGGGGCATGAGTTAACATATGTTTTGCAGAAATTTTCCAGGTCTGGCCACCAGAAGGTACGACGGACCAGTTCGAGGGTTTTCCGAACCCCAAAGTGTCCCGCCAATGGGTGGTCGTGAAGGAGTTTCAGGACTTCCACACGGCTTGTTTCTGGAACGAAAATTTGGCTGCCTCTCCAAAACAGTCCATCCCTAGATGTTAAAGTGATGCTGGAAGGTTTGGAGGCATCTGTGGATGCTTCTCTAATTTCGGAGAGTAGACCAGACTGGAGAAGTAGGAAGTTACCTGCTGGTAAAATAGTGTCAGGAACCGGTATATCCTTGGGGTTATCATGCATCCGGGATAGTGCGTCTGGTTTGACGTTCTTTGAACCTGGCCGGTAGGTGATGTGAAAACAGAAGCGTGAGAAAAACAGCGCCCAGCGGGCTTGACGGGGCTTCAACCTTTTAGCAGATCTTAGGTTCTCAAAATTCTTGTGATCGGTATAAATTAATACTGGGTGGGCTGCGCCTTCTAACAGGTACCTCCATTCCTCCAATGCGGTCTTGATGGCAAGTAGCTCACGATCTCCGACATCATAATTTCTTTCCGCAGGAGAAAGTTTCCGGGAAAAGAATCCGATGGGATGCATTAGGTCTTTATTGCCCTGGCGTTGGGAGACAACAGCTCCCACTGCGACTTCAGATGCGTCAACCTCGAGGATATAGGGTAGTGCAGGATCAGGGTGACTGAGGATCGGGGCTGACGTGAAAAGCTTTTTGAGTCGGTCAAAGGCCTTTTGAGCTTCTGGGTTCCAGTGAAAACGTAGGTTTTGTCTGGTCAATTGTGTGATGGGAGAAATTATTGCAGAAAACCCCCTGATAAATCTTCTATAGAAGTTTGCAAAACCTACGAAGCGTTGTACCCCCTTCTTGTCCAGGGGTACCGGCCAGTCGAGGATAGCAGACACCTTCTGCGGATCCATCTTAATTCCGGTGGAAGAGATTACCAAGCCTAGGAACTGGATGGTCTGACGTTCAAATTCGCATTTCTCTGCCTTGGCGTATAATCTGTGTAGTCGGAGCCGGTGGAGGACTCTACGAACATGCTCTCGGTGTCTGTCTAATGATCTGGAAAAGACTAAGGCCCCTTTCACATTGAGGCGTGGGAGCGCGGTGACGGTATAGCCGCGCTATTTGTAGCGCCGCTATAGCGCCGCTATACCGTCGTGTTTACCGCGATTTCGGGCGCTAGCGGTGAGGTTTTTAACCCCGCTAGCGGCCGAAAAAGGGTTAATACCGCCCGCGTTGCGGGCGGTATTACCGCGCTATTGCCGCGGTTTCCCATTGATTCCAATGGGAAGGCGGCGCTATAGGAGCGGTGAACACACCGCTCCTATACCGCGGTAAAGATGCGGCTAGCAGGACTTTTGGAGCGTTCCTGCTAGCGCACCGCTTCAGTGTGAAAGCCTTCGGGCTTTCACATTGAACACTACAGGGCATGATTTTTCATGCGGTATAGCAGCGCTATTTTTAGCGCTGTACCGCATGAAAAACGCCTCAATGTGAAAGGGGCCTAAGATATCATCAAGATAGACAATTACAAAGATGTCCAGAAAGTCTCTGAGTACGTCATTAATAAAATGCTGAAAGGTGGCGGGCGCATTACACAGTCCGAAGGGCATGACTAGGTACTCGTAATGACCGAATCGGGTACGAAAAGCTGTTTTCCATTCGTGCCCCTCCCGAATACGGACCAGGTTGTAGGCCCCTCTCAGGTCTAGCTTGGTGAAGACGGTAGCTGACCTCAGTTTTTGGAAGAGCTCGGGTACCAGGGGTAGCGGGTACCGGTTTTTCACTGTGATATTATTGAGTTCCCGGTAATCTACACACGGACGGAGGGACTGATCCTTTTTGGTAACAAAAAATATTCCAGCGCCTGCTGGGGAGGTAGAAGGCCGGATGAACCCCTTATGTAAGTTTTCATCTATATATATTTTTAGGGCCTCCTGCTCCTTTTCTGACAACGGAAAAATACGCCCAAAAGGAATTTCGGCCCCTGGGAGGAGCTCGATCGGGCAGTCATAGGGGCGATGGGGCGGAAGGGAGTCGGCCCCTCGTTTACTAAAAACGTCCAGGAAGTCATGATAGGGTTCAGGAATGCACTGAAGCAGGCTTGGGTCAGAGTCCATACATAGTAAGGTGGGAGGTGAACTGGTGGGCCCGGGTAGACAGTATTGCTGGCAGTAAGGGGACTGAAAAGACACCTCTCCAGATGCCCAATTAATCAGAGGGTTGTGAGCCTGAAGCCAGGGTAGGCCGAGGATTACCGGAAACAGAGGAGAGGAAATCACATCTAGGACCAACAGTTCCTTGTGCTGAGGAGCGATTAAAGCAGGTAGAGGTAGAGTCTCTTGGGTTACCTGTCCAGAACTGATGCGGGAGCCGTCGGCCAGAAAAACAGAGAGTCCATGGGTCTTTCTTCGTAAGGGGATGCTGTGCAGGTTGACAAAAGCGGTATCGATGAAGCAGCTGCATGCGCCGGAGTCAAGGATGGCGTTGACCGGAATATTCCTTCCCTGGCACTGTAACGAGAAAGGTAGAGCAAGGTGGGTTGCATTGCCTGACAGGGCTGAGAAGTTGACAGGAGCTGAGGTGAGGCACTTACGTGTCTTAACAGGACAGTTGCGAACGTAGTGGCCAGTCCCGCCACAGTACATGCAAAGGTTGAGTTGGCGACGACGTGCCCGCTCTTCAGGTGGTAGTGTTGGTCGCATGAGGCCAAGTTGCATGGGTTCAGATGAGTCCTGGTTGGTGCTGGGGGGATCAGGGTAGGTAGGAGGCAGGTAGCGAGAAGCCAGCATAGGTACCTTTGCAGTCATCCAGGTGGGACGGTTCGGTTGAGAAGATCGCTCAGCCCGGCGTTCACGAAGCCGGCGGTCGATCTGGATAGCTGTGGTAATTAGATCTTCGAGGGTCTCGGGCACCCCCACTCGAGCGAGTTCGTCCTTCAGACTTTCAGAAAGGCCCAAGCGAAACTGGTGCCGCAGAGCTGCATCGTTCCATTGAGTGTCCGCGCTCCAGCGCCTGAAGTCCGTGACATAGTCCTCAGCCGCTCTGCGGCCTTGCTGGAGCGTGAGTAGGGCAGACTCGGCGGTAGCGGCTCGTTGAGGGTCATCATATAGCAGAGCCATGGCCTCAAGAAAAGCGAACAGGGTCCGTGTCTGGTCACCATTCTCCTCGAGCAGCCGGTGGGCCCAGGTCTGAGGGTCCCCTTGTAGTAGGGAGATTACGAATCCCACTTTGGTGACCTCCAAGGAAAATGTCCGGGGTTGCAGAGCAAAGTAGAGCTCACAGGCGCTACGGAAGGCTCGAAATTTGGTGCGGTCGCCAGCGAATCGCTCTGGCACTGGAACTCTTGGTTCAGGTGGAAGCATTACCACCGAAGGAGCAGAAACAGCTGATGCGGATCTGGAGGTTGAAGGAGCAGCTGGATCACTGGGGGCAGCCAGGCTGTGTACCTGCCCTTCTAGCCTAACGTAGCCTTCCTGTAGGTTCTTTACTGCTTCTGTGAGGGACGCCAGGTGTTTGCAGATTTCGTCTATGGCAGGGGCTATTCCCGCAGGCTCTGACATGGCTGTCTGATACTGTTACGTACCTTGTGGATAGAGCCTCGTATGCAGGAAAGAGCCCCTCTTACCGCCCGGGTTCAGGGACTGCTGGAGTGGGGACAGCAAGTACGGGAGCGCGGTGAGGTAAGAGTGCTTGGGATGACAGCAGACTGGTTGGAATGGAAATCTTGCGGGCAGGCAGTGTAGGAGACAGCGTCTCTGGAGGGTCACCGGAACCGGATAGCGGGAACTGGTGGACAAGCCGGGTTAGATGCAAGACAGAAACGGGTATGCAGTCAACACGGGTCAGATGGGCGGATCACCCGAAAGTCACTCTGTAGCGGAGGTAGCGTTGTCAAAGTTCAAGCATAGGTCTGATAACGAGGGGCAGTAGAGTAGAGCGGAGTCGGATCAAGCCAGGAGTCGGTAACGGTATTCAGGTAGTCAGACGGAGCCGGGTCAGGTATCGGGTAGAGCAGGTATCAGGTTTCAACAGGTATCAGGTAAGCAGGTATCAGGTTTCAACAGACATCAGGTTTCAGGGTTTTTAGGACATAAGCTGTAGATCAGACAGCAAGGTGTCACTGCTGCTACTGATCTTTTAAAGGGGAAGAGAGGCTAGTGCGCATGCGCGCGCTCCCGCCGTGCACGCGCACGATAGGTGCACGCGCGCACACGCGCGGCGCGCACACACGCAAAATTGGAGCGCGAGCAACAGGGACTCGTCGGAGCCCACAGGTAGGTCCCTGACAATGCTGTTTGTTTTTGTTTTTTTGCTGTACATAACCCTATTTTTGCTATTTTCCACCCGGCTTTCCACATAGGCGTTCCTATGCAGAGGTGCAGTGTCATGTGGGACTTCGCCCAGATGATTGACGTCTTGAGAAACCCCCCCCCCCCGGCGGATAAGGCGCGTCACGAGATTCCGAAAGTAGCCGTATAGAGCCGACTCGCAGTTCAGCTACTTGCGGAAACTCGTGACGCGCCCTATCCGCCGGGGGGGGGGGGGGGGAGTTTTTCTCAAGACGTCGTATTATGACTTTTATGCCGCGTACACACGATCACTTTTTGTGATGAAAAAAAACAACGTTTTATGTGACGAAACAAAACTTAATTTTCCAAAACGACGTTGCATACACACCATCATTTTTCCAAAATGCTCTAGCAAAGCGTGGTGACGTACACCACGTTCGACGGGTCGACATGCGCAGGTTTAAAAACGTCGTTTTCAACATGGTTTTGCCCACACACGATCACTTTTTATGACACAAAAAATGCCATGTTGAAAAACGACATAAAAAAATTCAAGCATGTTCGAATTTTTTTTGGCCGTTTTTTTTGAAGACATAAAACGACGTTTTGCCCACACACCATCATTTTAAATGACGTTTTTGAAAACGTTGTTTTTTTCCCATCACAAAAAGTGATCGTGTGTACGTGGCATTAGAAGCCTCAGATATAACATTTTTTTTCTTTTTTGTTTAGGGATGGGTGGCGGGGTAATAGGAGTGATGAGTGATAAGTTATAAAGGGGTAAAATGGCTTTTTAGAAGCCTCTTATATAAGGGTTTTTTTTTTTTTTAAATAAAGGGAGAAGGAAAAGGGAAGGGAAAAATAATTGTTTTCTTTTTTTTTCTCTCTACCCCCGACCCTTTTTGTTTATTTTTCTATAGGGGGGGGGGGGAGAGTCACGGAGAATAAGTGGGGGCGAGGGGGACAATTTCCTTTGTCTTTTTTTTCTTTTTAGGAGGGGGGTGTATAGGATATAGATAATGATGTTTACATTATTATAATGTTTTTTATATGCGATATATTGTTAAATGGAATTGTTGTTGAAAATTTTTGAAAAAAAAACAAAAAAAAAATGCTGTATGGTCTTGGCCACCGTGCTGCAGCTCAGTTTCAGGCTCTTGGCACATTTCTTATAGCCTAGGCTATCTTTATGTAGCGCAACAATTTTTTCAGATCCTCAGACAGTTCTGTGCCATGAGGTGCCATGTTGAACTTCCAGTGACCAGTATGAGAGAGTGAGTGCGATAACACCAAATTGAACACACCTGCTCCCCCATTCACACCTGAGACCTTGTAACACTAAGGAGTCACATGACACCAGGAAGGGAAAATGTCTAATTGGGCCAATTTGGACATTTTTACTTAGGGGTGTACAGACTTTTGTCACCAGCGGTTTAGACATTAATGTGTTGAGTTATTTTGAGGGGACAGTAAATTTACACTGTTATACAAGCTGTACACTCACTACTTTACATAGCAAAGTGTAATTTCTTCAGTGTTGTCACATGAAAATATATAATAAAATATTTACAAAAATGTGAGGGGTGTACTCACTTTTGTGAGATACTGTATGTGCATTTTCCTACGTATGCCAAATTCTTTATTCTTTTATTTGTCATTATATATATATATATATATATATATATATATATATATCTCAATACAACTTACTCCTTAATAAAAAGTTCAAGAGAGATCTAAACTAATGCTTAACTAACCCCCCCTCCCCCCTTCTCAGTTATCCTGAGAAAAACTGCACTTTGGCCTGCTTTGCTTTGGCTACAGCTGGCAATATAGAAAGTGATTGCCGCTTCAAAAGTTCGACGATCATTGGTATAAAAGAAGAAAAAAAAACACAGTCCCAGTCCTCGCACTTGAACTGGAACTAGAAGTTGAAAAGCTACTCATGCACATGTAGCAAGCGCAGAGAAGACCTCTTCATTTTGGGGCAAGCTTCCCATAGCCTTATAGACTATACACACAATCACTTTTCGGCATAAAAAAAATGTCATTTTTCAGCATGTCCAAAAAACGATGTTTTTCCAACTTCATCATTAAAAAGGATGTTGCCCACACACCATCGTTTTTGAAAAACGTCGAACAAAGCGCAGTGACGTACAACACATATGACGGCATTCTAAAGGGGAAGTTCTATTCGCCTTGGGGCTGCTTTTAGCTGATTCCTTGTTAGTAAAAGAGCGATTTGCGCTTTTTTGTCTGTTACATCATGATGAATGTGCTTACTCCATTATGAATGGTAGTTTTACCAGAACTCCCGACTCATAACTTGCTTCTGAGCATACGCGGGTTTAAAACGTTGTTTTAGCCCACACACACGATCATTTTTTTACAACACAAAAAACAACATTTTCAAAAACATAAAAAATTGAAGCATGTTCAATTTTTTTTTGTCGTTTTTTAGAAGACAAAAAACGATGTGAAGCCCACACACGATCATTTTAAATGACGTTTTTAAAAATGTCATTTTATTTCATCACAAAAAACGACCAAGTGTACGCGGCATCAGGCTCCATTCACACTAATGCGTTTTTTTGATGCATTTTACAGAAATGTAGGGACATTTTTTAACATGGTTTCCTATGGAACATGTTTACATCAATGCTTTTTTGTGCCTCTGTGTTTTTGGAAATGGTCGGGGGACTTTTTTCCCCGCAAAAAGCAGCGTTTTGCATGTAATAGAATTCAATGGACCCGCATTCAAAATGCAAGTACCGCGTTTTTACCGCGATTTGCATTTTTTTTAAAAACCTGTTTATAGCTGGTTGTTAAAAGGATATGTAAAAAATAAAAATTGCCGGCAAAAAAAAAAAAAGTATAAAAAAAAAACACAAAGTCCAAATCACGGTAAAAACGCATGTCGAAAAACGCATGCTGAAAAACGCAGCTAGCACCGCAAAAACGCTCAAAAGCAACATGCATAGGTGTGAATCAAGCCTAATGCCGCGTACACACGGTCGTTTTTTTGCGATGAAAAAAAACGTCGTTTTTTAAAACGTCATTTAAATTGATCGTGTGTGGGCAAAACGTTGTTTTTTGTCTTAAAAAAACGACCAAAAAAAATTCCAACATGCTTGAATTTTTTGTGTCGTTTTTCAAAACGTCGTTTTTTGTTTCACAAAAAGTCACCGTGTGTAGCAAAAACGTCGTTTGAAACGACGTTTTTCAACCCGCGCATGCCCAGAGGTTAGTTATGAAGCGAGCTTCAATGGAAAAGTGTGGTGAACGTAACCTCGCTTTTTGTGAAAAAACGATGGTGTGTATGGAAAATCGTCTTTGAAAAGTGACGTTTCAAAAACGTCGTTTTTTTTCATCACAAAAATTGATCGTGTGTACGCGGCATTATAGACCACAATTTCCCTGGTTGTGGCAGCGTAAACAGCAAGCAATTACAGCCAAGACACAGAAACCTGCATACACCAAGTTGTATAAGACATCTCTAAGGAAACCCAAACATTTACTAGCCGAAGAAGTGTACAGCTCCTTATGTATCACAAGGCAAATACCTTACTTCTAAAACATAAAATAGGCCCATTTATTATATCCTGTGACACCTGTGCTTTGTCCATACAGAATATACTTCTTTTTCATTCGGCCTGCAGGATTTTCCTGTATGGTGCAGATGAATGTGTCCCCTTGCAGCATATTTTTTTTCCAACAGCCGACACCAGCAGCTGTGAGAATACCTAAACAGTCACTGCATTTGATTTTATGTAGGTGCAATTCAAAAAATGTCTTTATGGCTCAATCAATGTGCCTGCCTCACAACAAACTGACCAAAATTGTCATCATGTATGGGCAGCTGTTGGGACCGCCCTTGGCTCCAAACAGCTAAACAGAGCAAAAGCAATAAATCTATTCACTATTTTGAAGACCCTTTAACTTTTGCGCAAACCAACCAATATACACTTGATGTGATTCCTTTTACCAAAAATATGTAGAAGAATGTATATTGGCCTAAACTGATGAAGATTTTTTTTTAGGGATAATTATTATAGCAAAAAGCTAAAAATGATACCACCAAAAGCTCTGTTTGTGGGGGGAAAAAAAAGGACATACATTTTGTTTGGGTACAGCGTTGCACGACCGCGCAATTGTCAGCGACGCAGTGCTGTATCGTTAAAAAAAAAAAAAAAAAGAAAAAAAGAAGAGCCTGGTCATTAAGGGGGCAAATCCTTCTGGGGCTGAGGTGGATACATTTAGGCTCCATTCACATCTAGGCGTTTTGTCGCCCTACCCCCGACGCTGAAGGAGCCTGACATACGCTGGAGGGGCGAATTTACATTGTCGGCTATGGAGATGGTTCACATCTCCACGCCGAATGCCCAAATGCCAGACGCCTGAAACAAGTCCCGGACCCTTTTTTTCAGGCGTCTTGGGAGTTCGGCAATAGTCGACAATGTAAAACATCCCAGCTCCAGCAAAAAGAAAAGGGCGTTTTGTCGCCGCAAATGGCGGGGACAAAACACCTTTTTCATGTCGCCAAAATACGCTGCTCCCGCAGACGCCTAGGTGTGAATGCAGCCTAAACTCCTGTAGCCTTTTACTGTGTACATGCAAAAACTGCATGGCATTTCTCTGGGCAGGTTTTCAGATGGTGGATAGTGTCTGTGTAATGTATTGAAGTGATCACTTTTAATCTCCATCAAAACCCCATGTGACAATCCTAGAACACGTCACCCCAAAACAAGATGTGCCTTAATGGCAGGATCACCAGGTGTTCTTTTAATAACTACAGATGTAAAGCATTTATAACTAAGGCCACTTTTACACTGGGGCAGTATGTGCGGTGGCGGTATAGCGCCACTATTTTTAGCGGCGCGATACTGTCGGAATTGTCGCAGAATTCAGCCGCTAGCAGTGCCGTATTAACCCCTACTATCGGCTGAAAAAGGGTTAATACCGCCCGCAATGCGCCTCTGCAGAGGCGCATTGCGGACGGTATTACCACGGTAGCCCATTGTATTACCACGGTAGCCGCTCCTCTCAGCACTCCAAAGATGCTGCTCGCAGGAGATTTGTTTTTCTCCTGCCAGCGCATCGCCTCAGTGTGAAAGCCCTTGGGCTTTCAAATTGAGAATGCTGGGGCAGGAGTATTTCAGGCGCTATTTTTAGCACCAAAACGCCTGAAATACGCCTCAGTGTGAAAGGGACCTAAAGGTATTTTTTTTAAATCAAAATAACAAACATGCCTTGCTTACTTACTTGCTCTGTGCAATTCCATTGCACAAAGTGACCGTGAACCTCCTCTTCTTGGGTCCCTCGCCCTCCTCAAAAACTTTTTTCCACCCTGGCCAACTGACTCAGTTTGATCAAAGCTGACCTAAATTGGTTGGAAGGGAAGTTATGAATATTTAATTTGTGGATTCGATAGGTTTGATCGAACCAAGTGAATAATAAAATGAAAGCGTGTGTGGCCACCATAAGGCTGACCATATATTATACAATCTGGTTGTACGATTTACATTAACCACTTAAGGACCGGACCAATATGCTGCTAAATGACCAAAGGGGTTTTTACAATTCGGCACTGCGTCGCTTTAACAGACAATTGCGCGGCCGTGCGACGTGGCTCCCAAACAAAATTTGCGTCCTTTTCTTCCCACAAATAGAGCTTTCTTTTGGTGGTATTTGATCGCCTCTGCAATTTTTATTTTTTGCGCTATATACAAAAATAGAGTGACATTTTTGAAAAAAAATCTATATATTTTTTACTTTTTGTTATAAGAAAAATCAAACAATCAAACTAAATTTTAGTCAAACATTTAGGCCAAAATTAATCCAGCCACATGTTTTTAGTTAAAAAAAAAAAAAAAAAATAGCTACCTAGCGGCAACAGCGACACTAAAACAGCGATCAGAAAAATGATCGCTTAGTGACACTGGCAATAGGGAACACATTGGCCGATAAAAAGAAAACGCCAGACATTCAGTCTGTGTGTATGTTTGGCCGACTTCTGTCGAATGTGCATGCTGGAAACCCAGCAGACAACCAACTCCAGATCAACGCTCTCAGCTAATGGCAGGGAGTGCTGATAGGAGTGTTCTGGCGGGGTTCCATTCCCCTGTCAGAACACAACAGCTCAGTGGAGGAGATCGCTAAACTAACTTTGCATAGTTAGTACAGCGGCTCCGACCGGAGCCGAGTCTTTTTTCGTTTTTTGAATAGTGTGTGAAAAGCATTAGATCTCCCATCTATGTAGTGCAAAGATCTACCTGACTGGATACAGATTGATTACATGCGTACATATTACATAGTTTTGGTAAATCTGTGGTTGTTTGTGCACATATTGTAGTCCGGTTTAAAAGTGTATAGTGACCCTAAAGGAGATTATACAATAAAACTGTAACATGTGTGGTGAGCGTTAGACTTTATATTGAGCTCATACATTCTCAGCACAGTGCCTTGGTGCCAGGATGTAAGGCCTCTCATGCGCATGCACAGGAGTTACATAATCCTACACTGACCAACCAAGATGGCTGACTCGGCACCTGGAAAAAGCTGGAAAGAACATGTTAGTGCCAGCGAGGAACCTCACGGACATCAGAGTTTATTATTTTGGAGTTTAGTTCTGATTTAAGTCTAGAGCAGTGGTCTCCAAAGTGCGGCCCGGGGGCCAGATACGGCCCTTTGCTTTCTTTTATCTGGCCCTTGGGGTACTATTTTATTCACTGACATAAATGAGGGACACAATTCCTCCCAATGACAAGGTGCAATTTCTCACAAGGACACCAATGATGGGGTGCAATTCCTCCTAATGACACCAACAATGGGGCCCAATGACTTCAATGATGGTGCACAATTCATCCAATAAAGCCCACTCACCCCAGTGATTGGGCACAATTCCTTCCAATGACACCAACAATTGGGGCCCAAAGATACCAATGATGAGACACAATTCATTCCAATTACACAAACAATGGTGACCAATGATTGGGGCACAATTCCTTCCAATGACACCAACAATGGGACCAAATGTCACAAATGATGGGGCACAATTTCTCCCAATAAAAACAATAAAGCCCACTGACACCAGTAATGGGGCACAATTCCTTCCAATGACACCAACAATGAGGCCCAGTAATACCAATGATGGGGCAAAATTCCTTCCAATGACACCAATAATAGGGCACAATTCCTCCCGACGACACCAACAATGGGGCCCAATGACACCAATGATGGGGCACAATTCCTTTCAATGACACCAACAATGGGGCCCAATGATACCAATGACCGGGCAAAATTCCTTCCACTGACACTGGGGAATACTTTGTACTCTTGATGGCCACAGTCCGGCGCCCCTAAAGTTCGAAGAACAGTAAACCGCCCCTTTGTTTGAAAGGGGGATACAGGAGTAAAGTGTAATACTTACCTTATTCCTTTCTCCAACAGGTTTCACCTCTTCAAAACGCTCCTGATTAGGTGCGCCCTCGCTGTCGTTACATGTAGGACTACTAATCCTGCAATATATATACTGTATATGATGATGTCAGAGTGTGTCCATTGACTGGAGTGCTGAAGGGAAGAGATCACATAGTGTGAGTCCCCATAGCAAGGATATTTTCTGTTGGGGCTTTACCCCATTTCTGCTGCTGCTGAAGAATGCCATATGATCACAGCAGCAGGGGTTGTACATACACTCCCAGCTGCTGTAGTAGTACCGCCTATACAAAGCCTGGCATGTTTATTGACCACATTTCTGCATGTTGCCTGGACCGATCCTTTGCCTGTTTGCTGACTAGGTCTCTGCCTGCAGCCTGAACTAACCCATCTGCAATTCTGACTGACTGTGTTCCTGAGAGACACCAGTCCCAGCCATCTCTTGTGTACAACTGCACTCCTGGAACCACATTAAGGCCCCTTTCACATTAAGGCGTTTTTCATGCGGTACAGCGCTAAAAATAGCGCTGCTATACCGCATGAAAAATCATGCCCTGTAGTATTCAATGTGAAAGCCCAAAGGCTTTCACACTGAAGCGGTGCGCTAGCAGGAGCGCTCCAAAAGTCCTGCTAGCTGCATCTATGGGAAATCAATGGGAAACCGCGGTAACAGCGCGGTAACACCGCCCGCAACGCGGGCGGTATTAACCCCTTTTCGGCCGCTAGCGGGGGTTAAAACCTCACCGCTAGCACCCGAATATCGCGGTAAATACGACGGTATATCGGCACTACAAATAGCGCGGCTATACCGTCACCGGGGCTCCATGCCTCAATGTGAAACAGGTCTAACTCTTTTGTTCCTCCTTTCTTCAGCCTCCTGTACTTTCGGGCCACTGAATATGCCATTCCTGGGTAGCCATATACCAGCAGGCTAGGTTTGCTTGACCTACAGTATAGGAATTGAGACAGCTATAGGTAATGCTACACTAAGCTAAATTCCCTGACCACTTGTATAGAGGCACCCCTTACAGTACATTGGTTTTGATACAATCGGTTGATACACAAGATACACAAAGTCTGGTATATTATAAGTACAAACACACAAAACGTCTCACACATGTCGTATCCTCAATACTCAGGAGAAGAACTAGACAGTGTTTTGGGGTGTTATTTCGAATTATGCCAATGCTGTAGGGCTGCAGCAACTGCAACTAATTGATTATGAAATTAATTGATTACAATTTTCATAATCGATGAATCGCCCAGTAACATAATGGGGTTAAAAAAACTAAAATTAGCCCTTTATAGTACAAAAAAGCAAATTCGCTACTGTAAATATTACTTTCACAGTCCCACAGTAAAACAATTAACCCCTTACAGTAGCGATTATTTGCTCCTTTTGTACTTAAAAATAAGTACAAAAGGAGCAAATAATCGCTACTGTAAGGGGTTCATTTTTTTTACTGTGGGACTGTGAAAGTAATATTTACAGTAGCGAATTTGCTTTTTTTGTGCTATAAAGGGCTAATTTTTGTTTTTTTAACCCCATTATGTTACTAAACATCTCAGGCCTGGGTTCACACCTCTGTTTTGCAAAAACACACTACAGTTCATTTACATGTTTTCCTATGGGACACGTTCACATCCGTGATTTTTTTTCAGCTGCTGCGTATTTGGAAAGGGAAAGGGACTTTTTAACGCAAGACGGAGATGGAGAAGCTGCAGAAAAGCAGTAATGTGTTTTTGCGGCACTTTGTCTCTTGTAATCTGCCCAACAACAAATTGCCCAAATTTTTTTTTAATGCAATTTTTTTAAGGCTATTATCCGATTTATTCTAAACAATAATCGGCAAACTAATAGATTATGAAAAAAATCGTTAGTTTGCAGCCCTACAATGCTGTATGTGAGAAATATGTTATTAAAAACTTAGCTTACTGGGCACATGTATACCTCCCTCCCTGCCCGGGTGAAATTTCAGTTTTTCCGGCACTGCGTCGCTTTAACTGACAATTGTGCGGTTGTGCGACGTGGCTCCCAAACAAAATTGACGTCCTTTTTTCCCCACAAGTAGAGCTTTCTTTTGGTGGTATTTGATCACCTCTGCGGTTTTTATTTTTTGCGCTATAAAACAAAAAAGTGCGATAATTTTGAAGAAAAAAAAATACAATATTTTTTACTTGTTGCTATAATAAATAGCCAAAAAAAAAAAATTCTCAGTCTAGGCCGATACATTTTCTACATATTTTTGTAAAAAAAAAAAAAAAAAAAAAATCGCAAAAGTTATAGCGGGGGACAGATTTTTTTTTACTAGTAATGGCAGCGATCTGCGATTTTTATTGGGACTGCGACATTATGGCGAACACATCGGACACTTCTGACACATTTTTGGCACCATTCACATTTATACTGCGATCAGTGCTATAAATATGCACTAATTACTGTATAAATGTGACTGGCATTGAAGGGGTTAACACTAGGGGGTGAGGAAGGGGTTAAATGTGTACCCTGCATAGTGTTCTAACTGTGGGGGGAGGGGGGTGACTAGGGGAGGTGACCAATCTGTCTCCTCCCTCCCTGACAGTGACAGGACACTGTCTCTGTGTGAGCCGGAAATAAGAGATGATCTCATATGTTTACATTTGAGATCATCTCTCATTGGCCGCACAGATCGCATAGCAAACGGATACTCTGATTGGCCGTTCGCCGCGATCTATGATTGGCTGTGTCCAAGGGACACGGCCAGCTTAGAATTTCCCCGCTGCACGCTCGGGAGCGCGCGTGGGGAACGAGCAAAGGGGCGGATGCCAAAAGACATCCTGTTGGATTTTCAGGTCCGCGCTGAAGCCGTCATTCGGCTATAGCGCGGGCCTCAAGTGGTGAAATTGACAACTTTTTGTAGAGAATTAATTTTCATTTTCTTTCTGCATTTTCCAAAAATGTATGGCAAAAGAATGAAGTCTTGAAAAGATTCACCAGGTCTCTTAAAAATTGGGGTGTTTGCTTTCCAAAATGTGGTCATTTTGGATATTTCCACTGTCCTGGTGTTCCAGAGCCTCCAAAAATGTGAAAGAAAATTAGATGTGCACTTTATGCCCCTAGAAAGCCTGAAGGTGCTCCTTGGATTTTGGGCCTCTCTATGTGAAAGGTTGTCAGGAAATTAGATGTGAAATGTATGCTCCTAGAAGCCTGAAGGTGCTCCTTGGATTTTGGGCCTCTCTATGTGAAAGGTAGTCAGGAAATTAGATGTGTAATGTATGCCCCTAGAAAGCCTGAAGGTGCTCCTTGGATTTTGGGCCTCTCTATGTGAAAGGTTGTCAGGAAATTAGATGTGAAATGTATGCTCCTAGAAGCCTGAAGGTGCTCCTTGGATTTTGGGCCTCTCTATGTGAAAGGTAGTCAGGAAATTAGATGTGTAATGTATGCTCCTAGAAAGCCTGAAGGTGCTCCTTCAATTTTGGGCATCTCTATGTGGCTAGGCTGTGAAAAAGTCTCACATATGTGGTATTGCCATACTCGGGGAGAGCAGCAGAATGTGTTTTGGGGTGTAATTTTAAGTAAACCTATAATGCATGTTAGAAATATCTTATTAATTGATAATTGTGTGTAATATTATAAATATATATATTTCTCATTTGCTTTTCCATATTTTCCAAAAACTTGTCTACCCTTTCCTGCCAGATACCCAAAGAAGCCTCCTACCATTTCTATGAATTACCCAGGATATCTAAATGGAGGGAGAGGAACTATCAATCATCCACCTGTCCCCCATTCAGAGACCCTGTGTCATTTATAAAAGCCATGACTTCTATAAATGGCGGATCTGGCAGGAAAGGCGTGAGCATAGTCAAGCTCTTGAGGAGAGCTCCTGACAGCTCTTTAGCTGTATTAAGTTGACCATACATGAATCAAAATTCAGCCAGTTAAGCAGGGACCAGACCAATTTCAATCCATGAATGGGCTAGCTGATTGTACACAAGTCCACTTATCGATGGGCCTGTGTACAACCAGCCTGTTGGTTTTTCTCGAACAATCAGTGCTGCCGGGGGGGGGGGGGGAATATCTGCATACATTTGAATGTTTGGACGGGAGAACTGGCACCGTTTTTTCATTCCACCCACCGGTTAAATAATAAAAAAAATGTATGTGTGGTCTGCCTTAAATCCACCACACAGTAAGATTTAAGCAGTAGGGATGGTGTAAAATGTCTCCTGAAAGAACATTCAAACACAGGGGATACATCATTCTAACTGTAAACTATATCACTTTTTGGCTGCATTCACACCTGAGCGGCAAGTAACGCCGCATACGCGGCTTTACTTGCCGCGCTTCGATTAATTTTTTTTTTTTTACAAAGTCTCCCATTGATGTCTATGGCCGAACGCCAATGTCGCCTGAAAAAAAGGGTCCGGGACTTTTTTTCAGACGACAGGCGTTCAGCGTTTCAGAGATGTGAACCATCTCTATAGACATGAATGGGATTTTCCCCCTCCAGCGGCACGAGCGTTGGGCGACAGGCGATTTGTCGCTCAGGTGTGAATGCAGCCTTTGTGTTTTCAGGCAATAGTATTTTTTTAAGGTGTAGAGGTAAACCCCCCCCCCAGTAAAATCACCAGCCCATTCAGGAGGTGAACGTTTGGGCAGAAAAAAAAAAACCTGAGGGCCAGTGCACAGCATAGAAAGGCAGTTCGGATGCATTCCAGGTGCTTTTCTGCATGCATGTTTTTAGTGGCGTTTTTGATGCGTTTCAACACATTTTTGACGTAGTCCCATGCATTCCTCCCACTTTTTTTTCTTGACCTTAAATAAGGACATCTGCGTTCCAGTGCGTATTTGGTGTTTTAGGTGCCTTCTAGTTTTGATGATGCGTCTTACAGAATCCACATTTCCCCTGTGTCATTTATAAAAGCCATGACATCTATAATTGGTGGATCTGGCAGGAAAGCATTGAGCTATATCACTTGTGCTGATTTTTGTGTTTTTTAGGCAACTTTATTTTTTTCAGGTTCAGAGGTATAAAAAATAAATAAAAAATCACCAGCCCATTTGGGAGATGAACGTTTAGGCAGAAAAAAAAACCCTGAGGGCCAATGCACACCATAGAAACGCAGTTTGGTGCGTTCCAGGTGCTTTTCTGCATTGGTGCGTTTTTGATACGTTCCAATGCATTTTTGACGTAGTCCTGTGCATTCCCCCCTTTTTTTCTTGACATTAAATAAGGACATGTGTGTTCCAGTGCGTATTTGGTGTGTTTAGGTGCGTTTTGATGCGTTACGACATTCCAGTACAGTACAATGCAGGAAAAATGCAGCACGTTCTACTTTTTTTTCTAGAACTGCAAGCACTGGTGTAAACTATGCCATTGAAATAAACAGATAACCTACTTTCCATGCAGGAAAAAAAAAATGCACTGGACTGCGTGCGGTGTGAACTGACCCTGAATGTACCTCAATAGGAATACAAGCCTAAACGCTAGGTGTGTTTAGCACCTGAGCATTCGTTCATTCATTCCAATGGCCAGAATAAAATTAGTATTCTGACCAATGGAATGGATGAACACCCAAATGCTTGATGTGCCTAAACGCATTTAAAAAACAGGGCTTAGGCATGTTTTTGTTTTTAAGCTACTTAGCTCCTGCCAACAGAAAAGGCGTTCAGAAGCCCAGTGTCCCCTATGGAGAATTTAGGGTATGGAGGTTTGTCGTCCTTTCACATGAGGCAATTTAACCTCTTCCCACCGGTCTCTCAGCGGGTGGGCTTGAACGCCAAGAAGAGGACCGTATATATGTGGTCCCATGTATTCTAATCTA